>JACEFZ010025731.1:0-15219 GCA_014155875.1 Cepaea nemoralis
TAAGGTTTGGGGCCCCTTTTTTTCTGAAAAAAAAAAAAAAAAACCAAAAAAACATCAATAATATAAGACATGCGGACGATACAGTATTGATTGCTGACAAAGAGCAAGATCTAAACCACTAGGTTTGGAGTTGAACTGTAAGAAAACAGAGATCTTGGTCGACTCCAATAAGATTGCAACACCACATTGTAACATCCAAGTGAATTTACATATTCTTAAACAAGTGAATCTGTGCAGTTATCTCCAAACAGTTGTATAAGCTGATGGAAGATGCTTTGCAGAGATTAGATCAAGAATCGCCATGGTAAAGGTGGACTGCTGCAAAATGGAAAACATACTTACCAAGACAGTGTTGTTAACTGCGGTGAGAAAAAGAGTGCTGGAATGCTATATACAAACCATAGTGGTGTGTGCGTGTGAAATTATTATCACCAAGCATAAATCACCTTTGCATGTGTTTGCTATATTGTCAAACCAGGGTTATTACATGTTTCAGAAGATGTACCGAAAGCACAAGCCCCAGAGGAAACAAACTACTTGGAAATAACCGACTACGTGATTGGCATGCAAGACGATGACCATCATCAAATGTCAACAAATCCACCTGATAGAGATATGGTGTATGAAAACGCTGTCAGTGGTCTCTAAGATCCACTTTCCCTTAAATACAGTTTGGATATATAAAGATTATCAATTTTAAATACATAATGTCTGTGTCAGAATGTGTGGTTTATACATTATAAATATATAATATACGTGTCTGAATGTGTGGTTTATCCATTATAAATATATAAAATATGTGTCAGAATGTGTGGTTTATACATTATAAATATATAATATATGTGTCAGAATGTGTGGTTTATACATTATAAATATATAATATATGTGTCAGAATGTGTGGTTTATACATTATAAATATATTATATATGTGTCTGAATGTGTGGTTTATCCATTATAAATATGTACTATATGTATCTGAATGTGTAGGTTATCCAGTATGTGGAGGCCCCGCTATACGTCGCTTCAGTTTACGTCGTTTCGCTATAACGTCGTTATCACATTAGGGACCAACTTCACTTTACGTCGCTACATTCCGCCATAAGGTCGATTTGTGAATTTGACGACGTTCGTGCTATTCGACGACATATCGCTAACTTAGCCACTAAAGCTGGCTTTGAGGGGATCGAGGAGGCTGACATTGATGAGGTGCTTGCATCAAATGGAGAAGAGTTGTATAATAATAATCTAATGCAACTCGACGTGCAGAGAGCTCAGCAGGAATAGGAGCACCCTGTTGCAACTCCCCCCCCCCCACCTACCCACCCACACACAACCCACAAACACACAAACACACACACACACACGCACCTCTCAAATGTTGACAGCTGAATGTTTGTCACAATTCTTTCAACTTATTTATTTGTCAATGGACATAATAAATGAAGGTGATCCGAACAGAAAATGGAGCTCCAATGTGTCGGAGGCAGTAACACGCGCCATCAACTGTTACAAGGAGCTTTAGAGAAAAGGAAAAAGGCTGTACAGCAGACATTGGCCAAATGTTTTGTTCAAGCAGAGAAGAGTCAGAAATAGAGGCGGCAAGAGGTTACAGTTTCATCCTCAGATGAGGCAGAATTTAATGCCTCATCGTCCCAATAACTCTACAACTCGCCCTCTATCCCACCTCTATTTAGCCAAATAAATATCAACGTCCATCAAATAAACATAACATAATACACTGTATTTCATTTCATTTTATGGGAAATAGTGTTTTACTATACGTCGTTTCACTTAAAGTTGCGTTTTCCATGAATGTAACCGGGCGTTTACCGGGGTCAATCAATCAATCACGTGCCATGCCAGAAAGCGTGGGCGGTCATGACTCGCTATTTCACACGATCACCAGAGTCGTAGATCAGCTCAGTGTTCCTGTCTCGTTTATGCCATGTGGCCAAGCCATCCAGGTATTTTCCTCTCGGTCTTCCTCTTGGTCTGTTCCCTTCGATCTTGCCAGTTGTCACTAAGTTCTCCAATCCATTTCTTCTCATAACATGTCCAAAAAATTTTGACTGTCTACGTCTAATTTCTCTAATCAATTTACGATTTTCATTTGTCTCCTGTAGTACTTGATCATTGGTTTTTCTGTCTGTCCATGGTATTCTTTGTATTTTCCTCAGAAACCACATTTCTGCAGCCATCAGATGTTTTTTCAGCTTGACCGCTCATTATCCAAGTTTCACATCCATACAAAAGAACAGTTTAGTTTAATTTAGTCGTTGGATCAACATCACGGTACACGGGTTTAACAAATAAGTGCTCCGTTTTCCTCCTAACTCAAACCTGAGTCTGGAGAAGCTCAGCTAAATGCACGACCTCCGTAGCATCGGCGAGGATCCTGAAATACTTTGCGTAGATTTTTAGCTCGAAATTTTGCCCGGGCAGCGCCGTTAGGCTACTCTTTTTCGATTTCCAACTGCCAAGGGATGTTTTACGTGCGTAACAATACACACGGGTGTCCGATCTCACTACCCAGAGACCAGGGGGAATTTTATTACTGGAAATCCATGTGGATTTTTTAAATAAATCCCGGGACCTGAACCCGGGACCTCCAGCACTCGAGGCGGACACCATACCTCGAGAACACTCAGCCCCCTAATAACAGGCTTTATGTATCCCTTCAACACTCTTTTTCTCGTTTACATCGACATCTTTTTATTGGTCAGAATGTTTTTCATCTTGCTAAAGGCAACTTTCGCCATGGCGATTCTTGTTCTAATCTCTTCAAGGCATCTCCCATCAGATGTTATGACTGTTTCGAGATAATTGTACCGATTCACTTGTTGAAGAATATTCCCATTTACTTGTATATTACATTGTAGTACTTCGCTCTTCCTAGTGACGACCATAACCTGTGTCTTTTTACAATTTAATTCTAACCCCAGTTGCTCACTGTGTACAACAACCGCATCTACTAATTGTTGCAGATCCTGTGCATTGTCTGCAACCAATATTGTATCATCTGCATATCTAATGTTATTGATGTTTCGTCCTCTAATACTGGTTCCATTTGTATCTTCCAGATTTCTGAAAATATTTTCACTGTATAGGGAAAAAAGATCTGGTGACATTACACATCCCTGCCTAATACCTCTCATAATAGGTTGATATTGTCCCACTTCATTATCAATCCTTATGGCAACTTTTTGTTTCCAATATATGTTTTTTATAAGGCTAACTAGCTGACCCGGCCCGGCTTCGCCCAGGCCCTGGAGGGGATCTATCTATCTATCAGTCTGTCTGTCTGCTTGTTTGTCTGTCTGTCTGGCTGACCCGGCCAGGCTTCACCCAGTCCCTGGTGGGGAGCATCTCATTTAATTCATATAAGTAGTCATATAAGCTCTCCCGTTCCCGACTATCTGTCTGTCTGTCTATCTGTCTGTCTGTCTGTCTGACCGGGCTCGGCTTCACCCAGTCCCTGGTGGGGAGCATCTCATTTAATTCATATACGTAGTCATATAAGCTCTCCCGTTCCCGACTATCTGTTTGTCTGTCTATCTGTCTGTCTGTCTGTCCCGGCCCGGCTTCACCCAGTCCCTGGTGGGGAGCATCTAATTTAATTCATATACGTAGTCATATAAGCTCTCCCGTTCCCGACTATCTGTTTGTCTGTCTATCTGTCTGTCCCGGCCCGGCTTCACCCAGTCCCTGGTGGGGAGCATCTAATTTAATTCATATACGTAGTCATATAAGCTCTCCCGTTCCCGACTGTCTGTCTGTCTATCTGTCTGTCTGACCCGGCCCGGCTTCACCCAGTCCCTGGTGGGGAGCATGTCATTTAATTCATATAAGCAGTCAAATAAGCTTCCGTTCCCGACTATCTGTCTATCTATCTGACCCGGCGTGGTTTCGCCCAGCTCCTGGCGCACAGTAACTTAAAAGAATGTCCTTCCACACACCATTCAATGAAAACTGTAGAAAAAGATGGGTTACAATGTTATGCATTATGCATTATTTTTATGAAAACTTTGAAAATGCCTTAAAGATTATATCATTATTTATTATAACTCATATGCCTGAAATAACTATAGACAAAGAGTTTAACAATAGTGCAAGTAAGTCCAACAATATGACTATAAAATATATAGAAATGTTATTAAAAGTTATGCCCCTTGAAATAACTTTTCTAGAGTGAAGTCCCCCTGCTATATAGACATTATATAATGAAAATGGAAAAGTAAATGTTATTAAATAAGTAGAAGATTTTACATTAAGAAATTATTATAGTCGGTTGCACAGGAATGAAAGGAAGACGTGTAGAAAATTTCATCTCAATCGGATGTACCGTTATCGAACGCATCCAATACATAAATCCCCACAAACACACAAACATCATACACTCTGTTTTATAGATATAGATGTCTTTCCCATCAATTTGTAAATCTGCAAGCATATCCACCATGTTGACATGTCTATCTCTATCAAAAAGCCATTGGGTAGTCAATAAAGCAAAGATGTATATTATTTACCTATATATATATATATATATATATTATATATATATATATATATATATGTGTGTGTGTGTGTGTGTGTGTGTGTGTGTGTGTGGCTCTCTCTCTCTCTCTCTCTCTCTCTCTCCTCTCTCCTCTCTCTCTCTCTCTCTCTCTCTCTCTCTCTCTATCTCTGTCTGAATGTGTGTTTGTGTTGTCAAGCACATGTTATTAAGCAATGTTTATTAATTATAACATAATAATTTACACAGTAACCAGTTTACACACATCTTTACGTTATGGAAATGTGTTTGTCGATGTGTTTATATGACTCCAGGAGAATAGACAGCCTGTTTTATCAAGCAGATTGTTTGTCACATTTTTCTTTTTGTAGCGTACTCATTGGTCTGAACAAGACTCACATTCTGACATGTAATCATAAGAGGTGTATTCAACATGTAATCACAAGAGATATATTCAGACATGTGATCACAAGATATTATTCTGACATGTAATCACAAGGGATGTATTCTGACATGTAATCACATGAGATTATTTTGACATGTAATCACAAAAGACCGGTCTCTCTGGCTGTGGGGTTACAACACTTTCTCTCTGTAATCCCGTTTATCACGCAGAGTCTCGTAGCGGAGCGAGAACTGAGGCGGTTCGACCCCCGCTCGTGACTTGCGGGATACTGAGCCGGCCGCTCAGAAAGCAATGGCAAACTACTGAGCATAATCTTGCCAAGAGATCAACAGACAGCTGAAAGATGCTGCTGTTGACAGCTAAGTCCTGTAAAGGATATGCTTAAAAAAAAAAAAAAAATCACAAAAGATGTAGGATGACATGTTTCCCCCGATGTGTCTCCACCTTGCCGTGGTGGGGGAGCTTGCGTGTCCCATCGACCCCATGTGCTGTCGATGGACGAAAAACTACATATCGGACAGCATATGGGATAGGGGACAGACTATGCGAGATGTACTCAGACATGTGATCACAAGAGGTTATTCTGACATGTGATCACAAGGGATGTATTCTGACATGTAATCACATGAGAATATTTTTACATGTAATCACAAAAGCTGTAGTATGTAACAAGACCGCCGGGGCTTGGACAGGTATGTTACTATAGTTAATATCCCCAGCCTTTGCTCCGACCACCCCAATAGGACTTTACATCCACAAGGCCCCACACAAGCCGGGACAGCTGACCTTTCCCTCCCCACTTATGGATTCCTACCCACAGGGGGCTCGGACAAGACAACTGTCATACTAGTACTCAAAGCCATGGCTAACAAAGCAAAATTTAATTTCTGAATACGTCAACTATAAATCAGAGAGGTATGGCTGAAAAGCCTGGATAGAAGACAATATATACATCGCTGGAATGAGAGCAGCGAGAAAATCTACCGATGATCAGTCATCATCACAGAGCAGGTGACTTTAGTAAGTGCCGTCGTCCCGTCATGGCTAAACACTCACCCGATGAACCTCCAGTGCAAAAGAATTCCAAGTCGTTGCATCTTCCAAAGTTCTCTCCTTCCACAGTGAGTAAGGTCTCGGACTGGTCAGGTGTCTGATACCTGACTGACACTTCAACACGGTTCGCTGGTCATCCCTCGATGACGGAAGAAATCACAAGTTCTTCTCTAATGATGACTTGTGGGCCGACACTAGAATTCTAGATGTCTCCAACTGATGATAAGTACTGCTGCACAACACAATAGAATATAAGAGCCTGGTTACTCTTCGACATCTCAAGTTAATGGGATGAACATATCTGCAACGCATAACTGGAGCACTGACCCCATGTAATAACAAGTCACAAGTTGTTAATCCAACATGTCAATGCAAGAATTTGACATCGTCTCAATGTCACTTCTACACCGTTCTGTAGGCACCTCATGACTTCACAGACCACTACTGTCACAATGTCACTTCTACACCGTTCTGTAGGCAACTCGTGACTTCACAGACCACTACTGTCACAATGTCACTTCTACACCGTTCTGTAGGCAACTCATGACTTCACAGACCACTACTGTCACAATGTCACTTCTACACCGTTCTGTAGGTAACTAATGACTTCACAGATCACTACTGTCACAATGTCACTTCTACACCGTTCTGTAGGTAACTAATAACTTCACAGATCACTACTGTCACAATGTCACTTCTACATCGTTCTGTAGGTAACTAATGACTGCACAGATCACTACTGTCACAATCAGACACACCTAGGAAGGGGGTAGCTCTCTACCCGTACATGTCTTTCCTTCCGGTGTTCACGAAAATCGCAACTACTGTTATAGGTCATTGACCTCGTTCAGGTTTCATGAAGAATCTCAAATGTAGATCACCATCGGAGGTTTGATGAATCGTTATACATTGGCCTTCATTAAGACCCAGCCGTGCCTGAAACATTTAAACTGGCCATCATAATGACTGTCAACAGAGTTCTCGTTCTTCAACTCACTGGAACTACTATCCTAGAGAATACACATGTCCCAAAAGAGTTACCTTGAATAATCAGAACTTCACCAGTATCTTATCTTTGCCATCTTTGTTTTAAATGATTTCATATTTGTTTATCAGTTGCCATATTTGTTTTATAGGATGTCATATTTATTTATTGCTTGCCATACTTATTTATCGGGTGTCTCCGTGGCGAAGTGGTCAAGCTGTCTGCCTCGGGCTCCGAAGGTTGTGGCTTCGAATCCGGGCCGTGTCCTTCTGTTCACGAGTCCATTTATTATTCGCAGACTCCTTTGGGTCGTCACTGGAACTACGGCGTTCGTGCTTTGTGCGACGCTTTCCGCGCTGCGGAAAGAGACTGAGCCATAGGGGCTAACAACCCGGTGCAATGAAGTCGACCCTGTGGACTTTTAAGCGACATTTTATACTTATTTATCGCTTACCATATCTGTTTTATCAGTTACCGTGTCTGTTTTATCGGTTACCGTATCTGTTTTATCAGTTACCGTATCTGTTTTATCAGTTACCGTATCTGTTTTATCAGTTACCGTATCTGTTTTATCAGTTACCGTGTCTGTTTTATCGGTCACCGTATCTGTTTTATCGACTGCCATTTCCGTTTTATCGGCTGCTATTTCTGTTTTATCAGTTACTATATCTATTTTCTCAGATATCATAACTGTTTTATCAGATACCATATCTCTGTTATCGGTTGCCATATTTGTTTCATCGGCAGCCATATCTGGTGCATCAGTTACAATATCTCTTGTATCAGTTACCATATCTTTATTATCAGCTACCATATCCGTTTTATCAGTTACCGTATTTGTTTATAGGATGCCGTATTTGTTTATCAGTTGCGATATTTGTTTGATAGGATGTCATATTAGTTTAGCGGGTTGCTATTATGCTTCTTTCCTTGCTTTGATATATAGATGTGTATGTTTTATAACAGCTGTGTATGCTGTTTTTTTTTTCAGTTGCCATATTTATCTTATCAGTTATAATATTTGTTAGATAATATGAATACATAATAATAAGGTGAACTTTTGTAAAGATTCATTTAGTGTCCCTAAAGATTTATGTAATTAAGTGTATAACAGATTAATACATAGAGAGATGAGCAATCAAGCATGATGACATGAAATGTGGATATAACAAATCATCGAATGTGTCTCTGATGGTGAAATCAACTAGTCAGTGTGATAAGTGGTTTAGTAGTGGTAGTTACCATTAGGTGAATATCACAGGTTAGCAGAAATGTGGTTTACGGGAAATAAAATATAAATCATACATTAGTAAAGGTGATAAAACCCTAAATCATGCCAGGTCACGTGGTGTCATACCAACCATGATGGCACAAGATTTAATGTTTTGTAATTAAATGCTGAGATAGAATACTCATAGGTAACAGTGAGTGATGACAATCATGATCATGTATGTAATGTTTATAGTGTGTATGCAGCAGAAGATATTTGACAGGATTTTTCTGTGGCAATAATGTGTCAGTGGCTAAATGGACACGTGGTTAAGTCATGTGGGTTGTGATAGGAGAGAAAGAACTAAAACTGTATATACCCAGATAACTAGACTAGCCTAGATCAGGGCTGGGCAAACTTTGTGTGCGTAGGGACACATTGACAAATGTAAAGCTATTGGGGTGCCGCATATATATTATGCCCACTTTGTTTACATCAACCTATCACAATAAGTAATTATGAATTATTTATAGGTTATTAAAAAGTATAAATAACTAATTATTGCAATTGTATTTTACTTATACACTTATACATTATATTTTGCAATATGGACAAAACCTTTTACTAATTTGTTAACAAGATTTTACAATTTTTATTATAATATTTTTTTTTTTAAATTATCTAACCATGGCTTTAATTTAGACACAAGCCGACTACATTGTCACTAAATGAACCATCCAAAAAACAAGAAGTAGATTGCGAGCTTTACTAAAACACGACTACAAGAGACAAATTGGACGTTGCGGCCAAAGCCTTCGTCAGCACAGGACAAACAAATACAAACCGACACAAACCTACATGAAACACAGTAGATTGTGAGCTTTACTAAAACACGACTACAAGAGACAAATTGGACGTTGCGGCCAAAGCCTTCGTCAGCACAGGACAAACAAATACAAACCGACACAAACCTACATGAAACACAGTAGATTGTGAGCTTTACTAAAACACGTCTACAAGAGACAAATTGGACGTTGCGGCCAAAGCCTTCGTCAGCACAGGACAAACAAATACAAACCGACACAAACCTACATGAAACACAGTAGATTGTGAGCTTTACTAAAACACGACTACAAGAGACAAATTTGACGTTGCGGCCAAAGCCTTCGTCAGCACAGGACAAACAAATACAAACCAACACAAACCTACATGAAACACACTATGACAATATTAAACTAATAAAATAATAAAAAGTACTTATCTGAATCCCTTGTTTGGAAAGACCTTCGCTGTAGAGCATTCTCCCAGATGCCTGGTATATAGCTGGCTATAGAAGCGGCGTCCCTTTTTGATGACCGGTTACCGAATGAACCGTTAGGATTGATTCCGGAAGTATCCCCCCTTACGGAATTCCCTGAACATCTCCCAGAATTCCCTCACGAAAGTGATGGAAACTCACCATTCTCCGAGGTTATCAGAGTGTGCGATTTACATCACCAATATCTACGCACATTCAAATAGTTGAGTTATGTGTCTCACGACCCTTGAAATTCACGACAACCCCAGTACATAACTGTGCATGAACCCAGAAGACGGTCCTAACTCTACGGAAATCCCCACTCGCCCGCCTTAAAATGTGGCCTAGCCGCATGAACGGGGTGGGACAAAGTGGGTAATAAGTTGTCCCGTCTGAGACCCACTTCCGTTTCGCGACACAGGGTATGCTTTGGCATTTTGAACACTGTTGTTACATCTATTTCTAATCATAATGTAGTCAGTTTGGTTTCTTGTACTATCTCCAGGGCTTTTCCACGTTACAGTTAACTAGGGTTTTGTCGAGAATATGTGTTACAACCAACAAGATTGTATTTTTCACAGAACTGTAACGGCCGGTCTCCTCTGTCATCTCTGTTTCCCATACCGTTTTGCCCTACTATCTGCTTATATTTATTTTTCCTAACTTTTGCGTTCATGTCTCCCATGACAGTGAAGATCTCTAATGATTTTACAACTTCCAGTGTTTGTTGCAGGACTTCATTATATTCGTCTAGCTGTTCATCACTATAATCAGTTGTTGGAGCATATGTCTGAAGAATTACTATGTTGAACGGTCTTGTTTTAATTTTGAGAAGTAATATCCTGTCTTTATGAGTCCAGAATCCACTAATATTTTTCTCCAAATTTTGTTTGACTAAAATTCCTACTCCTCTCTCGTGATGATCTCATCCTGCGTTAATGAATATGTAATCGTCTCTCCTTATATAACTTGTATCTGTCCATCGTGTTTCAGATACGCCTTAAATATCTAAATTCATGTTTTTTGCTTCGGCAATAAGGTTGTCAAACTTCCCTGCTTGATATAGGGTGCGTTCAGTCCACGCACGTATGAATTCCTAGACTTCTCCTTCTACGTTTTAGGTAGGTATTATCAGAATGCACCCTTTTAAAAGAATTTGGTATGCATTCGTCATTATGCACTTCCTTATACTGTAGGAGCTGTCTCTTCCCTGAGAATATTTACAACAGGCTCATCTCAAGAATGCCAAGAATTACCCGTATTACTGTGTTTTTGTTGTTGATGAATTACCATTTCTGCCTTTTGCATATTACGTGGTGAGGTCCCAATCTTTTCCACGATGGCCAGCCATATTCACTATCGTGTCCTGAACACGCCTATGTGTGCCACACACACTGATATTTCACTTTCGAGGCCGTTGATCTATTTAGATTCATCCACCTTCTCCACCGTCCCAGTCTTTGTGTACTAGGGATGGACATGCCCTTAGTAGGATCTTACCCCTACTTCACTCGTGTAGTTTAGCCAGTCAGCCAAGACTGTTGCCCGTGGTGTGGCCACCGCCGTACACAAGCGGTATTACTGGAGTCATACACGATCTAGGCAGAGAGATGGGAACCAAATAGGATCCTGGTCTATCCCTTGGGATATGGCTGCCACTCACCGTGAGGTACTATCCCTCTCTCTGTACCCTACACCACAAAGTAAGCAACAACAACAATAACAACAAAAACAAAGTGGCTAAAGCTAGATCGAGAATAAGACAATATTAAAATCGTGATGAGTTGAGTTAAGAACCGTCGTCACAGCACTCGGGGCATTCCCATACGTGCTCTTTCATCTTCAATACATAGCAAAAATTCCAAATACTTATGGTACCAGTAGCAGTCTGCTTATGTGTCCGTCTGGCCTTTAGTTTAGAATCTCGAGTGTCGGCCAGTGTAACAATGTCTGTAGGGTAGGCTGGGCTAAGGTTAGAATCTCGAGTGTCGGCCAGTGTAACAATGCCTGTAAGGTAAGCTGGGCTAAGGTTAGAATCTCGAGTGTCGGCCAGTGTAACAATGCCTGTAAGGTAAGCTGGGCTAAGGTTAGAATCTCGAGTGTCGGCCAGTGTAACAATGCCCGTAAGGTAAGCTGGGCTAAGGTTAGAATCTCGAGTGTCCGCCAGTGTAACAATGCCTGTAAGGTAAGCTGGGCTAAGGTTAGAATCTCGAGTGTCGGCCAGTGTAACAATGCCCGTAGGGTAGGCTGGGCTAAGGTTAGAATCTCGAGTGTCGGCCAGTGTAACAATGCCCGTAAGGTAAGCTGGGCTAAGGTTAGAATCTCGAGTGTCGGCCAGTGTAACAATGCCTGTAAGGTAAGCTGGGCTAAGGTTAGAATCTCGAGTGTCGGCCAGTGTAACAATGCCTGTAAGGTAAGCTGGGCTAAGGTTAGAATCTCGAGTGTCGGCCAGTGTAACAATGCCTGTAAGGTAAGTTGGGCTAAGGTTGGAATCTCGAGTGTCGGTCAGTGTAACAATGCCTGTAAGGTAGGCTGGGCTAAGGTTAGAATCTCGAGTGTCGGCCAGTGTAACAATGCCTGTAAGGTAAGCTGGGCTAAGGTTAGAATCTCGAGTGTCGGCCAGTGTAACAATGCCTGTAAGGTAAGCTGGGCTAAGGTTAGAATCTCGAGTGTCGGCCAGTGTAACAACGCCCGTAGGGTAAGCTGGGCTAAGGTTAGAATCTCGAGTGTCGGCCAGTGTAACAATGCCCGTAGGGTAAGCTGGGCTAAGGTTAGAATCTCGAGTGTCGGCCAGTGTAACAATGCCTGTAAGGTAAGCTGGGCTAAGGTTAGAATCTCGAGTGTCGGCCAGTGTAACAATGCCTGTAAGGTAAGCTGGGCTAATGTTAGAATCTCGAGTGTCGGCCAATGTAACAATGCCTGTAAGGTAGGCTGGGCTAAGGTTAGAATCTCGAGTGTCGGCCAGTGTAACAATGCCTGTAAGGTAGGCTGGGCTAATGTTACACTTTTCCCTTCAGGATAAGTTCTGGCCAAGATACAGGTGTAGTTGGTTCCCAGATCCCTCAGGCCCTTGGACTCCGTTTTCTCTTACACACTGGACCTATGGGTTATCACCTCTAGGGGCTCAGTCCAGAAGACACAACTCAACTCTAGTAAAGTCATAGCAAAGAACAAACAATGTATTGTACAATAATAGTATAGGAGATGATAGGTTGAGATGAAGGAAGTGGGTATAGACTCTCGAAAAAGGATCAGCAGCTTGAGATTGGTGATGTCATCACTGGGCAGATTCCGTTCTTGTCAGTACGTCCGGTCGACGCAGTTATCTCACCGGATCTCCTAGGGTCCTCCTTCTGCGAGTGTAGACATGGTAGACTGATCGTAGATGGAATCCTTCAACATTGCCACATAACAGTCACGCACACCGCCAAACATAAGTTTGGATATTCCCAGACTCGGAATAGAATGAATTGACCATGGGTAACCAAGACCGACGTGGACATCGTGAGATAGCAACGGGAAGGCTTCAAGGAAAAGGACAAGAGGTCAGCGGTTCTCTTGGCGCTCGTGTTACATGGACATGATCTGGTAGGCGCAGTTTTATTAGTGGTGCGAGGAGTTCAGCTGTTGTCTTACATGCATACCGGGACAGGAGTCTCTAGACAACAATTTACGCTAGCTTACGAAAGTCCTTGGAAGATCAAGCAATCACAGGAGATAGAAACTGGGTCGTTATTAACCTGTAACTTCCCGTCCCCGTATCAGGGGCTGGTTACGTTTGATGATCATGTTTCGTATTCTTCTGTAAAGGGATAAAGCCGAATAAAGATTCAAATCTCTGAATTGCACCCGTTTTCTCAAGGTGAGCTTGGTTTAATTCGTTTGTACTTTGAATACGAGCTGTTGACATTGAAATACCATAGAATGTGTCAAGACAGATGTGGGGTCTGCGTTCCGTAGAACATTGATTGTATGTAAACAGCAACGATTGATTCCCGCCATATCACTAAGACAAACTGAAAAGATTGCACTCCACGATAAATTCCTAAACACGATGCTGCACCAGGATTACTTTTTGTGCGCAAAGATGGTGGTTGATGGAAATTAAGTGACATCAGGAAGAACTGAACATACTGCAAGGTGTCAATTTTAAACATAGATTTTTCACTAACAAGGTAAGGTTTGAGTACAATATTATTCCAAGAATGTTAGTTCGAGAATGCAAATATATCAATAACCCAAATAAGAAAGAAAGGACATAAATACGATAATTGTGTGCGCACGATCCTAAACAAATAGTGAACTCAAGGATGCGTGATTCAAATAACAAGAAATAAGATATTTTGGGACATTACTTAAATATGAAATAGGAAGACAGAAATGTTGCCCGATTGTAAGAATCATAGGCACAGCAAGCTATCGTAGTATTGTGGAGAAGTGATAGATATTATAGACCTGACAGTGGAGTCTATTGAAGACGTATATCGTATCGCTATTATAGAACGAGGAGTCCTTTGCGTCCAACACGACTTTTCCGCTCCAGCAGTGATTAACTCCTGCAGTTACCCGAAGAACAGTTTATAGAACTTAAACTTGTCTGCATGAATAACTATAACAGATTATGGAGAAGTGAATAATATATATGAACACGGAACATTCACCTACAAGCATTTTGAAGATAGAAAGACACCATGGCTTTTATAGGCGAACATTGAAATAACACTTCACACGTTACATATTATAACATTGAACGTTACAAACGTTACACTATACCACTTTATTACTTTGAACTTTACTTTTCACGGGAAACTTCTATATATTTACGAATTACTAACAGTACAACACCATGATAAACAAAGTGGACAACAACGCTCACGTCAAAACACATAACTACACTGGAACATAATAATTTCTGAAATCGCTGAGTACATTATTACATTGGATAAACTCAACTCGGTCAATCAGGACCGAACACTTGCTACATACGTCGACATTTATGAGAACGTTTGGACATAACGTCAACCTTCTTTCCACACATCATATTATACCGAATGAGTCAACACAGGTATTGATCAAGATACTACACTGCACCTGAAACACATAGAAACGGTACATGTTCTTCAAGACTCTGACGCCAGGACATACGTACACTATAACACGGATTGACAATTACTATTTTTTTTTCATCGTAATACCAGATACAGTCGAATCGTTCACACATTGCACTTTAGGTACCAGAACCGGATGCAAGCAGATCTACTGATTTCACTGTGGGCATCTTTCATTCGGATACGGTAAACAAGAATGAGGTGAACTGCAGTAAAGCTTAAAAAGGCAATGAATGAATCACCCAAATAAACGAGAAGTAGATTGTGAGCTTTACTAAAACACGACTACAAGAGACAAATTGGACGTTGCGGCCAAAGCCTTCGTCAGCACAGGACAAACAAATACAAACCAACACAAAACTACATGAAACACACTATGACAATATTAAACTATTAAACTAATTAAAATAAATGTACTCATCTGAATACTGTGTCCTAGCTTGGAAGGTCTGACACACGTAGGGCGCCAGTGGATCAATAGACCGGATGTATGGTACACGGGTCAAAGGTCAAGCGGGAAGGGAGTGGGGTGGAGACGCCGCCCATGTGTGCGAAAAAGTGAAATTAGAGACCGGCAAAGATGTTACGGACGCAGATGACAATTAGCAATTATCGTTAAGCGCTCGAAACACCGCTGCGGAAACCTA
>JACEFZ010025732.1:0-2500 GCA_014155875.1 Cepaea nemoralis
AATAAGCAGAAGCGGAACGAGAGACAGGATACCCGATGGCCTAAGACGGTGCCCTGGAGGATATCATCAGCAGATTTGTTCCAGAACACGAAGTACCGATATCTATAGAAACCGATGAACGCCAGCATCAGTTGGCAGGGCACATAACGATGCTGATTATGACGAAATGGAAAGCCAAAGTAACAAAAAACCCAGCATGCATATTTCTTGTCGCAACATATGGGAGCGATACTTGAACATTTAAGAAGCCAGCTTGTCAGTCGCGTAACAGTGCGTCTTGAATGGGCTTCTGTTATAATTAATTAATTAATTCATTCATTCATTCATTCATTCATTCATTCATTCATTCATTCATTCATTCATTCAGTACCACATCCTTTGCAGAACCTCGCTCCCATAACAACCTTCCGGAAAACTTCTCGATCACAAGCAAGATGTCCCGCGACCGATACACCCATCTGAAGATCATCCGCCACATCCTGCACCCATCTTCTCTTTGGCTTTTCTCTTTCTCTCTTCCCAGGCATATAACCTTCCATTATTGTTCTCTCCAAACTTTCTTGACGTTTCAAGTGACCAAAATATATCAATTTTCTGTGTCTTATCGCCTTTAATAGCCAACCCTCTTTAATATTCAGCTCCTGAAGTATCGATGCATTTGTTCTTTTCTTTACCCACGATATTCGTCTATAACATCTATTGATTTATTTTGTTGTTTCGGGATTTGAGATTTAAATATTGAGCTACCACCCACTACTGTCAACGTGATACTATTCTGGTATGAACCTAAGGCCCATCCACGTCAATGTGGAAGCACTAGACTCGAGTTTCGCTCTCATTTGAGCTCGTCAGTAGTGTATATCCTTGACCGGACCCGGAAACAAACTCCGGATCACTGGCGTGTGAAGCGTGTGTGTAACCACTAGACCGCTCGGGACACGCTGGACACGGCCAAATTATCACAACAGAATATTACAACGTCACTCATCGTAGGCTGTAGCTCAAGCTTTGCCCGATCGCCGCGACTGACATCCGTCAATCGATGTGGCCCCGAATGATCAGGTCTTCTCACTGACAAGGCACACCAGGTCGCCTAAAGTCCAGCGAGCAATAATCAAAGTAGCACTTTGGTCGCTGGCAATATAACACCCCACTCGCACCCTGGCACCAACGCCAGATCTCCTTAGCCTATTATTTTTTTTCCTCCCATTGGATAAACATAATCCTTAGCTTTTCTGTCGATCAGCTCCACTCAGTCTTTACTTAGAATATTACAAACTCCACACATTCTGTTACTCTAGTCATCTTGCCAATGGTAGATCTATCTTCTACGTGGAGGCTTCAAATGAAAACAAAAGTGTGATAAAAATTACAGTAACCATGCTTTGTCTTGTAACCTGTGAATATTGTTATTAAGCATGTCTACAGTGTTAAGCATGTGACATCACGGTGCAGACGAACACGGAGACGTCATAATGACAGTTTAAAGTTGTCCGCACCACTTTTGACTTGCACTCAATTTCAAATGAAAACCTTAAAAGTATGTTTCATTTATTTATTTATTTTTTTTTGTTTTTGTGAATATATTACGAAATCAGCCGGATCCGTGGCGAAGGTGTTACGGACGCAGCTCGTAATCCCCCATACCGCATTCGAAACACAGTTACGTTGTTTTTTATTAAATGTTATGAGTGCAGGTCGTTCAGAAAGCAATGGCAAACTACTGAACGTAAGCTTGCCAAAAGATCACAAAAAGCCAAACAATGTTGGTGTTAACTGCAACGTCCGTATCGGATATGCAACTAACTAAATTCTGACAAAGTAAAAAACAAATATATCATTTTTTTAAAATGTAAAACAAATCTGTCTATTTTTCTTAAATGTAGTCCCCGCGTTAAATGCAAGTTTTCCAGCTCCGATAAAGTATTTGGATTCCTTTAGAACAAAATTCTCTTGGCAGCGTGTGTAACCACTCATGCACCACCTGCAGTACATTGTGTACAAAATCATGGACATTTTAGTAGTAGAACCTTGCAAGATTCAAAAGATTGTGAATATTTCATAAGTTAATATTTTACAAGTGTGGTGAATAATGGACATTTTAGGTAGTAACTCAGTGATCTATAAGTTAATTAATCGTGTTGAGTAAAAGGGACAGTATTTATTCAGTGTTAAATATTAGAACAACATGGACATTTGATTAGTTATGATTATAAATATTAGGTGATTAGGTTATGACCAATTGGAAACTGTGTGATATCATAGAAAGTCAAAATTAACAAACCGTCCGAGAAATATACGAACATGTTAACATAAGAACTTTGTTAATTGTTAGAACACACCAGTGGAGTTAAATTAGTGCGTGTTAGTAATTGGGTGTGATTGGGATGAAATGTTACTATAGTATGTCCACATTTGTTTGCCTTCATTCACGATCAATTATTTTGAAAACTGTCTGTTGCATCGTTATGAAATTTTTCCAGCCGTCTTATATTTACCC
>JACEFZ010025732.1:7500-105670 GCA_014155875.1 Cepaea nemoralis
TGTCCATAAGGAGAAAAGATTATCTTCAAAGATTATGATTGGACTATTATGAAGTTAAAAAGGCTTTCCTCTTAGACTGATTTTCTATAGTGATATGTGATGCTTAACTTCAATAGTCAGAGATTCATGAAATGATAACGCCACGGGTGCGCAGTTGTATAGGTATATAGAAATATCACTTTATAAGGATTGTTTAAAAATATTTATAAAGTAGCAGTCGACATTGCATCCATAGATATAAATAGATTCCAAGATGAAGCTGTCGACTGATAAGGATATAGGTTTAACTAGTCTCAGTTACTTGATAGTTGTATCATATAGTAGACACAGATATTAATGGTTTGCATTTGTTGTTTGCATTATTTCATTTTGTGTTCAAAACAATAACAATTCTAATCAATTGATTGTTATTTACTAACACAGTTGATCAATTGAGTGATACATTAAATATATTCGATTGAATGAGACAGATTATAAAGATTATTATTAAGTTACATATATTGAACTGAGTGATATATTATATAGATTATTAATGAGTTATAAGTGTCAACTGTTATTATTATGTTATATTTATTTATGGACATTGAGGATTCATTAATTTAAAGTTCATAGAGGGATAGTATTTATTATTTATAAATAATTAGTTGGTAATTGATTAGTTATACAGATAAAGAACGTAAAGATAGATAATATTAAGAAATAATAGGTAGAAAATACGAAAAAGAAGAACAACATGAGGTTTAACAACAAAAGCATAAATTTGTATGCGATGGAATTTTAGTCAACAGGATCTTGAAAGTTACCACATTTTGAGCATAATGATACGCTCAAATTGGAAAAAAGCGGTCATTAGCATAAATTTTCTCAAATGATACTCACTATTACTATATTCAGCAACTATAAACTGGGTCTACAACGACAGCGTCTAAGGGGATTGGCAACGCATAACAGACTGTCCAACACGACGCTGGCTTGCAGTATCAACAAAAATAAGATTGATCAGACATGGGCGGTGAGGGAAGTTTAAATCTACGATGGTTGACCAAGAATATCGCCGAAGACCTGGGACGAGTGACTTGTGTGAATGATTTTGAGTGTAGTACATATTGTGAGTGTGGTGAAAAATTTGTTATGGCCACCAGTAACGCTACAAACCGACAACACGCTATAAGCTAAACTGTATAGCAGATATATGGAATTGGTACTTGAGTTTACAAAGTCAATGTAAGGGATTGATGTTTATGTTGTTATAATGAAATTGACTTATTTAAAGATTGAGTCAATAGTTCTACGTTGTTTGTCCATCAAGAATGAAAATGACCATTCATTTCATCCAGTGGGGTTGAGGGTATGGAGCCGTGGGTTCTAAGATGGCTGATAAGGCCTATTTTGGCTCGAAATGTTTTTTGATAATGTGGGCAAAGAATGCTTGACGTCTCTGGAGGAGGAATTCCTGCAGTGGTTTTTCTGTCCTGCCTTTTCTTCACAGCTCTTACAGTCCTGGTTGCCTCACATATGACTGCACCTTTGCGTAATGATGCACGCCACGAATTTCGGTCTTTGGCTGCAGCCTCCCAGGTGTCATGATGAATTTCAAAAGCATTCAGTGAGATTTTCAGAGTGTTTTTATAGCGTTTCCTCTGGCCACCTTGGGAGCGTTTACCACAACGCAGTTCGCTGTAAAAAAATTCGTTTAGGGAGCCTGTGATCTGGCATGCGAGTCAAGTGACCAGCCCAACGAATCTGATTCTTCATTAGTAATGTGTGGATACTGGGCATTGATGCTCTTTTTAGGACTTCAGTGTCTGGAATCTTGTCTTGCCATTTAATCTTCAGTAGCTTCCTTAGGCAGACTGTGTGGAAGTGGTTTAATTTCCTAGCGTGTCGCTGATAACCAGTCCAGGTTTCACAAGCATATAGCAGTGTGGATAATACAACTGCTTATAGTTCTATAGAATATTTATGATGATATAAAAATTGTTGAGGTATGAAGTAAGGTACAGAACATAGAAAAAAAAAATTGGTCTTTGCCCATTTTTTAAAAATCAGACCCACCCGGTATAATGCATGGATCAGTTTATACAGGCATGGTTCATGGCATGAGTTGTAACAAGCGCGGTCTAAATGAGGAGACCGTGTGAAGTGACCTTCCACGGCATTGGTCACAAAAGCGTGAAAAGCAGTCAGGACGTTTCGTTCGAGGACAAAACATCACCTTGGACAGTTGGACTTGAGCTATGGTCAGTGTCGGACCTAGTTCTGAGTTGAGCGGAATGGACACATAATGAGCCCAGACATAAGCCTGGGTCATTGACATTGAGTTGAGTGACCGGGCATGAGAAAGAATGGAGATGAAAGTGGGAGACAGTAAAGTGACTGACCTGGCTATGAGAAAACAGCCAGTCCTGAGGAATAAAATAGTGAGGGTAGAAAAAAAAACCTAGGGTGGATGGGGCGAGAGATAGGGTAGGTGTGTGTGAAGTCAAGGGACTTCAAGGGAGTTGATGGGTAGATGCCGAACTGGTCGGTAGTCTAAGGAGAAGCTGAGTTAGAGATCTCCGTGTTGTGTTGTACTCCTAGTTGTGAAGACAGGCCTGAACCAGAGTGGGTTCTATAGTGAGTGAGGGCCTGAACCCAGAGTGGGTGATATCGTTAGTGGAAACTAAGACCCAGTGTGTGGGTGTATTGTGTGAGGTCCAGCGGTGGATAGGAGCTGGATTACCTGTCTTGTGGATTTTATATGAAGCAGGCTTGAGAAGGCATTGATGTGTGCTGGTGTCCTGTTATTTTCCCGAGAGGAGGTTGGAATCAACAAGCACATCTTTAAACTTATTATCTGTTGGGATTATTGACTGACTTTGGTCTACACTCCTCTCTTCTGTCTTCCCTTCCATATATCTATTTCTTTCACTCTCTCTGTTATTCTCTCAACACATACTCAGACAACAGTTCCTTTCAACAATAAATAAAAGATTTATTAATAAAAACTATGTCTGGTGTATGTATGGATATTGTCTATGTAGTTGGTATGTTCTTCTAGTGTGGCTGCCAGATAAGATGTTGATAGATAGTCTCCCTGTCTTCTCTCGTCTCTTCTCTCGGCTAAAGTACAGGACGGTACATAGATACAACAGAACGGTCTCACCCTGAATGCTCCGTCTGCTTGAGTCTGTAGATATATCCGTTTTGTTTGTAATGAAAAATGTTCACCACTGTATCAATGTACTTAAACCGATCACTATATGCTGTCAGCTTAAACTGAATGTTCGTTGCTTTCTTATAGCGTTCTTAATTCCATCCTGGAAAACACATCGAGTTTCTAGTATTCTCTATTTTTGTCCTGTAAAAGTTCTACACTGGATAGTTCGTAATTGGTATAGGCATTTGGTATGCACCTTGCAACTCTTCGATACTGAGTCATTTGAGTCTTTTTCTTTAGTTTGTATGATCTCTATTTTCCGTTCTCTGTCCTCCTGACTTATTACGATGACACTTCTTTTCTTTCCTTTCTTATGCACAAGTGTCGTGCTTTATTACTTTAAAGTGCTTTCTTGTGGGTTATCAACACTGAGTGATCTTGACCACAGCCATCTGTGTTATATCTTAGTTGATAAGTCTCGCACTGGTATGGGAACCTGTGTGATATACATTTAATAATGAGATCTGTGTCTGCTTCCTCTTCTCTCCTATGTGAGTGTCTTTTCCTCCAGCCGAAATGAAAAGGCTTCCGAAAAAACCCACTCTGACATAGGATAGAAGATTCACCTAACGTCTATACTATTCCTACTAATAGAAAGCAATGTTAAATGCACTTCACGCACATCTATATTCCTATGCTAAAACTATACTCTAATATATTAATACCTTATTTAGGCATCTATGTTCCTGGAATCGAAAAACACTTAGCGAATAACACACTACTATCCCCTCTTTCCATCATTAGGGACGTGTATTTCTATTCCCACTCAAGAACATATCTCCTTCAGTTCAGTTTGGAACACACACTAAACTTACACAAAGAAGTGGACACTCTTTATAGGTCATTTTTGCCGCATAGTCCTTGACCTTGCTTGACACCTCAAGTCCATACTTCATTATCACCGTTAGTGGAAAATTACAGATCTGAAACTTTTCCGTTATTCATACATCCAGACCGCAATATGCTGTCCAATAATGCTGTCTGCCTTTGGCGCAAACCCATTTTTCCACGCGACAGGTTACCTGTGCTGTTGGCGGCCCCTTCTGTGTCTTGACCTATAAACACATGCGCCTGGTCACTCCGTTGTTGGTTACCCTTACTGCTCCGTTTGTTAACCCTTCTTCTACCTGGTTAGTCGGTGTAGACAGTCGTCTATCTGGGAATCATTAACTCTCAGTATTCCACGACAGCTGGTTAAATTGTGAGGAGGATATTTATAGTCTATGGATTACATTGTTTCTGGATATATACATATGTTCCGTGAGTCTGTGTTATTTCTGTAATAAAGGATTATGTGCGCCAACTGAATCTTGTTTAATGACTGGTGAATGTGCACTGAGGGGGTGAGTTATATTGCAAGACAGTTTGATATCTCCATTGACACACCAGGAGTATTCGTTACCTAGACAACGACCATCACACGACAATATCATGAACATATCATCGTAAGAACTTCGTGATATTATCATCGAGAACGACGTGTGACATCTGAGAGCTCGTCCGATCAAGAAACCCATTGCATTATAGACATTGGTGTCATTCTGAGATATGTGTGGGCTCTTCGCTGAGAGAGGAGTTTTTATCTGTGACTTCGTTCCATCAATTTAGACAGTACTGCTTCAAGAGATAAACAGCAACTCTTTTGTGTGTGTGCGCCAGGTAATTGACACAGACAGACAAAGTGAAGGCCCAGGCTAGCAGACGGGGCACGGGAAAAAACCAGGATTAATCCAGAAGGGAGTGGGAATATCGGGCGTGTGTGTGTGTGTAACACGCCACATCAGAGAAAACTGTCAGCGTGCGTTGAGGAAACGCGGCACGAAAAGTCGGTGCTAGCAGACAGCACAGGTAAATGTCGCGTGGACAAAACGTTGTTTGCGACAATAGCGGATCAGCATAGTTTGACAGTATCGCTGTCGGTGATAAAGACAGGATTGATAATTCAAGATATTGACAGGTGTGTGTGGCGAGGGAACGCACTGTGTTGTCGCAAGTTGACTGGTCAAGATTTGTTGACGCAGTTAATAGGACGGGTGTAGACACCAGCGTCCAGGTACGGGGGAGAGGTACAAGAGCAGCCGGCTGGGGCTGAGAAGGTTGACCTTGGGTGGCAAGGCTGTTTAACAGTAAGCAGTTACTGTGAAAATTTCCACGGAGTTAAAAGAGCAGCCGTGTGGGGCTGTCAAGGTTGTGTGGAAACTGTTTGTATGGAGGAATTTTTCCACTGATTGTGATAAGGAGAAATTGAGGTGACATTGTGAGTTGGGGGTGGAAGGAGTAAAGGTACTCAGAAAAATTTCCACGGCCTAGTGTGGTCAAGATGACTCATTGTGAATGAACAAAACAAGGCGTTTTGTGTGAAACCAGACTTTATTGTTCGTCTTTGTTAAAAGCCCGTTGTGTTCATTACTTTATAATCAGCAAACATTTTGACAACGAATGATGACGTGGCAGCTCCGCGAACATAGTTGCATACAGTTGCCAAAAAGAACTGACGGTACAGGGTTAAAGCACTGGGCATTTGTGGCCAATTTTTCATTTGAACTTTGTCTTTAACCGGCAATCCAGAACATTTTGGGATAATTACCATCATCTTCAATTCGTACGACAATCGAAAGAACACTTTGGATAATTACTATTTACCGTCAACGTTTCCGACAGTTGGAACTTATGCTCACCACGCGAATTTAGTAACCACTCAACAAATCAATCAGTCATTTTGAAATCTAGTGTCGTAGACATTTCCAGCGGATTGCGAATAACTATTCAAACGAACAAAACCTTTTGTGACTGATTAATAAGAACTTTTGGCGACGTATTAATAAGTACATATTTGTCGGCCAACCATCTCAACATTTTTGTTTGCTCTCATCTTTAACTTTCGTTATCGTTTGTGGACTTATATATATGGATATGTTTTACATGTAGTTGTTGATAGGCACTTTTTGCGATCTCTATCTACATCAGGATAGGCCTTGTAAAACGTGGATATTTCTAGTTCTTACGATATTTTTGTATGGAAAACGTTAATGAGTTAACGTGTCGTGCAGTGGCATTGGAGTCCTAACTAATATCTACAGACGCGTTGTCTGACGTCACAGCTGTGTATATTTTGAGGATATATATTTTTTCTTCTTTTCGTTATATTTACATATGATATTTGTTGTGGTCGGATATATGTTATTATTGTGATCTTTCGTCATGTCTGCTGTCTAGTGGTCTTTGTCAGTTTATATTTATATATTACGCGCACTGTGGGTGTCCCTACACAAGCTTGTGGTTGTTACTGTGGTTTATTTCTTTGTGATCACCGTCTCCGTGTACTTGGCTTGTGAGTCTAACGTTTTTATAGAAAACACTTAGTGTTATCATTCATTCGTTTTGTATATGTATTTATATGTATGTTTAACAATATTTCCAGAAATGTTATACAACTATTTGTTATAGATATATATGAGGGAGTAGAGGTGATATTTTCCCCTAACTACCTAGTGCTTATAGAGTGACTGGGTGAGTACAGAGTGATATCTTAGCACTACGTATTTAAGTACACAGGGAGTGCTAGTGTACTTATTGAAGGCACACAAAGACTAGTAGCAGAGTCGTCACATTTATAGTTGGCTGACAGACAGCAACGTGTCCACAAGTACAAGATGCCTGCTTTAATGGAATATATTGAAGCAGGTGAACGAATAGGCCTGAAAGGTAAAGAGTTACAGGAGTATGCCGAAGCAAAAGAACAAAAACAGATTGAAAGAGACCAAAGACAAGCTGAAAGAGAACAGAGACAGGAAGAAAAGGTAGCTGAAGACAAGCGTCTACAGGAAGTGAAATTAGCTGAAATGGAAAACAAGCGTCTACAGGAAGAGAAAGAGACACAAGTGAAACTAGCTGAAATGGAAAACAAGCGTATACAGGAAGTAAAGTTAGCTGAAATAGAAAACAAGCGTCTACAGGAAGAGAAAGAGACACAAATGAAAATGGAAATTGAGAAAGAGAAGATTAAGTGTCAGATGCAAACTGAAATTGAGTTGAAAAACTAGAACTATCTTCGAAGGGTCAAAGTGAGGAAAACAGAAGACCTTCACATCCTTCACAGCGACTAAAACTGCCATATTTTACGGACCGAGACAACCTTGAATCTTATCTGGACAGATTTCAAGCAAGTGCGAAAACTTTAGGCATCCCAGAAAACGAGTATGCGATGCGACTTGGCGAGTTTCTTACGGGTAAGGCTCTAGATACAATGTTTAATTTACCTGTGGAAGAAAGAAACAACTACACTATTTTGCGTCAACGTCTGCCTTACAAAGTTCCAACTAACTGAGCATGGATATAGTACAAAGTTTAGACAATTAGGGCCAGAGACTCTTCACAGATTATGTTAACACAGTAAAGAATACATTTAACAAATGGATGGAGCTTGCAGAAGTAGGGAAAGATTTTAATAAATTAGTAGATTCTAGTGTTAAGAGACAAGGTATTAGCTGCATGTAATACAACTTAGTGGCTTTCTTTGAGGAACGTAAGCCAAAGGACATAGACACAATGTCACAGTTAGGGCAAAACTACATGACTGCACATCCTAACGTATCTATTGGGAAACTAATGAGTGAGGAAATAGTCTGTGCAGCGTACACTAAACAGGACCAGAATCCAGTCATCAGGGCGAAAAGTGTGGATTCAGCACAGAAAGGTGAGCAGCAAGAACTTCAAGATAATGGTTTCCGAGGAAACAATGTTGGTAGAGTAGGACGGTACCCATATAGAAGAGGGAATTTTCAGAGACGTCCAAATTATGCCGGATGTTGGAATTGTGGGAGCTGGAGACACAAGGCAGCGGAGTGTGACGTGCAGCCAGCCAGTGAGCCAACAAGTAACGCAAGGAAGGAGATCATCTGTTTCAAATGTGGAAAGAATGGGCATGTCAGCCATCAATGTAGGATGAGAGAAACAGAGCACTCAAATGCAGCGCAAGTAATTGAGACGCTGAACAATGAAGATTGTAGTGGGTGCAAACCTCTTTTTGAAAAAGACAGTCAGCCAGTCCTAATATGTGGTCATACAGTGAAAGCAGGATCAGCAGTGCATGAAGGAGGAAGTCTGAAGCTGCATCAGGGATTCGTCAATGATAGACCAGCGTTAACAATTAGGGATTCCGGATGTACGTCTATCGGAGTGAGGAAAAGTTTAATAGATCCCTCAGATTATACAGGGAAAAAGATTAGTTGCATAACATTCAACGGCACAGTAGAGTTCTACCCATTAGCCATAATAACAGTAAAAACACCATATATCACTGGAAGAGTGACAGCGTGTGTTTTGGACTCACCAGTGGCTGATTTGATCATAGGAAATGTTATAGGAGTTAAAGATTGTACAGAAGAGGAAGTAGTTTATTGGGACCAAAAATATAGTGTAAGCGGTAATGAGGTAGTTACCACAAGAGAACCTAAATTAGAGAGTATAGCTGAGGTAGAAGAGGCACTTGAAGTAGACACGGGAACTCAGGACAAGGATAGTACAGCTGAGCAGATGAGAATGAATCCCAAATATAGTGCTAGTGGCTCCCAGAGACAAGATACTACTCTGAACAAATGTTCCCAAGGGTGTAGGAGAGTAGAACATAGGCAGTCAAAGAAAGGTAGATGGTGCTTCGAGAGGAAGAACAATGTTCTCACTCGCAGGTTTTCAGATAGCAGAACTGCACGTGGGCAAGTAGCAGTACCTTTAGCACACAGAGACCGATATACTAGAACAGCTCAGGATAGTGCATGTGCAGGGCACATAGGCATAAGGCGTATGCAGCAGAAAGCAAGGTGCCAGGTATATGGGCCAAGATTGAATAAAGAGTTCAGACTAAACAGAGACTCAAGTGTAACGATGCAATATGCAGATAGGAAAGTTGAGTCAGGTCAAAAGAGTGTTCGCGACATTACTGACCCAGGGCTAGGGATAGCAAACAGATGTTGTAATTGTAGAAGTTAGTTAGTTAGTTAGTCGACAGATCATCCTCGTTGCACATCGGACCATTCAGTCCATAAGTGCTCGGATCCCCTCCTCAGCAAATCCCGCAGCGTGTAGCGGCTAACGACGCCAGTTCTGTGTTGGTTTATCAATCTTCTTTGGCTTCCTGCGTAGTGTTCTTGTTTGGCCACCCCTCTTTTAATTTGCTGCTCTCGCAGTCTGGCCATTGTTGTAGATTCACAGTCATCACTTGGTTATTGCAAAAGTCTCACTTCTCGTAGAGCATTCAGAATGTCAGCCTGGTCCATGGCGCGTCCGCCCTCCACAGTAGCCTCACCTGCGAGCTTGTCAGCCCGCTCATTTCCTTGTACTCCCGCATGACCTGGCACGAAGATGAAACTAATCTTTGCCAGCCGAGACCGCTCCAGAGGCAGCAACCATTCTCTTCGGATCGACCCCTCCTCTATCCTCTTGATCATGTTCATTGAGTCGCTAAGGAAACAAGCCCTAGTGAATGTCTGTGTCTCGAGCCATGTTATTGCTTTACTTACTGCCATGACTTCCATGGTCAGGCTACTTGTGGTTTCAGTGAAAGCACCAGAGTCCTCCTTCACAATTCTCCCTCCGGCCCGAGCTGTAAAGGCCCATGAGCTTCTCACATGTCGGACGACCGACCCATCTGTGTAGATGACCGCGTCACTGTCTAGCGAATTCTCGAAAATAAACGCTTGTACTTCAGCCTCCACAGCAGCCGGATTTTCTTGTCTGCATTTTCTATCTAGTTGGATGCAAACTGAAAAGGATGTGCAGAAGTCTGTTGGCACTTGCACCCACTCCTCGCCAGGTTCTAAGTCCTCAAGTGAACACACCTGTTGAAGAATGTCTTCGGCTTGACCCATCCACGACCGTCCTCTTTTTAACCTGCTGCCCTTCACCTTCCTAATTTCACTATGCAGTGGATGCTGTGTGTTTGCGTTAATTCTGAGGTAGGCGCGTGCCCTGCAAACTTGCATTCTCTCTTCAATGGTTGGAAAATCAAGAAGGTAGCGCATCGCCCTGCATGCTGTATCTCTTGTACATCCAAGAATAATGCGCATAGCTTCATTCTGTATCCTTTCCATCCTTTCTATCTGCTTATGGCTGAGAGTCAGGATTGCCATTGCATACTCCAAAACAGACATGACCAGCCCCTCGTACAGAAGACATAGATGGCGCTGCTCACAGTTTGCTGCCGCCATCACCCGCATCGCTGCCAAGCCCCGCTTGGCCTTTGTTATCACCTGGTCTATGTGCACATTATAAGCAAGGCTTCGATCAAACCGTATCCCCAGGTAATTCATTGCCTGCGTTCTTTCCACCGTCTCTGAACACAGCATTACAGTTGGTGTTGGATTGTTGACAATATGATTATTCAACGAGAACCAAGTCACTGTTGCCTTTGTTGGGTTGACCATTGCCCCAGCTTCATCACACCAAGTACTTATGCGATTGAGTTCGGTTTGTAGTTCCACAGCAACCTCCTCTCTATCCTTACCCTGACGATACACTAAAACATCATCGGCATATGACAATGTCCTGCCAGGTCCAGTGATCTGCTCACTGGTGATTCTCACTGTGTAGGCGTTGAACAGTACCGGAGATAATGGTGATCCCTGTGGTAGGCCAGGATATATTGTTGTTGGTTCCGAAGTCCAACTGCCACATCTAAAAACTACTTTCCGTTGGAAGAGGGCTGCAGCGATCCAACTAAGGAGGAATGGACTTACGTTTAGTTCAAGAAGCTGAAACATTAAAAAATCCAGTGGTACTCTGTTGTATGCGTCCTCAAGATCAATCGCTGCAGCAACAGTTTCAGTGCCTGAGTGGAAACCTTCATAGACATCATGGGCAAAGACTGCTGCATTGGTCCAGGTTTCTCTTTTTGGACGGTACCCACCCAGGGTAGGTGGGAAAACACCTTGCCTCTCTAGTTGGCTTGATATTTTCCTGGCAATTACCTTCTCCAGCAGCTTGCCTACAGTATTCTGCATGGTTATAATTCGATATGCCTGAATTTTTTTGTGGTCTTTGTCAGGCTTCGGCAAGGGAATCAGATAGCTATGTAACCATTCCTCCTTGATGCTAGCACTCCCTATACTGTTGTTGTACATGTCTGCTAGTTTCTCTAGCTCATTGTCGGTACACCTATTTATGTCGTCGTATCTTATGCCATCAGGACCTGGAGCACTGTTTTTTGATCGTCGAAGCACAGCCTTGATTTCTTTCACTGTCACTGTGTCTTCATCCGAAGTGTTCTGGGCCTTGCATCTGTCTGAGGTGACCTCCTTGGCCAGATTCCGGCCTCCCATGTCTGTCTGGTTGCTCTGCTCAAGGTAGCGTTCAAAGAGGGCTTTGCCCTTGTCCTCATCAGTCCTCTGCCAGATGAGGTCAGCACCTTGGAAGTCAGAAATGCTCTTATTCTTGACTACCCCACTCATGCTTTTATGTAGTCGCCAGAACAATTTCAGTGACTTGTCTGTGCTTACTCTTTGACACACCTCTGCCCATTTTTCGCTTTTAACCACCTTGACCAGTTTTTTGAAATAGCTTACTTTTGTGTGCATCTCTCTTTCTAAGTGCAAGCAGGGACTAGGATGACCAGCTCTGTTCTTCTTGGCATTCTGCCATCTCCTTACAGCACTACGCTTATCCACCCAAGCCTTCTCCACCTCGAAACTCCACCACGGTGGCTGCTCCCAGCTTTTTCTCCTGCCCTGAAACGTTCTGCGCTTGTCACGTCTTATTTTGCTCACCACATCTTGCCCTGTACTGTCATACTGGAACGTCTTTACCTTTAGCTTGTGCTGCCTGGTTCTGCCTTTCTCCACCAATATGCTGCAAGGGTGGTGGTCGCTGCCATGGTGTCCTAGGACACCCCATCTACACACTGTAGTGAGTGAAGGTGAAACTAGCGCCAGATCAATAGCACTGTCCTCATCGCCTGGACGGCTTGCTGTCCTGGTGACACAGC
This sequence comes from Cepaea nemoralis, assembly GCA_014155875.1. Taxonomy (NCBI): domain Eukaryota; kingdom Metazoa; phylum Mollusca; class Gastropoda; order Stylommatophora; family Helicidae; genus Cepaea; species Cepaea nemoralis. The sequence goes on from JACEFZ010025732.1 coordinate 19,677, forward strand.
CACTGTTGATACAAACCAGGTCGATGGTTTCCAGTGCAGTCTCGAGCTCCTCCCCTTGTGTATTGGAGGAAGTGTTTCCCCATGATCTGCCTTTAGCGTTGAAGTCACCACAGAAAATAACATTTCTCTCGTGGCCTAATATGCCACTTAAGCACTGCCACTTCTGGGCGTCCACACTCGCATTGCGGGCATAAACATTAACCAACACGAATGGTATACTGGAATGAACTCTCAACGCCTGTATTTGTATATCGTCACTGTCCCAACTGGACATGTCTAGCTCTGACACCACCATGCTGTCGCGAACGAGAATCGCCGTTCCCAGATGTCGTCTGTTGTAGAAACATTTGAAGCCGGCAATTCGGAGTAGCTGATCGCCCAGTCTCGTCTCCTGGAGTGCTACAATGTCGTTCCTGTAAACTAGGGTTTCTAAAATAGAGCCCCGTTGTTTTACACTGGCACAGTTCCAATATAGAATACGGATGTTCCTGAGTCCTAGACGGTGACACTTGAGTCTAAAACGTCTCAAACCCCCGCGCTTACCTTGCTTCTTTGTCCCTGCGCGGCTACCACGCCGCTTCGTTATGTTGACTGTTGATCGCTCGGAAAGAAGACGTTCTTCCGCCATGTTGAAAAAACGTAAACACAGACTGCTGATAACCACACACGCTGCTGAAAATTCACTCAAGGATGGCTTCGCTCGATGCACGAACTCCGTAGCACCCGCGCAGATCTTGAGTAGAAACTCCTGGTTTTACATCCTGGCACACCAATTACACGCAAGAGATGAATAAATCCATCCCTTACGCGAAAAAGTTAACGAACACAAAACAACACGACCGTCCGTCGCCATCTTGAAACCGGAAGTCTTGAAACCGGAAGTCAACTGTAAAGGTACCATGAGTCATGGGTACAGGAAAGGTAGATACAGCATCGACAAGAATCAGAGGAGGGTTAATGCAAGAACAGAACCACCTGATATAGGGTCGGTACACAAATAGTATTGTGGGGTCGTGAAGTAGTAAGAGACCTGTGGGTACATAAGTATAATGCTTTCTATGATGTATTATTATTATGTGATGTATTAGTTCATGCATTGGTACACAAGATAGAAAGTTGGTTGTATTTATGTGTGGGGAATATAGGAGTGTACTATGAGCATTTTGATGTATTATTTAGGGTGGTAGCTGAAGTGAGATGGAGCCATACTTAGGGCTACCCAGGCAATATGTCTGGGTCACATGTTTAGTAAGTTTTAGTCTCCCAATATTTGAAAACGAAGTTTTCTTTTAAGAGGGGGGTGATGACATAAGCCTGGGTCATTGACATTGAGTTGAGTGACCGGGCATGAGAAATAATGGAGATGAAAGTGGGAGACAGTAAAGTGACTGACCTGGCTATGAGAAAACAATTTTGCTTTTAAAATGGTTAAAATTGTAGCAGATCTATTGTATTACATATAAAATTAAAGAGGATTGCACAAGGAACATGACAGTGTTAATAATAAATTGATAGGTTACAAATATTATGACAATAATGAGAGTTTTAGTAATAACAATTGAAATTAAAGTGTTAAAAATTATGAAAAAAATAAATTCACTTACCAAGGCGTTATTTTATATCCGAAGCCGCTAATCCAGTTAAATTTAGTGAATTTTATTACAAACACCAGTTGGGTTCTAGAATATCACAAGAACTGCTCCATAACACGAATAAAACGCAATGAAATCATAACATTATGAAGTACATCATTTTCACACAAAATGGAAAAACCATCATATTCTTAGATTGTTGTTAGATTGTTGTTGTTCTTAGACTGTTAGATTTTTTTTATATTTTATGACCGTCTTCTACATAAATATCTCAATACTGCACAGGTTCGTTTTCGAATCTATCACAAAGTCGTTTACATCAAAATAACTATAATATAAAACTGTTTAAAACTGTAATTTTGTTAAAATATATGAGGTCCTTCACCAGAAAATAATGTCACAAAAATTCGAATCACAAAAATCAATTTCGAATCGTGTTTTCATGTGTAATCTTCTTTTCCATGCGTCATTTTGCACACGGAAGCAAGGTAATTCTTTCGTTCTGAAGTTTAATTCAATGGGACACTAAAATGGTGGACTGGAATGGAGAAATTGTTCAGTTTAAACCACGATAATAACAAATCTTTAAAGTGGATCGCGGGTGTCGGGTTTGGGTTACGGGGTCTATCAGGCGGTCTCCGGCAGGCAATCAGTTAGGGCTACCTAGGCAATATGTCTGGGTCACATGTTTAGTAAGTTTTAGTCTCCCAATATTTGAAAACGAAGTTTTCTTTTAAGAGGGGGGTGATGACATAAGCCTGGGTCATTGACATTGAGTTGAGTGACCGGGCATGAGAAAGAATGGAGATGAAAGTGGGAGACAGTAAAGTGACTGACCTGGCTATGAGAAAACAGCCAGTCCTGAGGAATAAAATAGTGAGGGTAGAAAAAAACCCTAGGGTGGATGGGGCGAGAGATAGGGTAGGTGTGTGTGAAGTCAAGGGACTTCAAGGCAGTTGATGGGTAGATGCCGAACTGGTCGGTAGTCTAAGGAGAAGCGGAGTTAGAGATCTCCGTGTTGTGTTGTTCTCCTAGTTGTGAAGACAGGCCTGAACCAGAGTGGGTTCTATAGTGAGTGAGGGCCTGAACCCAGAGTGGGTGATATCGTTAGTGGAAACTAAGACCCAGTGTGTGGGTGTATTGTGTGAGGTCCAGCGGTGGATAGGAGCTGGATTACCTGTCTTGTGGATTTGATATGAAGCAGTCTTGAGAAGGCATTGATGTGTGCTGGTTAAATTGTGAGGAGGATATTTATAGTCTATGGATTACATTGTTTCTGGATATATACATATGTTCCGTGAGTCTGTGTTATTTCTGTAATAAAGGATTATGTGCGCCAACTGAATCTTGTTTAATGACTGGTGAATGTGCACTGCGGGGGTGAGTTATATTGCAAGACAGTTAGATATCTCCATTGACACACCAGGAGTATTCGTTACCTAGACAACGACCATCACACGACAATATCATGAACATATCATCGTAAGAACTTCGTGATATTATCATCAAGAACGACGTGTGACAAGCCCCTACTTTTGTAATTAGAGTGTTTTAAATTGTGGTCTCTGAATATTGTATTCATGTGAAATGTGGTGAACGTGAGAATGTAATTCGTACTGTATTCGGAGACAATAAGAGGTATAAAACCATACTGGTGTTGCGTTATTCCGGACATGTTGAGTCTGTTCTAAATTATTAGATGTTGTGAACAGTACAAGGAAAGAATGTAAATCTAACTTTACACAATGATAGAAGTGAGTCCAACGAGAAAGAACACAGAATCGCCAACCAGAAAGGTATTGGCACAGTAACGTGGCCACGGCAGCAACGAATGTAGCATCGGCGCGAAGCCATGTAACCAAGAAAATAAATAACTACAAAATTCCGCCTCTGAGTTTAGAAAACATGCCATAGGTGCGATGGACCCTCAGGCGCCTATGGCACACTCCAACACAGAAAACGCTGCTTCGTACACTTGCTGGACTGACAAACATGCATCACCATATATATATAGAGAATGTGTTTGTGTGTGTGTGTGAGAGAGAGAGAGAGAGAGTGAGGGAGAGAGAGAGAGAATGGTAGAGAGACAGACATGCTGTTTGTGATTTACTAGACAAGTATACCTTTAGTAGTTTGTTATTGCTTTCTGAACAATAGACGCTCATACCATTGTTTGAAAACCAGCGTAAGGCGGCTTGCTTCCAAATCAACTGCAACTGTGTTTCGAACGTGGTGTGCGGGATTGTTAATCGCGTCCGTAACCTCTTGGCCACAGCGCCGAAAAAGGTCAAACAGTCCCAAAGCAGATACTGACGTTGTGGTTTAACATGTTAAACCTTCAGATATTCTTTGCCACGACATACTAGATGGGGAAGTCAGTTCCTTTCCAGGCAATTTCTAAACGGAGAACGGCTAGCGCTTTAGACACATTCAACCAAGACAGGATTCAGCTAAGTAACCTCTGTATTTTCTATGTAGTGATTATTTTATTAGTTTTGCATCTGTTTGTGTTGTTTTGTTCTGTGCTGACGAAAGCTTTAGCCGCAACGTCTATTTTGTTTCTTGTAGTCGTGTTCTAGTAAAGCTCACAATCTACTTATCGTGTTTTGGTAATTCAAGAACATTCTGAAAATTGTCGTGGACTCATTTCTAGAAAGCTGGATCGACCCCCGAGCTGTACTGGTGGAAATATAATTTTGCCTCTGCTGGGGGTTGAACCGTGACCGCTGTCTCCACAGACAAGCGTATATTTACAAAAGGCATGTGGCAAACTTACACATACCATACATACAATATTGTACGATTTCTTGCCTGGCAAATGTCACTGCATCTTATCAGGTGCACACAGCAGAGGTATATATTATGTTATGTAAGGAAACATGAATGATACTTTGGCTGAGATATGATGTACATCGTCACTGAAATTGCTCAAATCTGTAGAACGTTATGTCCACGGAAGTCTAACATTTAACAGTACATCCTTCTGTTAATTTAGTAACGGCTGGAATCAACTAATATATTAAAATCAGATAATAATCTAAAAAATCTTAAGATCATATAATATACTAAAAATACAATTTATTTATTTTTTTTGGGGGGGGGGGGAGGGGGGGGGGGGGGGGGGAGTGAATATATTCTGAAAAGGTACAGCACAAATGTATCATTTTTCGATGTAATCACCACTGCGTTCAATGCAAGTCCTCCAGCACCGATAAAATGCTTGGATTTCTGTAGAAAAATCGGCTCTGGTGTCAATACTCGGTGTGCCTGACCCGGTCGTGAACAGTGTGTCACAGAGGTTACACCGTTTTGAAACTTCCTACTCCACTCATACACTTGCTGGACTGACAGGCATGCATCACCATACTGGACCTTCATTCGCCGATGTATTTCTATAGGTTACACCCCTTCATTGATCAAAAACATGGATAACAGAAAGCTACTCCTCTTTGGTGTATGTCAAAAGTGGGGCGGCCATCGTTAAACTGTCATTATGACGTCATCGTGTTTGCCTGCACCGTGATGTCACGTCCTTAATACTCTTGACATCCTTAACAACACTATTGACAGGTGACAAGACAATGGCATGTGTCAGAGTGTTGGGGAATAGAGGCAGGACATATAGAGGACAAGGGACAGAATAGAGTCAGGACATAGGCAGGATGCAGTGATGTCATTGACAGGATATCTACAGGACCACAGAGATATGATAGACAGGGCATAGGTAACGGTGCAGATATGTCATAAGACAGGACTTCTACAGGACAATAGAGATAGTAGAGACCGAACATAGGTAGGGACACTGAGATGTCATAGACAGGACATAGACGGGACATGACCCAGTTATAAAAGGGGACACAAGTCCACGGGACTCTGTCCTGGATTGACTAGACAGCGTTGCACTGAACGACCCGACACAACACCGGCGGACAGCAGTGCGACGTGACTGTTGAGACAGCCCGGTTGTCCCGAGATACACGGGGTCCAGTACCACGAGACCAACCGGCTAGCGTGAGGAAGGCCAGACTGGGACTCGCCCGTTTAGGGGAAGGATGTTTGTGTTTCTAGAGCGAGTGTATGGATTTTGCGGGAGTGCTATCTGGCGTTACCACGTTTTGAAGATAGCGAGGATTTGAGTGCAGGGTTTATGTGATTGCCTGAGTGCTATAATTGTTTGTTAGCCAGCATAATGATTTAACTGCCTTGTGTGCGCATTTGAACGATAATCAGGTTCTCCTGAATAAATATTTGATACCACAAGTACGACTGATATTTTCTTGAGTGCATGTGAACGATTTAAGAATACCTGTGTACGTGTGAGACGTTGACAGCATGGTTATTGTAATTTATATGCTTCAATATATCTGAGCAATCGATTATATTTTCGTAGAACACAGAATACGAAATGCGGATTGTTTGTTTACTTTGTGATTTTGTTTTCCCCGCATATCCTTTACAGGACATCGCTGTCAACACCAGCATTTTACCGCTGTTGTTAATTTCTTGGCAAGATTACGCTCAATAGTTTGTCATTGCTTTATGAGCGGCTGGCTCACTTATCCCTAAGTCACCAACGCGACGAGAACCGCTACCAATTCTCCCGTAGATAAACGGGATTACGGAGAAAGTCGTTTAACCTCTGGGCCAGGGAGACGGCACTCTATGATTGCTAATCAGCAAATGTTCTATGATGGCCAAATTCGACGTTTTATAACCTGTCGACTGCGCAAAGATTCCTGAAGAATGATTAACCTCTTCTCCACCTACATTGGTATATGTTCGGCATTGGTATATGTAAGGGGGCAGTGTGGTCTCGAGGTATGGTGTCCGCCTCGAGTGCTGGAGGTCCCGGGTTCAAGCCCCGGTGATGACCGGGATTTTTTCTGGTGGACCTCTAGTAATAAAATTTCCCCTGGTCTCTGGGTAGTGAGATCGGACGCCCGTGTGTATTGTTGCGCACGTAAAAGATCCCTTGACAGTTGGAAATCGAAAAAGAGTACCCTAACGACGCTGTCCGGGCAAAATTTCGAGTTAAAAATCTACCCAAAGTATTTCAGGATTCTCGCAGGTGCTACGGAAGTTCGTGCACTGAGCTGAGTTTCTCCAGACTCAGGTTTGAGTTAGGAGGAGAACGGAGCACTTATGGGTTTTCACCCGTGTGCCGTGATGTTGATCCATTGACTAAACTAAACTAAACTCGGCTGTTCGATTTGCTAGTTGTCTTTGTGTTCTACCTATGCAAGTCGCTTAGCACTCACACTATAATTAATACATGCAGTTTGATTTGGTGTATGGAGACAGTAGTTCTTTCACAGATATGATAAATATCGTGGTGGTTTTATATGTTGATTGGTCCAGCAGCAAAGAATGTGCGGTTTACAGATGTTTTAAGCTGATCATGTATTCCTTTCATTACATCTTCTCCTCGAATGGTCAGCAGAAGAAACACTTGACGTTTGGGAACCGTTCTGTGCCGGTAGGTTTGGGTGGCTAGCAGTGACGTTTGATCATCAAGCATCAAGCCTTGATGAAACCGGTTGGATATCCATTAGATTTCAGTCTGGTGAAGTATGTATAGTTCTCCCTTTAGTGTGTCGTCGGAGCAAATCTTCCTAGCCCGATTAAATAGGATCCGCATCAACCCAGGTTTTTATTGAATGGGTAAAAAGTTATTTAAATGTGGGTAATTTCAGCGTTTGTGTCACAGTTAGGATGTTGTGTACCATTTAGGACGTTGACATAAGCGCCATCTTGTCAGGTTTCGATTCAAGCTCACGTCTGCCGCTACTGGAGGAAAAGAAGCCGACCTATTCAACCATGCACTTAGGTTTGCAAAACTGTGAAGGTCCTAATATACTGAAGCACATTAACAACGCACCACTATTATATATACTGATGACGAGAATCCAGTAGAAAAGTGTGGGAATAGATTTCCCCATGTTTGTCGTGCGGTAGAGAGCAAATGGCTGCTGGAATGGAAAGTGCAGATTCAACCCACGGATTTGTCTACAGACTACATGAAAACAATGAAAGTTGCATGTGCAACACGATTTCCAACAGCTATGACCCTGAGAATGTGTACGCGTTGTGGCAGTGTGTTTGTTTTATATCCTACTTATAGGACATCGCTGTCAACCCAGAATTTTACTGCTTTTGTTGATGTCTTGGCAAGTTTACGGTGAGTAGTTTGTGGCCATATACAGCTGTACTCGGTATAAAAAGATCGCTGAGACAAAACACCCAGTACATGTGCTTGAAGTGCCACGACTATCTGAAAACGACCGCCGTCAAACCTTTGGTATGTTGGAGACAGGAATGAGCTCGTGGGCAATAGCTAGAAGGATGAATTGCCGCCACAGCACTATTGTACGTCTCAGTGTACGTTACGGAACAACTGGCTTGCCCGGGATAGACTTCGGAGTGACCTACCACGAGCTACTACTCCTGCGCAAGGTCGTCACGTTGTGCTGAGTCACCTAAGGAATAGTCGTCTCACAGGAAGTCAAACAGCAACAGCAGTAGTGGACAGAGGCGGACAAGTCTCTCCAATGACAGCCATACGACGACTCAGAGATACAGACCTCACTGCAAGACAATCTTATGTACGGTTGAACTTGACTCACAGACATTGTCAGCAGCGCCTGTGATGAGCAGAGCAGAATGTCAGATGGACTAGATTGTCATGGAACAATGTCCTACTCATAGAGAGCAGATTCAACCTATCCTGTCTTGTGCGGACTTGGCGATGGTGTGGAGAGCAGACTGCTGTGTTCGTTAGCCCAACCGATTTGGAGGTTGCAGTATTTACATTTGGGGAGGATTCAGTTTTCATCATTGCTTGCCTCTTCACGTCTTCCGTGAAAATGTTAAGGCTGTGACATATCGAGACAAGGTTCTTGATGCATTGGTTGCTCCAGCGTTCACAAATTATCCAGACTTGCATTTTAGCCACCGCGTGAATTACGTAGCAATATCTACAGCAGCAGAACATTGTGACAATTGATTGGCCTGCCCTACCACCAGACATGTCCCCTATAGAACATCTGTGGGACGAGCTTGGACGCAGTCTACAGACAAGGTTCTGCAGCTAATCTGCAACAGCTCGAAGCTGCACTTACATGTGAATAAGACTTGATTCCCCGAAATTTCCTTCAGAGACTTGTGCGTTCCGCGCGCAACCTCTACCAAAGATGTTTGCAAGCACACGGTGGATATACCAGATACTGAGGATAGTTTTTTTTTTTTTTTTTTTTTCGTTTTTTTCTATCTTGCCTGCACATAATACAATGAATTTCATAACAATCAAATGTATAAATTAATGGTCAGCATGGATTCAAAGGAAAATAAATAAGGATTCCAAATATGTAAAATCTTACATTTACATTTCACACTTTGTTCCTGGATTATACAGGTGGTGCTGCTTGAATGTGCTTCAGTATACTTCATGTACCCACGGCAAGTTCCTGCTACGGTGTTTGTTTCTTTCAAATCCAATGTGCATGTTTAGTTTAGTTTAGTCGATGGATCAACATCACTGTAGGGTGGTAAATATAATAAATTAGAATAAGGACAAGTTTCGCTAGGGGTATTCAGTATGAATGGGGTTTAAATCCCAAACATGCCCTCTATAGGAATTAATATATTGGCTCGTAACCCCCAAGTATTGAACAAGGCAGAAAAGGGTGCAAGTTCAACACTAACATAAAAGAAATGTTTCCCATAGAAGGCTGGGAGATCCGGGAAGTTCTACCACAGACACCCGAGTACTAATAACTCTACCCAGAGGGTGTGTCTATGTGTAAGTGCCCCGCCCCACATTTAATCTCCCACATATATATAAACAATGACAAGTATCCACTGTTAGACGCAACAACTGGATTACATTGACAGAGGAAAAACAGCCACTGTTAGACAAAAACAGTACAATGACTCACTGTATCACATAACAGTAACAATAACTGGACTATAAACATCAATTTTGGAACACCAGGTTAACAATGAAGTAACTTCAAGGCTTGGTTAAACCAAACAAACAAACAATTGTATTGTGGAAACATTTGGGTTCTGGAAAACCCTGTTGACTACAATATGGTGACATGGACATGAAAAATTATCATATTTCAGGCAATGCACACAAAGTATACAACCAAAACAGAAGTCCCCAACATTATTTCCCCAACAAAGGTTCACATCAAATACATGTGTCAAACACAAAACAAAGTAAATAATCCATACAAAGAAATAGATAAAGAAAATCTATCTAATCTGTCTCTAGAACTATCCTATGGGTCTGATGATGACTTCCTCTCCTTCATTATCCACTAGAAAAAGTCTGGCCCTAATCACACTCTCTATAATCCAGGAAAACAGCTGCTTTGCATATATCCACCTATTTAGAAAATTGGGGATTGCACACACACACAGAATTTTCACTTCTGGATCATATATCCATCGTGAAAAACATGTAGGAGTAATCCATATGAATCCAATGTGGATATACTGTAATCTCTCAAGTCACAGTTGCTAAGTCACTGGGCTAGGAGCGTTCCAGGGTGATATAACAGACAGGTATAAATAAGTCTGAAGCATTCTGGCGTGGCGTGACACACAGGAGTCCATGTGATTGATTTGATCAGGATCAGGCACAAACACTTTCAGTATCTCTTTGGATGAGGAGTGACATCACATAATCCATTAGAATTTCCTGACAGAACTAACTTGAATTGGGCATGAATATTCCAGCCCCTTTCTCTGGGTTAAGATGTAGGTTATTCTTTCTTCAGCTTGAATATACGACTTGATTGACCGGGAGTAGGTATGGTGCTTGATTGTCCCTGTCTGGGATATGGTGGATGAGAAGATTCAAAGGAAGCTGGGAGTTCACAAAATCAGTTGGTAAATCCATACTGGTAAATGATGGTGAATTCCAGACTTATCCATGAGCCTCTGGAATATGACAGTTGAACGTGAAATCAGGCGGTGATTTTTAGAAGAGGATATACGCTGAAAACCATCTAGGCCAGGCATGCCTCATGTCTTTGCAGACATTGAAAAGATTTCTCTCAAGTCACTTCAGCATATTCAAAATCCATTAAGTATCCAGGCATTGACATTCAGGTTCAGGGTGAGTAGCAGTAACCAGCACTCTCTGTAGAATATTAGGGGCCGGCTGATAACCCAGTTTCCGGCCTCTAAATCCAAACAAGTTGACCATAACTTCAGTGCCAAGCATGGTGACTAGTCCAATTCTCCACCGCCATCTCTAGCGCCTAAAACGCAGAGAATAAGTGGGCTTTAAATTAACCCATTAACAATGGGTCACCCGCTAACATTGGAGAAACATGGCGATTGACCAGACCGCTTTGTCTACCAAGCCTTTGTCTCGATTAAGCCTGTGTTTCCGGGGCGCGGCCAATCAATTGCCTTAAAACGAAACGAACTTTCGTTTTGTTAATTTTCCCGTCGAAATTTTAATAGCCTCGTGCCTGCAGGTAGCGCATCCTAGCAACGTCTGCTGGAAAAGACTGCGAGATGATGACATATATGTCACACATCACGGCACACGGGTGTAACCCATAAGTGCTCCGTTCTACTCCTAACTCAAACCTGAGTCTGGAGAAACTCAGCTCAGTGCACGAACTCCGTAGCACCGGCGAGGATCCTGAAATACTTTGGGTAGATTTTTAACTGGAAATTTTGCCCGGGCAGCGCCGTTAGGCTACTCTTTTTCGATTTCCAACTGCCAAGGGATTTTTTACGTGCGCAACAATACACACGTATAGTTCTACTCAAACAGCTAAGTGGCGGAGGTGATTGGACTTCAGCTATTCATGACAATACATGGATTCTGTCAAATGCTAGCGCCTATGATACCTCGACTCCCACAGGTATACTGTGTGAGAGTGAAGGGGAAAGGGGGGCGTGAGAAAGAAATAACATAAGAGAATGAAAGAGAAAAGAAAAGAGGAAAAGAGGGGGGGAAAAAATGATAAAAAAGAGGTGAGGGATAAAAAAAAGAAAATAAGAGTAAAAGAAAAGATAAAAAATGAGAAAAGAGAATGAAGGTTTGCAAAACTGTGAAGGTCCTAATATACTGAAGCACATTAACAACGCACCACTATTATATATACTGATGACGAGAATCCAGTAGAAAAGTGTGGGAATAGATTTCCCCATCTTTGTCGTGCGGTAGAGAGCAAATGGCTGCTGGAATGGAAAGTGCAGATTCAACCCACGGATTTGTGTACAGACTACATGAAAACAATGAAAGTTGCACGTGCAACACGATTTCCAACAGCTATGACCCTGAGAATGTGTACGCGTTGTGGCGGTGTGTTTGTTTTATATCCTACTTACAGGACATCGCTGTCAACACCAGAATTTTACTGCTGTTGTTGATGTCTTGGCAAGTTTACGTTGAGTAGTTTGTGGCCATATACAGCTGAACTCGGTATAAAAAGATCGCTGAGACAAAACACCCAGTACATGTGCTTGAAGTGCCACGACTATCTGAAAAGGACCGCCATCGAGCCTTTGGTATGTTGGAGACAGGAATGAGCTCGTGGGCAATAGCCAGAAGGATGAATTGCCACCACAGCACTATTGTACGTCTCAATGAACGTTACGGAACCACTGGCTTGCCCGGGATAGACTTCGGAGTGACCTACCACGAGCTACTACTCCTGCGCAAGGTCGTCATGTTGTGCTGAGTCACCTAAGGAATAGTCGTCTCACAGGAAGTCAAACAGCAACAGCAGTAGTGGACAGAGGCGGGCAAGTCTCTCCAATGACAGCCATACGACGACTCAGAGATACAGACCTCACTGCAAGACAATCTTATGTACGGTTGAACTTGACTCACAGACATTGTCAGCAACGCCTGTGATGAGCAGAGCAGAATGTCAGATGGACTAGATTGTCATGGAACAATGTCCTACTCATAGAGAGCAGATTCAACCTATCCTGTCTTGTGCGGACTTGGCGATGGTGTGGAGAGCAGACTGCTGTGTTCGTTAGCCCAACCGATTTGGAGGTGGCAGTATTCACATTTGGGGAGGATTCAGTTTTCATCATTGCTTGCCTCTTCACGTCTTCCGTGGAAATGTTAAGGCTGTGACATATCGAGACAAGGTTCTTGATGCATTGGTTGCTCCAGCGTTCACAAATTATCCAGACTTGCATTTTAGCCACCGCGTGAATTACGTAGCAATATCTACAGCAGCAGAACATTGTGACAATTGATTGGCCTGCCCTACCACCAGACATGTCCCCTATAGAACATCTGTGGGACGAGCTTGGACGCAGTCTACAGACAAGGTTCTGCAGCTAATCTGCAACAGCTCGAAGCTGCACTTACATGTGAATAAGACTTGATTCCCCGAAATTTCCTTCAGAGACTTGTGCGTTCCGCGCGCAACCTCTACCAAAGATGTTTGCAAGCACACGGTGGATATACCAGATACTGGAGGATAGTTTTTTTTTTCTTGTTTTTTTTCGTTTTTTTTCTATCTTGCCTGCACATAATACAATGAATTTCATAACAATCAAATGTATAAATTAATGGTCAGCATGGATTCAAAGGAAAATAAATAAGGATTCCAAATATGTAAAATCTTACATTTACATTTCACACTTTGTTCCTGGATTATACAGGTGGTGCTGCTTGAATGTGCTTCAGTATACTTCATGTACCCACGGCAAGTTCCTGCTACGGTGTTTGTTTCTTTCAAATCCAATGTGCATGTTTAGTTTAGTTTAGTCGATGGATCAACATCACTGTAGGGTGGTAAATATAATAAATTAGAATAAGGACAAGTTTCGCTAGGGGTATTCAGTATGAATGGGGTCTAAACCCAAACACGCCCTCTATAGGAATTAATATATTGGCTCGTAACCCCCAAGTATTGAACAAGGCAGAAAAGGGTGCAAGTTCAACACTAACATAGAAGAAATGTTTCCCATAGAAGGCTGGGAGATCCGGAAAGTTCTACCACAGACACCCGAGTACTAATCACTCTACCCAGAAGGCGTGTCTATGTGTAAGTGCCCCGCCCCACATTTAATCTCCCACATATATATAAACAATGACAAGTATCCACTGTCATGCACATCCACAGTATTATACAACAGAGGGACAACAACCAATGTTAGACGCAACAACTGGATTACATGACAGAGGAAAACAGCCATTGTTAGACAAAAACAGTACAATAACTCACTGTATCACATAACAGTAACAATAACTGGACTATAAACATCAATTTTGGAACACCAGGTTAACAATGAAGTAACTTCAAGGCTTGGTTAAACCAAACAAACAAACAATTGTATTGTGGAAACATTTGGGTTCTGGAAAACCCTGTTGGCTACAATATGGTGACAATGGACATGAAAAATTATCATATTTCAGGCAATGCACACAAAGTATACAACCAAAACAGAAGTCCCCAACATTATTTCCCCAAAAAAAGGTTCACATCAAATACATGTGTCAAACACAAAACAAAGTAAATAATCCATACAAAGAAATATATAAAGAAAATCTATCTAATCTGTCTCTAGGAATATCCTAGGGGTCTGATGATGACTCTCTCTCCTTCAATATCCACTAGAAAAAGTCTGGCCATAATCACACTCTCTAAAATCCAGGAAAACAGCTGCTTTGCATATATCCACTATTTAGAAAATTAGGGATTGCACACACACACACACACACACAGAACTTTCACTTCTGGATCATATATCCATCGCGAAAAACATGTAGGAGTAATCCATATGAATCCAATGTGGATATACTGTAATCTCTCAAGTCACAGTTGCTAAGTCACTGGGCTAGGAGCGTTCCAGGGTGATATAACAGACAGGTATAAATAAGTCTGAAGCATTCTGGCGTGGCGTGACCCACAGGAGTCCATGTGATTGATTTGATCAGGATCAGGCACAAACACTTTCAGTATATCTTTGGATGAGGAGTGACATCACATAATCCATTAGAATTTCCTGACAGAACTAACTTGAATTGGGCATGAATATTCCAGCCCCTTTCTCTGGGTTAAGATGTAGGTTATTCTTTCTTCAATTGAATATACGACTTGATGGACCGGGAGTTGGTAATGTGCTTGATTATCCATGTCTGGGATATGATGGATGAGAAGATTCAAAGGAAGCTGGGAGTTCACAAAATCAGTTGGTAAATCCATACTGGTAAATGATGGTGAATTCCAGACTTATCCATGAGCCTCTGGAATATGACAGTTGAACGTGGAATCAGGCGGTGACTTTTAGAAGAGGGTATACGCTGAAACCATCTAGGCCAGGCATGCCTCATGTCTTTGCAGACATTGAAAAGATTAACACCGTCTGTAAGTTCCCAGAGGTAGGGAATCCACTTCAGCATATTCAAAATCCATTAAGTATCCAGGCATTGACATTCAGGTTCAGGGTGAGTAGCAGTAACCAGCACTCTTTGTAGAATATTAGAGGAGGCTGATATCCCAGTTTCCTGCCTCTAAATCCAAACAAGTTGACCATAACTTCAGTTCCAAGCATGGTGACTAGGCCAATACTCCACCGCCATCTCTAGCGCCTATGTAGAGTGAAGAAGAACAGGGTCGATATAGATTAGTAATACAACCCAAACATTGATAAGTGTATCATAATAAAATATACATTCTTATAACAATGTATCATAATAAAACATACATTCTGATAACAATGGATCATAATAAACCATACATTCTGATACCAATGTATCATAATTAAAATTAGAGGGAACAAAAGGGGAGAAGAAAGAAAGGTGACAATAGTTGCCTAGCACTTGTCGCCTACTGTAGAGTTTTGTCTCACTCCAAATGTGAGTGAGATATCTACTCAATAGGTACATTTCTTCTGGACTGATACTGGAGCTTCCTGAGGGGTTACGCACCACCTAATCCATCCAAACATTTTGATAGTACCGCTGTCACACCATGGAAAAAGTTCATGAGACACTGTCCTCATGTAAACAATTCATAAATCTCCTTTCCATAGTTACAAACAGCATTATGTAAGTACCACTGATAAATGGCAGAAGTTTAGCTACCAGTTCAGTCATCTCCTTTTGCATCATCATCCCCATTGGGGGGGGGGGGGGGGGGGTTAAAAGATCTACTCCAACAGTAACATCATGAATAGAATATACATATGATGAATAACAGAAAACCTTGTTAGTCTTTTACTAAACATGGTATGAACTCTCTAGTGGGTATTACCCAACATCTCAAAGTAAAAACACAAGAGCATGGTGTCATTTCCCACTCCCTTGAGATTATATATAGATATATCATATCAAATGACAATCTTATAACCCTCTATAATAATAGCCTCGTGCCAGCATTTATTACAGCATTAAGCAGTAACAATCATGAGCATAAAAGGTAAGATACTCATAAAAGAGAAATCATGGGAATCTTTTCCCATACACTTGAGATTATGTATATCATACCACATGAAAATCCCATAACATCATTTATGAAAAAGGACTACAAGACAATCCCACCTCTGTATATTTACAACAATGTAAACAACAGATTAACTCCTAAGTGCATGAAAAAGTCAAGCGAGAATATATATATCTCTCTCTCTATCTAACAACCTATTTAAGTTGTACACAAATGTGAGATAGTAATATTTCTCCATCATAAGAGCAGAAATACAAAATATGCACTCAGGAAAAAAACACTTTATAACACAGAGACCAGTTGTGAAAAATAAGCATTTAGGAATAAAGTAAGTTCACAAAATCATCTCAGAAGAATGACTCATAGCAAGATTATATTGTAAGCTTTATGAAGGCTGACTGGACAAAATGGCTATGTCCAGGCTGTGTGACGTAAACCAACATTTCAATGAAAGCGATTCTCCTAATTTTCACACACACAACTTCAATCATGATATTAGTTGCCTCAAAGCATTTATCCTAATACATAACATGATATGTTTTATATAATATAATGCTCACCTAAAGCGCAGAGAATACGTAGCTAATAATTAACCCATTAACAATGGGTCACCCGCTAACATTGGAGAAACATGGCGATTGACCAGACCGCTTTGTCTACCAAGCCTTTGTCTAGATTAAGCCTGTGTTTCCGGGGCGCGGCCAATCATTTGCCTTAAAACGAAAAGAAGTCTCGTTTCGTTAATTCTCCCGTCCTAAGTAATTAATAGCGCGTGAAGCTGTCTGCTGGAAAAGACTGAGGGATGACGACATACATGTCACAAAGATGTACAACAGAGATAAGAGCAAAATAGGTTAGGCAAAAGCCGTATTTCAGCAAATGAAGAATATCCTATGCAATAAGCCGCTATCAATGAATGTAAGGTAGAGAGTGCTAAAATGATATATAGAACCAGTTTTGCTGTATGGCAGCGAATCTTGGAATGTAAATGAACAAATAAGGAAGAACTTAGAAGCATCAGAGATGTGGTTTTTAAGACGAATGTTGCGAATTCCTTGGATTGTCAGAGTAACTAACAACGATTGCCTGAAAGAGGCTAATGAAACTAGAACACTATATACAACAGTAAGAAAGAGACAAACAGCTTTCTTTGGTCATGTGATGAGAAGAGAAGCATTGGAGAACATCATGTCAACTGGAAAGATTGAGGGGAAGAGAGGCAGAGGCAGACCAAGAGAAATGATGCTGGGCGGATTGAGACGGTGGCATAGAGGAATATGATCAGCGAGTTGATCCAGAACACCAAAGACTGAGATCTGTGGAGAGTCATGAACGCCTACGCGTTTGCATATCCTTCACCGGACATTGCTGTCAACATCAGCATTTTTCAGCTGATTGTTGATTTCTTGGCAAGATTACGCTCAGTAGTTTGCCATTGCTTTCTGAGCGGCCGGCTCACATACCCCGTAGGTTACCGACGCGATTCGAACCACTGCTGATTCTCACCGTCGTCACGTTACCTTACGAAGTATACGAGATTACGGAGAAAAGGCGCTAACCTCTAGGCTAGGAAGCCAGCATATATATATATATATATATATATATATATATATATAATATATATATATATATATATATATAATATATATAATATATATATATATAATCATGTGCCATGCCGGAAAGCGTGGGCGGTCATGATTCGCCATTTCACTCGATCACCAGAGTCGTGGATCAGCTCAGTGTTCCTGTCTCGTCCATGCCATGTGGCCAAGCCATCCAGGTATTTTCCTCTCGGTCTTCCTCTTGGTCTGTTCCCTTCGATCTTGCCAGCTGTCACTAAGTTCTCCAGTCCATTTCTTCTCATAACATGTCCAAAAATTTTGACTGTCTACGTCTAATTTCTCTAATCAATCTACGATTTCATTTGTCTCTTGTAGTACTTGGTCATTGGTTTTTCTATCTGTCCATGGTATTCTTTGCATTTTCCTCAGAAACCACATTTCTGCAGCCATCAGATGTTTTTCATGCTTGACTGCACATTGTCCAAGTTTCACATCCATACAAAAGAACAGGCTCTATGTATCCCCTCAACACTCTTTTTCTCGTTTCAATTGACATCATTTTATTGGTCAGAATGTTTTTCATCTTGCTAAAGGCTACTTTCGCAATGGCGATTCTTGTTCTAATCTCTTCAAGGCATCTGCCATCAGATGTTATGACTGTTCCGAGATAATTGAACCGATTCACTTGTTGAAGAATATTCCCATTTACTTGTATATTACATTGTGGTACTTCGTTCTTCCTAGTGACGACCATAACCTGTGTCTTCCTACAATTTAATTCCAACCCCAGCTGCTCACTGTGTACAACAACAGCGTCTACTAATTGTTGCAGATCCTGTGCATTGTCTGCAATCAATACTGTATCATCTGCATATCTAATGTTATTTATGTTTCGTCCTCCAATGCTGATTCCATTTAGGTCTTCTACATTTCTGAAAATATTTTCACTGTATAGGGAAAAAAGATCTTGAGACATTACACATCCCTGCCTAACACCTCTCTTAATAGGTTGGTATTGTCCTACTTCATTATCATCCTTATGGCAGCTTGTTGTTTCCAATATATGTTTTTTATAAGTCTAATGTCTTTCCCATCAATTTGTAGATCTGCAAGCATATCCACAATGTTGACATGTCTAACTCTATCAAAAGCCTTTGTGTAGTCAATAAAGCAAAGATGTATATCCTTGTTTACTTCTAAAGCACGTTCAATAACTGTTCGCAGCATATACACAGCATTTACTGTACCCTTTCCTTCTACAAAACCACATTGTTCTTCCCCTATTTCAGGTTGTATTTTCTTCCTCACTCTTTGCATGATAATTCGTAACAAAATCTTTGTGATGTGACTCATTATACTAATTGTTCTATGTTGATCACATTCTAAGGCTCCTGATTTCTTTGGGATTGCAATAAATACAGAATTACATAATTCAGAAGGTATATCTCCAGTATCATATAATGTGTTCAGCAGTCTAGTGACTTGCTCTAGTCCAAATTCTTCTAGAGCTCTAATCATTTCTGTTGTGATGTTATCTGCACCGGGGGCCTTGCCAGCTTTCATATGCTTAAGAACATTTTGAACCTCCATCTTTAAAATTGCTGGTCCTTCATTATTAAATCTAATAGCATACTGTTCCTCTCTGTTATCATTATACAGGTCTTTCACATAATCTGTCCATACATGTAGAATCTGATCTTTTTCTATTATGACTTTGCATCTTTAGTTTTTAGACAGCCTGTTGATGTACTTGTTCTTTTATTAGTAAGTTCCTGAATTCTTTTGTGCACTAATTTGGTATTTTGACTGTTGTGTTGTTTTTCAATTTCTAAGCACTTTTCCTCAAGCCATGATTCTTTTGCCTACCTACATAATATTCTGACTTGTCTGTGAATTTCTTCATATTTGGCAGGATGTCATCAAGCGATGCTTCAGGCATTTCGGGATAAACTTCTCTCGCACCACACAAAAAGATTGTAAGTCGTACGAGAGGAATTGATTACACATTTTATTGCCACTGGCTCTTTACATTACATCAATGCACAAAACGGTCGCTATTAAATCACACATGAATACACAGAATTGCCTATCACTAGTCGTTTCCTAAACCTACTGCTAACTGTATCTACTCGGCTAAAGAAACACGCATCGACGCTAAACGATGCGCTCGCTACGAAGTCTGTCCCCTGTCTGATCATCTTCTCCACGTAACTACACAGCACGCGGTGGGACCTTGTGCGTACTTCGGCTTTTGCGTGCTGCATCATTCAGCACGCTTAGAGTAGCCTTTTACTCTTGAGTGGCATTCCACTTCTCCGTGTCTATCACGTTGGCGTGAATATGCCGTGACCAGAGTGCTTACTCTCTGGTTGACACCTCCGTTTCTCATGAGAGAACTGTTTGATAGTTCCCCTTCCTATCTATTCCCTACACCTACCCTGCCCTCATGTAGGGGCACTGGGTTACCTCTAATCTACTTGAGGTAGACCACTCTTTCAGGGTGGTCTTCACTCCTATATAACTGAGTCTTTGACACACACCCTCCCCTCCTGTGTTGCGTTACAAACTTTGACTCATGGTTGTGACGCAAGAGGTTTCTCAACATTAGTGTATCTAATTTTTGTCAAAGACTACTGATAACTTGGTTCTGGGTAACTCAATAGACCTCTACTGACTATTGTCACAATGTAGTATCACTTTACTTGGCTACTGGTAATCGCCACAAACTTGTCTGGTTGGCGTGAGCCCTCTTCTCAATCGCAATATAATATTAATTAGAGGTTTGTCTGAACCGGACCATTGTCTTTTAAGACCTGCCCTCAAATAGCAAATTAACTCACTACCCATACAAAGTTGACTTTCTTAGGGTCAACACATGAATTGCTTCATGTCCCCCATATAATATTAAACAACCCTTGCACAAGCTGTGTGCGACAGGCTTTACCTATCTCGCTTCCGCGTGTAAAGTTATCTTTCACTGTTAAGTTAGTGTTTCGTTGTCTATTGTGTCTCATGACCCGGAGTTATCTCCCTTTGTTCTAACAAATGTATGTACTTTACATGTGTGTTTTCCTGGTTGTTTGCGTGTTTGGATCTAACTTATAATGTAATTTAACTTCTAACATGCGTGTCTATCTATAATATGTATGTAAGTTAGTTTTTCTAGTGCCATAATTCGGTTAAATGTGGCCACAAACAAGTGTGTAACACTAATTCGTGACTACGTTTCCATCTTATGAGACTTAAAATACTTTCTCTAATGTCTATACTAAACTACACATAACACATTCAAGACAGTACATTTTCAACATCAAAAGCAAACACTTGACGCAGACAAAAAATAAAAAAGTCGCGTTGAGCGGCAGAAAAAATCCGCTGGCTGCTCTCACTCTTCCTTGTATATTTTCCATTTTCTCTCACTTTCACACTTCTGTCACACATCTTTTATTCTACCAATTATTTAAAAACCTTGAAGTGACACTGTACAAGTTTGGCTCAGTTTGAAAAAGTTGAGCTTAATGACTGTGCGTAACCTGCTGCACGAGTCATGTATTTACAACATATTTACATGGATGACATAGGGTTGATAGATTGTACTTTGATATTATTAAACACTATATTCTACTGAAATACTAATACTACTTCTATAAATATATATTTAATTTGTTGTACCAAATCAATCTAATTTAAGGGAAGTGATCTAACTACCTAAAAATATGAAAATGATGTGAGATGAGTTATGTACCTTTCTGAAATGGGTAATGTGAAATGTAACAAAATTATAGATAATGTTTTAATGTTTGAATGAAAAATATATGATTGATATTTTTACTATATATGGTGTAAATGATGTATGTTCCCCCCCCCTTTGTTTTTCCCTTTACTAAGCAACTAAGCACAAATGTTGTCTGAATCTCCACCTACCAACTTACCGTCATTCCCCGCCTAGAGTTTCTAGATCTCTCTGCACGAGAATTTAAAGCGATACCCAGTATCACGGGTCACGCGAATTTCTGTGTTTCGAGAAGATTCTAGATAGCAATTCCTCCATCGGCTTCCCTCAGTCTATTTTTAGCTGGGAAAGTCCCCCGATGACGCGCCAAAACAGTGCGGGATCCTGACGACCCAAGACAGATAAACGCGTTTCGTCACACCATGTAGTAAATCTCTAGTTAAGCGTACGAAAGTGGCAGGAGCGTTACGAAGTCCGAAAGGAAGAAACCGCCACTCGTAAAGACCTAAAGGTGTTGAAAAAGCAGTAAGATGGATGGATTGAGTCTGCATAGGGACCTGCCAATATCACTTAGTAAGGTCTAATTTAGAGAAGATTTTGGAGGTAGACATATCAAGAATAAGATCTTCGCAGGAAGGAATTGGTTCTGCGTCGATCTTAGTGACATTGTTGAGTTTCCTATAGTCCACACAAAGACTAATTGTGGAATCTTTTTTCTTGACCAGGACGATTGGAAAGGAGTACTCAGATGTAGATTTCTGAATGATCCCACTAGCTTCTAAATTAAGAATTTCCTTATTTAGACTTTCTCTGTAGCTAAGTGGGATAGAGTACGGCCTGCATTTGATAGGCTTAGAGTCCGAAAGAAGGATGGAGTGCTCGATCCTGTCCGTCCTACCTGGAATGTCGGAAAATATGTCCTTATATTCCGTCACTAATTCTATTGTCTGTCGTCGTTGCTCGTCTGTTAGTCCCGTTTCTAATAGTATACAATCTAATGTAGCAGTCTTGTCTACAATTGGCACAGGTAGTTCCATCCCGTCGTCGTCTACCTGATTCAGTACGGTGGTGGTGCTAAGTGCGTTTTCTGTATGCTCACTAGGTGTATGCATATCGTCGGCTTTGCCAGTCTCGCTAACTAGTGTAGTTGCGTTGTGTATGTCTGTCGTCTAATCCATAGGTGTGGGTGCATTGTGTTCGTCTGTCTCTAATTCTGTCTCTTGTCGTGAAAAGTAGGGTTTCAACATGTTGATATGAAATATCTTTAAGTGTCCGTTTATCGATATTTCATAATCGACATCTGAAATTTTTCGTATCACCTTGAATGGCCCTTGCCAAGAAGTTACCATTTTATTATGCTTGTCTGGTAGTAGCACCATTAAGTCTTGATCAGTTTCAAGTATTATGGGTCTAGCACTTTTGTTAGGACTGTGATTTTTAAGGATATCTGAACTGTTCACTGGAGTGAATCCATTCTTCTCCTCCCAGACAGATATTTCTTCATCTGTACAGTGCCTTAGCTGGGGTAGACACCCAAGAATTAAATCAGTACAAGGGTTGTCTAATATTGCACATGTAAAGGTACCAGAAAGGAACGGGGTGTTTATACGGGCTCTTGCCAGAGGATAGGTTTCTATATTACCAGAAAACGTACGGCACTTTACAGAGTCACCAGTATAATCCTTTGGATTAACAAGTTCCTTTTAAATACCAATAATAGAGCTCCCACTGTCAAGCAAACATCGGCATGGCTTATCATTGACCAATGCAGAGTGAAACAATAGATTGCCTCTGGAGGCTACAGCTGCGTTTGCATTCTCAAAGGAGGATGTTACAATATGTCCACATGTAAGTTTGCCGTCTGCATGAAATTGGTGACATTGCTCACAACTATCAAAGTTTAAAATATCGTTTACACAACAAAAATCTTCACATTGGTTGAATGGTAATACATTCTCGACCTCACACTCAGTCTCACTACCACTATCAGAAGATGTATCAATTAACACTGCACTGTTGGCCTTCATTCGTTGCGGCCCAGGCACTTATTTGAATAATGCCCGTAGCTAGAACAGAAGAAGCATTTGACTGCACGCCTGTATGCAGTTCTCTTGTTTTGTTGCTTCTTAATGACCATCTCAAGATGTGTCGGATAGTTTGGTGATTTATCACACATAGCATAAGTATCATGAAAAAGTTGGCACTACACACATTTAGACACTTTTTGATCTTTCTTGTCGACTCTCTGAATTGGTTTTTTATTGCTATGATAGCTTTTAGGTTGGTCCTTAACAAAAAAGACTATTTCAGAGTCGATACTTGATGTTTTAAAAATAACTCTATTTGAGGAAAAATATGCAGAGCCTTTCTTTTCAAATTGTTCTATGGTCTCGATGTCTGACTGCTGAAGGAATTTAGCGAAAGGAGATGGTATTGTGGATATGACTTTATCCATGGCTATTAAATTTTTAAGTTTTTCAAAGTCCTTTCCTATGTTTGCTGCACTAAGCCATCTATTTAGTACGCTTTGGACATTTGAGACATAATCTATGAAAGTCTCACTTGGTTTTGGTTTTAAATTTGAAAATTGAACTTGATACCAAGGGGCATCAAGTAAGAAATGTTGCATTATCCTATCGTGGATGTACTGATAGTTAGATCTAAGATCAGTTGGTATTAATTCTATCACTTTAAGGGGCTCCCCACTAAGGTTCTTCATGTAAATCATAGCCCACATATCGATTGGTACTTGGTGGTATTTCAGCTGATATTCGACATTTTCTGTCCAGGCTGATATGGAGTCTTCTTTACAGAATGGCTTAATAATATTTTTATACTTATTAAATTTATTTTCTTCTTGCTGACTTTTTAGTTTTGTAGCGGAGATCTCTAAGTGTGAATCTACATCCATACCTTTCATCTTTAACTGTGTCTCTGATTCAACTTGTATTTGGTTTTCTTTAACTCTTGCCATTTCATCTATCTCTCTTTGTTTTAATTCTAATTCTTTTTGTTTAATCTCCTTATCATGTTCTAACTGTTTCTGTTTTAATTCTAATTCTTTTTGTTTATTCTCCTTATCATGTTCTAACTGTTTCTGTTTAATCTCCTTATCTTGATCTAATTGTTGTTGCTTAATCTCCTTATCTTGTTCTAATTGTTTCTGCTTTACTTCTAATTCTTTTTGTTTTGTTATCTCAGCTAGTTCCTTCTGGTGTTGTCTTTCTTGTTCTCCAATCTCCTTCTGATGTTGTCTTTCTCGTGCACGTTCATCTCTCTCAGCATCTTTTGCTTCCCTAAATTTTTGATCAGCATATTGCTCTAATTCCTTTCCTGTGTGTCCTAATGCTTTGCCTGCTTCTATAAAATCAGCTAAAGTTGACATGTTGTTGGATAATTAGCTAGAGTTGATAGGCCCTCAAATATTTACTCACTTATTTATATTAGCTATGTTAAGTTTTTAAATCCCTGTGTACAAAAAATATACTCTTAGCTTACACCCTGAAAAATAGATCACCAAAAAATATACTAATAGATCACCCCCTGAAAAAGAGATGCACTATTAATCATATTGCATTCAAAATACTTTGGGTATACTCATCTTAACATTCCAGATCAATCAGGTACAATCGGTTGGCACCTCAGGTCCAATCGTTTGACCTTACGACATACACCTTGCGTTATTATTCTAAACAGCTGTTGTTCTCCCTGGTTTACAAGAGCATCAACAATTAACCAATTGTAAACGACATATGACTTTAGAAAATTTTGTACAATCACATGCCCCCGGACAACACAATGTGGTATATTTAATAATAAATGTCAATGTCCTGTCTTCGTTCTAACGTCTTCTGCCTTCCCTAACTAATCTTGTTTAATTTATGGAAGTGTTGTGCAGACCGAGTCTTATTTGCATAGCGAAAGTAGTGCCATCGTGACAGTAATAAATAGAAAAGGTATACAAATAATTAAATAAATGCTTTGAAATAAATATAAAAGTAATAATAATGTTTAAATAAATAAATATATTCAATACATAACTTATATGAACAAATAATATTTGATTTAAGCCAAAGATTCAGGCGAGCAGCCGCTTGGCGATTTGTAAACAATCTGTCGCTGATTGCAAATGGCGTAAGGCAGCTGTTTGTCAGTCGCGATACGTCACAGGCGCAGCGCTATTTTTAGATTGGAAAAATCGATATTGTTGTCGGCTCATTTTGTTTGTGTATCGCTCCGCCGTGAATGATATTTGATAAATACTCATAAATAAATAAGTAATTGTATAAATAAATGCTAGAAAACCATAATAATAATACTTACAAATCAGAAGAAAACATGTTTATAAGTCACAAAACAATTCAATACGCATAAATAAACATTTCGTCACGATAGGCACAGCTCAGCTCGCACCTTGTTTTAGTCTGCACACGTCATTATTCACTAACATAAATTAAACCCTGTGATTAACTGACAGTAATACTATTTTAGAGCCGTGGGTGAGTGTTTTAGCTTGAACAATTGTCCAAGCTACACTTCTGACACCACTTTTATCTTAGCCTGTCATCAAGCGATGCTTCAGGCATTTCGGGATAAACTTCTCTCGCACCACACAAAAAGATTGTAAGTCGTACGAGAGGAATTGATTACACATTTTATTGCCACTGGCTCTTTACATTACATCAATGCACAAAACGGTCGCTATTAAATCACACATGAATACACAGAATTGCCTATCACTAGTCCTTTCCTAACCCTACTGCTAACTCTATCTACTCGGCTAAAGAAACACGCATCGACGCTAAACGATGCGCTCGCTACGAAGTCTGTCCCCTGTCTGATCATCTTCTCCGCATGACTACACAGCACGCTGCGGGACCTTGTGCGTACTTCGGCTTTTGCGTGCTGCATCATTCAGCACGCTTAGAGTAGCCGTTTACTCTTGAGTGGCATTCCACTTCTCCGTGTCTATCACGTTGGCGTGAATATGCCGTGACCAGAGTGCTTACTCTCTGGTTGACACCTCCGTGTCTCATGAGAGAACTGTTTGATAGTTCCCTTTCATATCTATTCCCTACACCTACCCTGCCCTCATGTAGGGGCACTGGGTTACCTCTAATCTACTTGAGGTAGACCACTCTTTCAGGGTGGTCTTCACTCCTATATAACTGAGTCTTTGACACAGGATTATTTTTGTTGAGTTTTCTTGTTTCCATTAAGTGTAAAATGTCCTCTGTCATCCATTTCTTACGACCCACCTTCTTTAATTTTGGAATAGTTTTTTCTGCAGCCACATTGATTGAATTCTTTAACATTTCCCATTGATCATCCACATCCTGGAATAGGATCTCTAGATCAGACAATATTTCAAATCTTTTCTGTACTTCTATGTTGAATTTGTTTTGTATTTCCTTGTCATTACTCAATGTACACAAATCATATTTAGTGTTCCCTGTTGTATACTTGACTTTCTTCAACTTTATCCTCAATGTTCCTGTGAGTAGTCTGTGGTCACTATAACAATCAGCACTGGGAACTGTTTTTGCTGCTGTTAGCGCGTTTCTAAATCTTCTGCTAATGAGAATGTAGTCAATCTGGTTTCTAATCCTGCTATCAGGACTCCTCCAGGTCCATAATCTTCTAGGGTGTTGCTTGAACCAGGTGTTTCCTACAATCATTTCCTGTTCTTTTGCCCACTCTACTAGTCTGTATCCTCTTTCATTTCTCTCTCCTAAACCATAGTTTCCTACTGTGTATCTATCCCCTTGATTTCCTACTTTTGCATTGAAGTCCCCTATTATGATGTTTATTTCTGAATTTTTACATTTCTTTAAGGTAGACTCTATGTCATTATAAAATTCCTCTACACTATCTTCACTGGACTCTCCTGTTGGGGCATATACTTGAATAACATTTATGTTAAAAGGTCTGCCACTCAATTTAACTAGTAGAACTCTGTCCGACACGGCCCAATATCCCTGAACAGACGTTGATGTTTTCCGGTCCAAAATTATTGCCACTCCCCTATGTCGATCCTCACCTCCAGAATAAATAATCTTAAAATCTTTATGTATCTTGATGCCTGCTCCTGTCCATCTCGTTTCGCACATACCTAATATATTAATTTTTTCTCTTTGAATTTCTTGTGTTATGTTCTCTAATGTTCCGTCGTTGTTTAACGTCCTAACGTTCCATGTTCCTAATTTTAATGTCTCTGTCCTTGTCTTGCGATGATCAGTCTTTAAGCGAATCATAATAAACTAGGCAATTTCAAAGAGGTAGTTTGCCGTTGCTTTCCTCTATGGCAGTGACCATACTGGCCGGGTGACCGCAATCATTGTCTCTCGAAAGAGAGAAAGCTTGCCGTCGCGAAACTCGAGACCATAACCAACGAATATCTGTCGGCTGCCCTCATAATTTCATCCACCACCTGCCTTCCGTGGCTTCTTTTGAACACTTCCAATTAACGAACACGAAATAACATCACATAATCCAAAGGAAAAACACTATCCACACGAATTTCACGGGAATTTCCATAGGGAATCCACAGAAAAACACTGAACAGCGTCTCCCCCAAGAACAACGAGACATCGCGTCGCCATCTTGGAAACATGTTTATATATATATATATATATATATATATATATATATATATATATATATATATATATATATATATATATATACAGCGGCGTAGGTGTTAAGGACGTTGTTCATAATCCCGTATACTCTCGTACGATACACAGCTGCGAGAGATTCGGTAGCTGATGACGTCTCGTAGATTAATTACGGAGGTATGTGAGCCGATCGTGCAGAAATCAATGACAAACTACTGAGCATAAGACTTGCTACGACATCAACGGCAGCTTCAAAATGCTGGTGTTTACTGCAATGTCCTTAAAGGATATGCGAAAAACACACACACACACACACACACACACACACATATATATATATATATATATATATATATATATATATATAATATATATATATATATATATATATATATATATATATATATATTCAAAGTGAATGATCATAGACTAAGTGTTGTGGACAAATTCACCTATCTTGGCAGCACTGTGTCACAAGCTGCCACAATTGATCACGAAGTGAATGCAAGAATCTCCAAGGCCAGTGCGGCCTTTGGCAGACTGTACAAGAATGTATGGGACAGAACTGGAATAAGCCTGCAAACAAAGCTAAAAGTCTACAAAGCAGTTGTATTATCCACACTGCAATATGCTTGTGAAACCTGGACTGTTTATCAGCGACACGCTAGGAAATTAAACCACTTCCACACAGTCTGCCTAAGGAAGCTACTGAAGATTAAATGGCAAGACAAGATTCCAGACACTGAAGTCCTAGAAAGAGCATCAATGCCCAGTATCCACATTATATTGATGAAGAATCAGATTCTCTGGGCTGGTCACTTGACTCGCATGCCAGATCACAGGCTCCATAAACGAATGTTTTACAGCGAACTGCGTTGTGGTAAACGCTCCCAAGGTGGCCAGAGGAAACGCTTTAAATACACTCTGAAAATCTCACTGAATGCTTTTGGAATTCATCATGACACCTGGGAGGCTGCAGCCAGAGACCGAAATTTGTGGCGTGTATCATTACGCAAGGGTGCAGTCATATGTGAGGCAACCAGGACTGCAAGAGCTGTGAAGAAAAGGCAGGACAGAAAAACCACTGCAGGAAATCCTCCTCCTGAAAGGTCAAGCATTCTTTGCCCACATTGTCAAAGAACATTTCGAGCCAAAATAGGCCTTATCAGCCATCTTAGAACCCACGGCTCCATACCTTCAACCCCACTGGATGAAATGAATGGTCATCATCATTCTTGATGGACAAACAACAACAGCATATATATATATATATATATATATATATATATATATATATATATATATATATATATATATATAGAGAGAGAGAGAGAGAGAGAGAGAGAGAGAGAGAGAGAGAGAGAGAGAGAGAGAGAGAGAGAGAGAGAGAGTGAGAGAGATATAGATAGATGATGAACGAACACAAAGAAACACAGAGATGGAGGAGAAGAGAGAAAGCGACTGGAGGAATGGGGCAGTGAGAGATTTCACCCGCGATTGTTGTAAAAGATATATAGATGAAACATATATAACTTTCTCACGATTTTTAATGTTATCTCATCATATTTGCTTTGTATTCGATTTAACAGACAAAAACAGCGACATAGACAAGATAGTCGCTAAGATGATGAAACAGACAAGTAGCAAAAAGGATACCAAACTGCAAGGAGACAAGACCACGGAAACCAACAGTGCCTTGTACCTTAACGACCAGGTGGAGCCACATGAATATGAGAAGACCATCGAAAACCAGGATGACCACATCTATGATGTGTGATCCTCTAACCCGGAGAGCTCCCGATGTGTTCTGGTTCATTTTTTTTTTTGGAAAAACAATATGTGTTGTGCTGATAATCATGGAATGTCATAGTTCGTCTTTCCACACGATCATCAGGCTCAAGGATCAAGTCTTGTCCCAGTTATGACATAAGTTGAAACCATTCAGCCATGTATCTCTTTGTCTATTGTTTTATCTTTATTTACCCTTTAAGTTTATCACTTGTCACTAGATGTTCAAGTTTATTTCTCCTTCCACAATATCTCGATTGTCTACGTCTAATTTCGAAAATCAGTTTACGAATGTATGTGCTTCTTGTAAGACTTTCCAATTCACGCCGTTTATCTTATATTATGAGTATTGACGAATAATGATTTTATAAGCATTTGTAAAGTAGATAAATTCATTTATTACGTAGATGATATGTATCACACATGTACATAACACCTTTTAACTCTTTCTAAGCGTCGTGTTTTACTCTACAGGGCGAACACTCAAAATGTTAAAGTAATACTGTATATATCATACAATATTATTTGAAAATCTAGAAAGCCGAGGTGGCGCAGTGGCTATTTCCCCGGCCTACCGGCGAGGTGGCCGTGTCTTCTAATCTCATTCGACGTAGGTTTAAATATATATATATATATATTACTTTTTCTCTCAGGTCGACTGGACTTTCAATGCTTATCAGGAAATGTTTTAGAACCTGTGTAATATTAACCACATAACCCACTGAGTGTGGGTAAAACTATATGACTAGCACCAGTGGTTAGCATATGTGATTGGCTGTCCCGTGGTCATGTGTTCGAATCCCCACAGGGGCGGATATTTTTTTTTTTTTTTAAATTAAATCTACCTGATCTAACACGCTGATTCACTTTAACATGAATACCAAAAATACCATGGGAGGTAACTCGGCGGCTGTGATACTGACATCGTCTATCGGTTGATGATTGGTCTATAGAAATACGGGGTTAGCCACACATAGTCGTAGGAACTCCGACGCGGAGCAAACACGGCAGGGGGCTTCCGATCATCAGAAGGACCCCCTTCCCCATTCATTTCGGACCCTTTACTTTCTTATTACTTTCTGGGGGCGGTCCCTTCCGGATCATGACTCCGGGCGTCTGTCCCCTGCCCTGAAGACGTTCGTTCGGGTCATATTCGTTATCCCTGATGTTCTCTCTTGTCCCTTCGCTGTTACATTGTCGACTCTCAAGCTTTCCCTCCCTCGGTAGGGAGAGCCCGTGCAGCCTGTCCCTTGGCACGTGTGGTCGTGGGATGCCAGCTCCATCCTCGCCACGGCCTCCGTCGTCTCTATACGTTTCCGTTGCCGTGTTCCTTCCCCGTACCTCGTTCGTGGCGCCGCACCTGTCTGCATTTGACTAGGCCACGTATCTTGTGAAAATGTGAGGTGTGGGTTATACTGGCAGACGTGTTAAATGCGCTCGGACTGGGTGCGACATGCCATCGATTATCGCTGCATTATTATGGAGGTTGGACTTCGTCCTACATTTGTGTGATTGACTGCACGCAGGCCCACCACTCACGCCCGGAGGAAGGGCTAAAGACTGACACGAGACGATGTAAAGTTCGAGGTCTTAGTTGAGAAATTGTTGGTATTGCAGTTACCGCTTCTGACCATACTAGTTTCCAGACTTATTCCAATCTAGGTTGCGGCAGTTCCACAGCCGGCACGAGGCCTTTTCGGCTGCCTCAGCCAGTTTCTGGGCGCGGGACCTTGCACGTCCTTTAATGCCCATTCGCTTCAGCACATCGAACACGGAGTAGGAGACAAAATCTCGCGCGCCAACTTTGACGGTGATCAGCCTGACGGTGTAACCCTCCCGCCTGAGACTCACGACCATGTCGTTGTACTTCTCTGTCTTGTACAGGTGTTGCTCCTCCACATTCGACTCGTACGGGACGGTCAGCTCAATCAGCGTTAGCTGCTTGGCTGACGATGAGCTAAGCACAATGTCAGGCCGCAAGCCAAACCTTCGGATCACCTCAGGGTAATTGCCACGGTCCTTTACGTCTACGGCCAGTTGCCAGTCCCTCGCACCGTCGAAGACGGTAGCAAGCGACAAGTCGTCAGCTTTACCATTTTTGCGCCCTGCTCGGACGAAGGAAATTTACTTAGGCCTCGGTCCGTTCCCCTCTGTGTTAGCTTTCATCCTTGCCACGTCCACTATGGCGGCCAACTCGGTTAGGACTATGTTATGTCGCCATGTGAAACGCCCCTGGGTTAGGGCATCCTTGCAACCAGACAGCACGTGCTCCGCTGTCTGGACTAACAGGACGTTCGTGCAGAGGGGGCAGAACGGATCGGTGGTTAACCCCCAAGTTGCCAAGTTGGCACCTGATGGCAGGACATCGTAAAGGGATCGGATGACGAAAATTAGACGCAGTGGTGCCATGCGCCAAATTTCGTTCCACGTAATGGATCTCTGCACAACCGCTTTCTATGACATCCACTGCGCTTGCTGCGCGATATGGAGTGAGTACACATCTAACAAACGTATGTAGACACATATACAACAACAGTTAATCCATATTTATAACAAATGGATGACACTCAGAGCCCTCCACCATAAGATCAGGAGTACGACAAGGTTGTGTCCTGTTCCCCCTCTAGTTAATAACCTATACAGAAGCATATGTAAGGAAACCAACTAAACAGATACCGCACCACAACACATGCGAACAGAACACAGAAGAAGAACCAACGGCAAATTACACCAATAAAGAACTCTTGTTTACAGACGATCAAGCACTACATCCCGATATCGCGGACTATTTAAATAATTGATTAGACCAGCTTTTAACAATTGCAAACTAAACGCTACACCACTGTCACGTTTCCATTTGGAACAACAATACGACAATATTTGGCAATCTGTTTGGAGTTGGCCTTAAACATAACAAACATAGATGTACTCCTTCAACATAACAAACACAGATGTACTCCTTTAACATAACAAACACAGATGTACTCCTTCAACATAACAAACATAGATGTACTCCTTCAACATAACAAACATAGATGTACTCCTTCAATATAACAGCATAAATGTACTCCTTCAACATAACAGTATAGATGTACTCCTTCAACATAACAAACACAGATGTACTCCTTTAACATAACAAACACAGATGTACTCCTTTAACATAACAGCATAGATGTACTCCTTCAACATAACAAACATAGATGTACTCCTTCAATATAACAGCATAGATGTACTCCATCAACATAACAGTATAGATGTACTCCTTCAACATAACAGCATAGATGTACTCCTTCAACATAACAAACATACATGTACTCCTTCAACATAACAGCATAGATGTACTCCTTCAACATAACAGCATAGATGTACTCCTTCAACATAACAGCATAGATGTATTCCTTCAACATAACAAACATAGATGTACTCCTTCAATATAACAGCATAGATGTATTCCTTCAACATAACAAACATAGATGTACTCCTTCAACATAACAGCATAGATGTATTCCTTCAACATAACAGCATAGATGTACTCCTTCAACATAACAGCATAGATGTATTCCTTCAACATAACAAACATAGATGTACTCCTTCAACATAACAGCATAGATGTACTCCTTCAACATAACAGCATAGATGTACTCCTTCAACATAACAAACATACATGTACTCCTTCAACATAACAGCATAGATGTACTCCTTCAACATAACAGCATAGATGTACTCCTTCAACATAACAGCATAGATGTATTCCTTCAACATAACAGCATAGATGTACTCCTTCAACATAACAGCATAGATGTATTCCTTCAACATAACAAACATAGATGTACTCCTTCAACATAACAGCATAGATGTATTCCTTCAACATAACAGCATAGATGTACTCCTTCAACATAACAAACATAGATGTACTCCTTCAACATAACAGCATAGATGTACTCCTTCAACATAACAAACATAGATGTACTCCTTCAACATAACAAACATAGATGTACTCCTTCAACATAACAAACATAGATGTACTCCTTCAACATAACAAACATAGATGTACTCCTTCAACATAACAGCATAGATGTATTCCTTCAACATAACAGCATAGATGTATTCCTTCAACATAACAGCATAGATGTATTCCTTCAACATAACAAACATAGATGTATTCCTTCAACATAACAGCATAGATGTATTCCTTCAACATAACAGCATAGATGTACTCCTTCAACATAACAGCATAGATGTACTCCTTCAATATAACAGCATAGATGTACTCCTTCAACATAACAAACATAGATGTACTCCTTCAACATAACAGCATAGATGTATTCCTTCAACATAACAGCATAGATGTATTCCTTCAACATAACAGCATAGATGTATTCCTTCAACATAACAAACATAGATGTATTCCTTCAACATAACAGCATAGATGTATTCCTTCAACATAACAGCATAGATGTACTCCTTCAACATAACAGCATAGATGTACTCCTTCAATATAACAGCATAGATGTACTCCTTCAACATAACAAACATAGATGTACTCCTTCAACATAACAGCATAGATGTACTCCTTCAACATAACAAACATAGATGTACTCCTTTAAAATAACAAACACAGATGTACTCCTTCAACATAACAAACATAGATGTACTCCTTCAACATAACAAACATAGATGTACTCCTTCAATATAACAGCATAAATGTACTCCTTCAACATAACAGTATAGATGTACTCCTTCAACATAACAAACACAGATGTACTCCTTTAACATAACAAACACAGATGTACTCCTTTAACATAACAGCATAGATGTACTCCTTCAACATAACAAACATAGATGTACTCCTTCAATATAACAGCATAGATGTACTCCTTCAACATAACAGTATAGATGTACTCCTTCAACATAACAGCATAGATGTACTCCTTCAACATAACAGCATAGATGTATTCCTTCAACATAACAAACATAGATGTACTCCTTCAATATAACAGCATAGATGTATTCCTTCAACATAACAAACATAGATGTACTCCTTCAACATAACAGCATAGATGTATTCCTTCAACATAACAGCATAGATGTACTCCTTCAACATAACAGCATAGATGTATTCCTTCAACATAACAAACATAGATGTACTCCTTCAACATAACAGCATTGATGTACTCCTTCAACATAACAGCATAGATGTACTCCTTCAACATAACAAACATACATGTACTCCTTCAACATAACAGCATAGATGTACTCCTTCAACATAACAGCATAGATGTACTCCTTCAACATAACAGCATAGATGTATTCCTTCAACATAACAGCATAGATGTACTCCTTCAACATAACAGCATAGATGTATTCCTTCAACATAACAAACATAGATGTACTCCTTCAACATAACAGCATAGATGTATTCCTTCAACATAACAGCATAGATGTACTCCTTCAACATAACAAACATAGATGTACTCCTTCAACATAACAGCATAGATGTACTCCTTCAACATAACAGCATAGTTGTACTCCTTCAACATAACAAACATAGATGTACTCCTTCAACATAACAAACATAGATGTACTCCTTCAACATAACAAACATAGATGTACTCCTTCAACATAACAGCATAGATGTATTCCTTCAACATAACAGCATAGATGTATTCCTTCAACATAACAGCATAGATGTATTCCTTCAACATAACAAACATAGATGTATTCCTTCAACATAACAGCATAGATGTATTCCTTCAACATAACAGCATAGATGTACTCCTTCAACATAACAGCATAGATGTACTCCTTCAATATAACAGCATAGATGTACTCCTTCAACATAACAAACATAGATGTACTCCTTCAACATAACAGCATAGATGTACTCCTTCAACATAACAAACAAAGATGTACTCCTTCAACATAACAAACATAGATGTACTCCTTCAACATAACAGCATAGATGCATTCCTTCAACATAACAGCATAGATGTATTCCTTCAACATAACAAACATAGATGTACTCCTTCAACATAACAAACATAGATGTACTCCTTCAACATAACAGCATAGATGTATTCCTTCAACATAACAGCATAGATGTATTCCTTCAACATAACAAACATAGATGTACTCCTTCAACATAACAAACATAGATGTACTCCTTCAACATAACAGCATAGATGTATTCCTTCAACATAACAAACATAGATGTATTCCTTCAACATAACAAACATAGATGTACTCCTTCAACATAACAAACATAGATGTACTCCTTCAACATAACAGCATAGATGTATTCCTTCAACATAACAGCATAGATGTATTCCTTCAACATAACAAACATAGATGTACTCCTTCAACATAACAGCATAGATGTATTCCTTCAACATAACAGCATAGATGTATTCCTTCAACATAACAAACATAGATGTACTCCTTCAATATAACAGCATAGATGTGTGTCAGAGTCCTAACTATCTTCTCCTTCTAGCTCACTAGACTTGGACAGGCAAATTACAACGTCCACGACACATATACTAATAACAATGACTGCAATCGGAAACTCGCAGGAGCTGTCTCCTGAACACCCTTTATTACATTATATTACAGGATAACAATATGGTCTCACTTCACACTTAAGCAATCATTCAACACAGGCAGCCAAACGCTCGCTCACATGGGCGATATTTACACTGTCGCCCGTATGACCATTCGCAATCACAGTCTCACATCATCCCGCACATATCACAGTTAGTACATTCCTCGAATATCAATACACAACGTTCATCTCATCTATCCGTCACAACACTATCGTTCGATCGTTCTATCACTCGCTATTCTCCACACGTCCGTCTCTATCCGCTGTCTCACACACACTGACTCCGTCCTCCTTGACCTTCCCACATCACGTGGGTCTGTCCACGGGCTTCTTGTCTGACCGTCCGTTAGCCAAGCCGTGATGTCTCCTACTGCCCTTGACCTCAGCTATTGCTTACACTGACTCTCGCTTACATACCGGCAATTACACTATTACTTACATACAAGACCCTGACACTCCCCCCCCCCCCCCCCCGCACAAACAATGTGGCACTTTCTCTTGGAAATGTGACACA
Source organism: Cepaea nemoralis (assembly GCA_014155875.1). NCBI lineage: Eukaryota > Metazoa > Mollusca > Gastropoda > Stylommatophora > Helicidae > Cepaea > Cepaea nemoralis. Next base: position 56,525 of record JACEFZ010025732.1, read on the forward strand.
TTCTGTTGTTGTTCTTGATACATCTTTTTTAACCTGGTCAGGGGATTGTATGATCATATGTATACGCGTGCGTATCTTCTTACTCTGGTCTTTTCCGAGATCAACTATAACTATTGTTCTCTCTTTTTCAGTACTGAGGTTTCTCTCAACGTTTTGTCGTGGTCTGGCAAATGTTCTGGTTGGGTCTACTTGCCATACCTCGTTATATTCTTCAATCCCCACTCCGTGACATTACATTCTGTTCATGTTTCCCAATCGATTCGCTGTGTATTATCATCTCATAGTTATTGTGGCTATGCTGGTTTAAGGATTCTCCATTGATTCACGCCTGGAATAAGGCTACAACTTCCTCTTACAGCATTCTTAAATTTTCTCTCTATTCAGACGTGGTCCCCCTCGTCTCTATTTAATGCACCCTAATCGATTCTTTATGAGCACGCTATGTCACTGTTGTGGTCATGGTTCGAATATACCTTCATGTATGTCATAGTCCCGCTTACCTCATCTTATGTCAGACCGTGAGTTGTTTCCCTTTTGGGCACACCTCCTTTACTGTTTTGGAGAGTTATTATTAATCTCTTTTGTTGGTATAACCCTGTTGTTACAATATTATGATGTTAGTTTTGTAACACTATTGCTAAGCGTCATTCGTCGGGCTATCCACCATACGCGAAGGCAAGTTTGGTACCACTCGCGCATTGGGATTGCCAGGCGTTGATTCTCAGCGTTACAACTTGTACCTTTCACAGCTGTACTTACGCTTATATGTAAATATCACATTCTAACAATACAAAGTACTATAATAATAAAATTAGACATTGGATGTCATGCACTTAATAAATTTACAATAAAATGTTCATCGTCGCTGCCTTTATGCACTTATACGATACTGTTCTTGTCCTGTGAAAATTATGCACACGTAATTAAATTACCGGTGTTCAATGTTCATTGCGGTGCTGGAATGTTTGGCATTTCTCCCTTCTTAACCGATTATTGACGTACTCTGTATATACTGACATTGTCCTTTCCTCTGCATAGCGTTATGAATTTGCACCAAGTTTGGACAATTTGTAAGTCCGTTCTATAAAATCATTGGAGTTCACACATGTAACATATGTATTAATGTTTTAAGTTCGGTGGCCTTACTTATGAGTGTGGCCATGGTGCGTCTGTCTGTGACTGTTTTTTCCATAGTTAGTAGGTTGGCATCTGGTTCTTAAACTGGTCACTGGAATGGATGTCTGTACTTGTGAAGTTCTTGTCGTTGTTGGTCGATTTCTAAATGTGGACTCTGTAGATACTCGGTTGAAACAAAGTCAATATGGGTATAGCTTACTGTTAAATATTTGAAATCACATGTTGAGTCTTACTGTTCTGCCGATGACACTTTTCACGTTGAAGGACCTTTTATGTTTGGTCTATACAATGGAGTGTGCTAGTATCATAGCGCTGGAGTCGTACAGCAGACAAGGCAACTCTGGAGTTCCTCGATCTAAGAATATAAAGTGGGTTACGGTTAAAATTAATTTTCCGACGGGTGGGGATTTTCAAATTTCATGTTGAGATCATTTTGAGTGCTATCTCCAAACCTGCACTCGTACATGTGTGTATACATACAATAGTTCAAATAATAATAATAGTAATACACCATGTATAGTTTTGAAATGTAATCGTGCATGTTTGTACACTGCTATGAAATTTGTGTATATATTCCTAAATGTGTAGAGTACTTTGTTGCTGGTTTTCGTCAGTAATTCCACAGACTGATGTTTTCCTTTGTTCAGCATAAGTATGTGTATGAGTTGATTTGACATAGTGCTTATCAATGGTAACAACAAACTTTGGTTCACCAGTACTGATGTAAGTATTGAGGTTAGATGGTTTGTCATGAATAATGTCATCTGTGTTACTATGAGTAGTGCGAGTAGAATTATCCATTGTGTGCACTTGGGCATGTGTGTAGTTAACAGGAGGTATAGCTTGTACCATGATGACCTGTGATCTTTTCCCCCATTGTGAAATTGTCATCTGTCCTTTGCTTGTTGTAAACAGGTTTGTTTTTTTTGAGAGGTAGTCTTTGGTCACTGTGTGGTTTGGTTTTCATCTGTTGTTGTATGAAGTGGTGTATTAGTTTTGTTGTAGGTGTATTCTGATGGGTTTTGCTCTGTGTGTTATTACATTTAATTTTTAATAATATTGTTGTCTAAACATCGCATTACTGCCTAGAAAGGTGTTTTAATTGGCCTTCCATAGGTATTTCTCAGCACTGAAGTTTGCAACAGTTACTTGGTAGTATTAGGATATGTGTCTTCCAACGATAAAGGGCCTGTGTCGTCACATTGCATAGTTCATCTTTCTATGGAATGCTTTGTCTAACGAATCTAGTTTGTTCATTTCTCCCGTTCTGTTGGTATTCCGTCTTTAATTAAGGTGAGGTGTGATTTTAAACATTATTATATTTAAATTTTACAGTTTTGGTGAAATCAGTCTGTTCTTTTTGTAGGTTGTGTCTACTTTTTTCTATCTTTATTTAATTTTAGGTCTGTTGTAAACTGTCTGTTTAATTTTGTGTGTTTCTTCTGCTTTTTTTCTTTTATCTTTCAATTCAATTGTGGCCCTAACAAAAATGACATTTGGTTCTGTATTTCCTCTGTTTCTTTCCGTTTTCTTTATAAAGTTTTGGCTATAGGGAAATGCCCTTTGTCCATTTTTGTATGCGGAGTGCTTAAGTTTGCCATACTGTTTTGTTTATGTGGTTTGTTTTGGCAATTGTGGTAAAATCCGTTTCCTTCCCGATTTTTTTAGTTTCTAACAGGTTTAATTTGGTTGTTATTCGGCATTTTTTAAATTTTTGCTCGGGTTTTTCTTTGATGTTTAGCGTTCAATTTGTTTATATTGATTATAAAATTTTGGCTCTGTGTTTGTCTTCTAAATTTAGCCCTTAGCTTGTTTGCCTTTAATTTTCTTTATAATGGTAAAGACTGTCTGGGACTGGTTTTGCCTTTAACAATTGGCTCGAGGTCTTTAATACCTTATAATATGTTTTTGAATCTAGTCTTCCCTTGACATTTTAATCTCTTGAGATGTCTGTTTTATTGTAGATTCTTATTTTACCATCTGTTTTTGGAATTGGTAGTTGCATTTTTTTCGAATTCTGTGTCCCTGGTAGGATTCTTCCTGTTTCCTATCTTTTTTAACTAGTTTAATCTTATTTACTTTGATTTTATACCTTAATTTTTTTAATGTTCTGTGCACCAGTATCTTTCTTGTCCGGCCTTATATTCTAGGCTATTCTTTGAGGTCTCAATGATTTTTGCTGGTTAATTTAAGTTTTATTTTATTTAGGCTTTTATTTAAAGGAAAATATAACTTTTTTTATTCTGAATTATTTTATTTAATATTCAATTTATAGTATTTTTCAATAGGAAAAATAAAGCTTTGGTATTGCATTAAATTAATCAATTATCTTTCTGCTGTTACTGACCTTGATGAAAACGTGATCTCGTGCTGTTACACAATTACATTACGTTTCCCTTTTTAATTAAAACCTTTTGAAGGAAAGGTTTTTTCGTTTTTTACAATTTGTTACAAGTTCTATGACTTTAACTGCTTTTTAAAATTTCTTTTATGCATTTTAATGGATTGGTTTTTGTATTGCACCATAAACCCTTTAAATCAACTACTTCTCCTTAGCTCTGCTTGGTACAGGCAATTAAAAATCAACCATTATCTAATAAAGACTAAAAATCGCGCTGTCTCCTGAAAACCTTTATTACAATAAAATAAATAGCACTTCACACTTAGAAAACTAAAAGTCTGCCAAATCCTTGGATTTTTACACTGTCCCGTATGACCATTCGCAAACAGTCTTCACACACGCAAACACATTTACATTCCGAAATTTTCAATACAACGTTACTCATCCCGTCACATCACCATCGTTCGATCTTTTCACTTCCTATTCTCCACACGTCCTTTTATCCGTGTCTCAACACTCTCTCCTTGACGTTCCATCCGTGGTGTCCACGGGCTTCTTGCCTGCGTCCGTTACCCAACCTGATGTCTCCTCTCCTTGACCTCCATCTTCTTCACGGCTTCTTCCCCCGGTCTACTTTCTCAACCCGACACTCCTCCCCTCCTCAACAAGTGGCATTTCTCTGGAAATGTCACATTCTGTTTTTATCAACCCTCTTTTTAACCTTGTCAAGGATTGTATGAATTACCGATGCGACCTTTACTCTTCTTTTCCGAGATCATATAACTATTTTCCCTTTTTTTAGTCTGGGGGTTTCCCTTTTTTTCTGGCAAATGTTCTGGGGTACTTCCATCTCGTTATTTCGAATCCCTTCCTGAATTCTTTTTCATGTTTCCAGTCTGTTTTATATCCATAGTTATTCTTATGCTGGTTTAAGGATTTCCATTATTCCTGCAATGATACCTTCTCTTACAATTTATTTTCTCTATTTAAAGGTCCCCTCGTCCTTAACACCCTAACGAATTCTTTATGACCCTATTCTTTTGGTTGGTTCATTCTTCATGTATGTCATACACGCTTACCTTTTTTATGAGACCGTAGTTGTTCCTTTTGGGCACACTTTATTATGGAGATTTTATTAACCTTTTGTTGTATAACCCTGTTGTTCAATTTTGATGTACTTTTGTACTTTTTTTAGGTCATTATCGGTATTACCATACCGATGTAATTTACTGGTTGGGATTGCCATTGATTCTCACATTAATTACCTTTCACAGTGTAATTTGCTTATATGTAAATTATTTAACCCAGTTAAATCTATAATAATAAAATTACATTGGAGTTTCTTTAAAATTTCAATAAAATGTTCTCTTTGCACTTATAGGATTGTCTTGGGTCTAATTATGAATTCATTAAATTGGTGTTCAATGTTTTGCGTGCTGGAATTGATTCTGTCCTTAATGATTTTTGGTTTTACGTTTAATGTTCTTCCTTGTAGTGTTAGATTTGCACCAATTTGCAAAAATTTTAAGTACCTCTGTAAAATCATTTGGGTTACCATTAATATTATTAATGTTTTAAGTTGGCCATCTTTAAGTGTGGATCATTGGAGTGTACATGTACCATGATTGAGGTTGCTCGGTTCATTAATGAGGTGGGAAGGTGTCTGTTTGTGAAGTTTTGTCTGTGGATTTCAATTGGTCATTAACTGTTCTGAAAAAGTCAATACTGTGAAGTTTGTCAATATTAAATCTAATTTAGTCTTATACTCCCATGAATTTTACGTTGGGTACTTTTTCTGTTAAACTATGATGTCTGTATCATAGTGCTTGCGTAAGCAGCAAGGCATGATTTTCGATAAATAAAGTGGGTTAGGTTAAAATATTGCGGGGTGGGGAATTTTAATTTCATTTAGAATATTTGGTTACCAAACTACTGTAGAGTGTTCATTTTCAAATAATATAATAATAATCCTGTATATTTGAATGTAATCGTACATGTTTGTACACTTAAATTGTGTATATTACAAATGGTAGAGTACTTTGTTTGATTTGTCGTATTCCACCGGATGATTCTTGTTAGTTATTTTGAGTTTTGAAAAGTGTTTGTGAACAACAAACTTTGGTTCACCAGTACTGATATTAGTTATGAGTTGATGATAGTGTATAATGTACTTTTTTCAGTTTTGAGTAGAATTATCATTGTTTGGGATTGGATGTTGTGTGTTAACAGGAGTAAGCTTGTACTTTCGTTTTTCCCCACTTTGAATTTGTTATTAGTATTTTTCTTGAACCCATTTTTTTTTCTTGTTGGAAATGGTGTAGTTGGCCTTTTGGTATTTCCTGTTTCAGTTGTTGTTGATAGGGTGTAGTTAAGGTAGTCTTTGTGGTTTAGCTTTCCATGTCGGTATTGGACTGTGTGGTCTATTACATTTATTTTCATTAATAAATCGCAGTGGATTTTAATTTGCGCAATTCTTGTATAAAGTTGATTTTATATTGCCCATGTGGATATTTCTCTACTTCCTGAAATTCAAATATTTATAGGTGTCCTTAGGATTTCTGTCTGAAAATTTTCAAGGATGTCTGTGTCGTATTTTGGCATAGTTTTATGTACCTCTGGAAGTGTTTCCTAACGACATCTGGTTTTGTTCTTTCCTCTTTCTCTTGAAATTTTTTTTATAAGGAGTGGGGTGACTGATTTTACATCTTTTATTGATATTACCATTTTGGGTAAAATTTTTTGTATTTTTTTTATTGTTTTCGTACTGTTGTTTACTTTTTCTAGGTTCTTTTGAACTGTCTGTTTAATGTTTTCGTTTTTTTTGCTTTCTTATTCTTTTTACTACCTTCATTAAGTCTGTGGCCTGTAAAAAATACTTTGGTTTATATTTCCTCTGGTTTACCTTCCGTTTTGGTTTTAAAAATGTTCAGGTATTCTTGATAAGTTTTTGGTATTTCCATTTTTTATGCGATCTACAATTTTCTACTGGTTTGCTTTATGTGGTTTGTTTTGGCATTTCTGTGCGATCTTCCTTCAATTTTTCTGTTGATGTTCTTGGGCTATTTTGGTTTAAATTTTGGGCATTTTTCTAGTAATTTTTGATAGTCTTTTGGTTTTCTAAATTTTTCCTTCGGCTTTGTAGTTTTTAAGTTTTTTGAGAAATCTAATTGCTGCGATCATTGTTGTTTCTAATTTAATTTCTATGTACTGCCTTTTAATTCCTCTATATAATGGGTAACTCTGTTTGGACTTTCACCTGTTACTAATATTTCCTTTTGTAACGATTGTCTGTATTTTTTGTTTCTAAATTTTGGCAGTTTGATCTTTGATGTCTGTTTTTTGGAACATTCTTACCATGTAACATCTGTTTTGGAATTTATCTTCTTTCTTTTGAATTCCTATCCACTGTGATTAATTATTTTTCTATTTCTGTTTTAAATACTTTTGTTTTCCCTTTATTCTTTGTAGTTTAAATACCCTTATGTTTTTAATGTTCTGTTTTCTTACTTTGGAGTTATATCTTTTGTTCTTTGAGGTCACATAAATCTTTTGGCCCTGGTATTTTCAATTTAACTAATTATTATAGGTACTTTTTCATTGACAGTTAATTGTTTCTTTTTGACATATTTTATTCTAATATAACTATAATATGTATCTATAGGACTGAAAGAATTAATTTGGGTAATTACAATAAAATAATAATTTTCTTTAGCTTTAGAACGTTTGATTAAGAAGTAAAATATGTTACTTACTTTGGTTACGGTCCTTTTTACAAAATCCCCGCTGGAACAATGACTATTTTTTACTTCCCAATATCTGAATTTAAATCTTTTAGATCTTATGCAAGTTATCTTCTTTTTAAATAAAACGTTCTTTTACATTTTTTGATATGTGTTTTCTTCTCAATATAGCCTTCTCCTAACTACTTTCCTTTTTCACTGGACTTCGACACAAATTACAACTCCAGACCTATACTAATAACAATTGCAATCGGAACTCGCAGGATTTCCAACCCCTTATTACTTATAACATGGATAAAATTGGTCTCACTTCAGCTGTACAACCATTAACATATTACAATACATGGGCTTTACACTTTCCCCTATGAACCCTTCGCAAACAATCTCAAATCTCCCCCGATCTTATACATTCCCTCAAACCCAAAACAGTCCCACTATCCGCACAACACTTGTCATTTCTCTATCAACCCAACTCGTTCTTCCGCTTCTCACACCACTGTCCGTCCTCCTTCTTCCCACATCCTGGGTCTATCCCCTTCTGCCCCCTCCGTGACCAAGCCATGTCCTGTCTTGACCCAGCTATTGCTTACCTTCATCCATCTTGGCAATGCCTTTTACATACAAACTGACACTCCCCCCCCCACAAGGCAATTGACTTCTCTTAAATTACCATTCTGTTGTTGTTCCCACACTTTTTGAACCTTGTCGGGGATTTTGACATATTTGTGGGGGATCTTCTTCTTATCTTTTCCGAGATATAACTATTGTTCTCTTTTTAACGAGGTTTTTCAACGTTTTTGGTCACTTGGCAATGTTCTGGTTGGTTTTTGACTCTCTTATATTTTCGTCCCCAATCTGATTTATTTTTACTTGATCCTCGATTTTTATCCACCCCCATGTTATTTGGTATCTGGTTTAAGGATTCTCTTTTCAGCCTGAATAAGCTTATTCCTCTTACAGTTTAATTTCTCTCTTTCAGGATCCCCCTCTCCTTTTAAGCATCCTAATATTCTTTATTACAGATGTCCTTGTGTCTGGTTCGAATATACTCATGTTATTCATGCCGCTTATCCATCTTATGTAGACCGTGATTGTTTCCCTTTTTGGCACACCCGTTTCTGTTTTGAGTTAGTTGAATTTTTTCTTTTACCCTTTTCAATTTATGATTTAGTTTTGTAACACTATTGCTAAGCGTCATTCGTCGGGCTATCCACCATACGCGAAGGCAAGTTTGGAACACTCGCGCATTGGGATTGCCAGGCGTTGATTCTCAGCTTACAACTTTACCTTCACAGCTGTACTTACGCTTATATGTAATATCACATTCTAACAACAAAGTACTATAATAATAAAATTAGACATTGGATGTCATGCACTTAATAAATTTACAATAAAATGTTCATCGTCGCTGCCTTTATGCACTTATAGATACTTTTTCCTGTGAAAATTATGCACACGTAATTAAATTACCGTGTTCAATGTTCATTGCGGTGCTGGAATGTTTGGCATTTCTCTTTTAACCGATTATTGACGTACTCTGTATATACTGATATTGTCCTTTTCTGTTTGTGTTAGAATTTGCACCAAGTTTGGACAATTTGTAAGTCCGTTCTTAAAAACATTGGAGTTCACACATGTAAAAAATGTATTAATGTTTTAAGTTCGGTGGCCTTACTTATGAGTGTGGCCATGGTGCGTCTGTCTGTGACTGTTTTTGCCATAGTTAGTAGGTTGGCATCTGGTTCATTAAACTGGGCACTGGGAATGGATGTCTGTACTTGTGAAGTTCTTGTCGTTGTTGGGCGATTTCAAAAAGTGGACTCTGTAGATACTCGTTTGAAACAAATCAATATGGGTATAGCTTACTGTTAATATTGAAATCACATGTTGAGTCTTACTGTTCTGCCGATGACACTTTTCACGTTGAAGGACTTTTTTGTTGGTCTATACAATGGAGTGTGCTAGTATCATAGCGCTGGAGTCGTACAGCAGACAAGGCAACTCTGGAGTTCTCGATCTAAGGATATAAAGTGGGTTACGGTTAAAAATTTAAATTTTTCCCACGGGTGGGGATTTTCAAATTTATGTTGAGATCATTTTGAGTGCTATCTCCAAACCTGCACTCGTACATGTGTGTATACATCCCAAAAGTTCAAATAATAATAATAATAATACACCATGTATAGTTTTGAAATGTAATCGTGCATGTTTGTACACTGCTATGAATTTGTGTATATTTTTCCCAAATGTGTGAGTACTTTGTTGCTGTTTTTGTCAGTAATTCCACCGACTGATGTTTTCTTGTTCAGCATAAGTATGTGTATGAGTTGATTTGACATAGTGTTATCATGGTAACAACAAACTTTGGTTACCAGTATGATGTAAGTATTTAGGGGTTTGATGGTTTTTCATGAATAATGTCATTGTGTTACTATGAGTAGTGCGAGTAGAATTATCCATTGTGTGCACTTGGGCATGTGTGTAGTTAACAGGAGGTATAGCTGTACCATGATGTTTTTTGATCTTTTCCCCCACTTGTGAAATGCTTGTTATCTGTACCTTCTTTTCTTTGTTGATACACACCAGTTTCTGTTTTTTCTTGTTGTGAGATGGTAGTCAAATTGGTCTGGTGTGGTACTTTGGTCTGTTCATCATGTTGTTGTATGATGAGTGGTGTAGTTAAGGCAGTGTTTGTTGTGGTGTTAACTTTCTGCCATGTCTGGGTTTGGACTCTGTGTGGTCTATTACATTTAATACATTTCCAATTAATAAATCGCAGCATGGATTGTCTAATAATGCGCAAGTTACTCTGCCTGAAGGAAAGGTGATTTTATATTGGCCCATGCCATAGGATATTTCTCTACTGTCCCCGAAACAGTTCTGCAATAGATGTACTCATCTAGGTAGTCTTTAGGATCAGCTAGGGTCTTCCGAAACCGATAAGACAGGACCCTGTGTCGCGTACACATGTGCATACTGTGTCATTAATGTATCCCTCATGGAATGTTAGTTTTCCTAACGAAGTCTGGAGGTTTTGTTCATTTCCTCCCTTTTTTGTTGAGTATTACCCTCTTTTAATAAGGGTGAGGCTGACTGATGTTAACAACATTATTAAAAAATATGGTACGAAGTCTGTTGGGTAAAACTCAGTCTGTTCTGTATTTGAGTGTTTGTTCTACTTGTTTTCGTATCTGTGATGTTTACTTTTTCTAGGGTTTTTTGCTGAACTGTCTGTTGTAATGTTTGTGGCTGCATTTGCTTTTGCTTTCTGTATTCTTTTTACTCCTTCACATTCGAAAAGTCTGTGGCCATACGCTAAACAAAATGACATTTTGGGTTTTATATTTCCTCTGGTTTACCTTTCCCAGTTTCTGTGCTATAAAGTGTTCAGGTATTCTTGATAAGTGGGATTCTTATCGCATATTCCATTTTCTGTATGCGGAGTGCTACAATGTTTGCACAGTACTGGTTTTTTTATGTGGTTTGTTTTGGCAATCTGTGGCTGAAGATGCCGTTGCCTTCACAGTACTCTTCTGTTGAGTGTTCTTAACCAGGTTCATAATTTTGGGTTTTAATATTCGCGGCATTTTTCTAGTAAATTTTTTAAGGCTCTGTGTTGTGTTCTTCTAAATATTTGCGCATTCGGCTGGGAGTGTTGCTTTAAGTTTTTTATTAGGAAGAAATCTAATGCTGCCCGATCATTTTTTGTGTCTTAATTTCAGCCATTAGCCTCATGTACCTGCCTTTTATTTCCTCTATATAATGGGTAAACGACTGTCTGGGGCTGGTTTCAGTTTTTTAACACTAATATTTGGGTGTCGAGGTCGTTTAAGTAGTTTGATAAAATGTTTGTTTTGTAATAAACATAGTCTTCCCTTGACATATCTGGTATGATCTCTTGCAGATGTCTGTTTCGTATTGGTAAGGATTCCCTATACCATGTATACCATCGTTTTTGGAATTGTGTAGTCTTGCATTTTCTTTTTGAATTCCTGTGTCCACTCGTGGATTAAGTTATTTTCCCATTTCTGTTTTACTAGTTTCAAGTCTTCCTTTAGTTGAGACTTTGTATCGTTTAAAAAGCCCTTCAAGTTTTGTAATGTTCTGTGCACCCGTATCTTACTTGGTCCGGGGGCCTTTCATATTTTAAGGCTAGTTTTTGAGGTCGTCACATGAAATCATTTTGGACCCGGAAATTTTTAAGTTTTAAATTAAAATATTGATAAGGGTATTTATGTTTCAATAGAGCAAAATAAACTTTTTCTTATTCTGACATTATTTATGTTCCCTTTAAAATTCAAATCTACTAATGATGGTATTTTACAAGAAATCAAAGAATGCAGATTTGGGTAATTAGCAATCAAAATTAATCAACTTATCTTTATCTGCTGTTTACTCGAACGCTTGATGTACAGGAACGTGATTCTCGTGCTGGTTACAGTTGACCTATTCTGGTTACGTCGGTCGCTTTGTAGAATTGAAACCTGCTGTGGAAAGAAATGACGTTATTTTCGTTTTGATTTTAACAAATATCTGATTTACAATTTCTTATAGATCTTATGCAATCGATCTTCTTCTTTACATAAGTAGCGTTCTTTTTATGCATTTTACTTGGGTAATGTGGTTCGTGTGTACTTCTGACACCCATTATACCTGTCAGAGTCCTAACTATCTTCTTCCTCTAGCTCACTGGACTTGGGCAGGCAAATTACAACGTCCACGACACATATACTAATAACACATGACTGCAATCGGAAACTCGCAGGAGCTAGTCTCCTGAACAACCTTTATTACATTATACTACAGGATAACAATATGGTCTCACTTCACGCTTAAGCAATCATTCGACACAAGCAGCCAAACGCTCGCTCACATGGGCGATATTTACACTGTCGCCCGTATGACCATTCGCAATCACAGTCTCACATCATCCCGCACATATCACAGTTAGTACATTCCTCGAATATCAATACACAACGTTCATCTCATCTATCCGTCACAACACTATCGTTCGATCGTTCTATCACTCGCTAGATCTCCACACGTCCGTCTCTATCCGCTGTCTCACACACACTGCCTCCGTCCTCCTTGACCTTCCCACATCACGTGGGTCTGATCCACGGGCTTCTTGCCTGACCGTCCGTTAGCCAAGCCGTGATGTCTCCTACTGCCCTTGACCTCAGCTATTGCTTACACTGACTCTTGCTTACATACAGGCAATTACACTATTGCTTACATACAAGACCCTGACACTCCCCCCCCCCCCCCCGCAAAACAATGGGCATTTCTCTTGGAAATTGACACATTCTGTTGTTGTTTTTGATACATCTTTTTAACCTGTCAGGGGATTGTATGATCATATGTATACGCGTGCGTATCTTCTTACTCTGGTCTTTCCGAGATCAACTTAACATTGTTCTTCTTTTCAGTACTGAGGTTTCTCTCAACGTTTGTCGTGGTCTGGCAAAAGTTCGGTTGGGTCTACTTGCCATACCTCGTTAATTCTTCAACCCCACTCCGTGACATTTCATTTTTGTTCAGTTTCCCAATCGATTCGCTGTGTATTATCATCTCATAGTTATTTGCTATGCTGGTTAAGGATTCCCATTGATTCACGCCTGGAATAAGGGTACAACTTCCTCTTTCAGCATTCTTAAATTTTCTCTCTATTCAGACGTGGTCCCCCTCGTCTCTATTTAATGCACCCTAATCGATTCTTTATGAGCACGCTATGTCACTGTTGGGTCATGGTTCGAATATACTTTATGTATGTCATAGTCCCGCTTACCTCATCTTATGTCGACCGGGGTTTTTTCCCCTTTTTTGGGCACACCTCCTTTACTTTTTTGGAGAGTTATTATTAATCTCTTTTGTTGGTATAACCCTGTTGTTACAATATTATGATGTTGTTTTGTAACACTATTGCTAAGCGTCATTCGTGGGGCTATCCACCATACGCGAAGGCAAGTTTGGTACCACTCGCGCATTGGGATTGCCAGGCGTGATTCTCAGCGTTACAACTTGTACCTTTCACAGCTGTACTTACGCTTATATGAAAATTTCACATTCTAACAATACAAAGTACTATAATAATAAAATTAGACATTGGATGTCTGCACTTAATAAATTTTCAATAAAAGTTCATCGTCGCTGCCTTTATGCACTTATACGATACTGTTCTTGTCCCGTGAAAATTATGCACACGTAATTAAATTACCGGTGTTCAATGTTCATTGCGGTGCTGGAATGTTTGGCATTTTTCCCTTCTTAACCGATTATTGACGTACTCTGTATATACTGATATTTTCCTTTCCCCTGCATAGTGTTTGAATTTGCACCAAGTTTGGACAATTTGTAAGTCCGTTCTATAAAATCATTGGAGTTCACACATGTAACATATGTATTATGTTTTAAGTTCGGTGGCCTTACTTATGAGTGTGGCCCTGTGCGTCTGTCTGTGACTGTTTTTGCCATAGTTAGTAGGTTGGCATCTGGTTCATTAAACTGGTCACTGGGAATGGATGTCTTACTTGTGAAGTTCTTGTCGTTGTTGGTCGATTTCTAAATGTGGACTCTGTAGATACTCGGTTGAAACAAAGTCAATATGGGTATAGCTTACTGTTAAATATTTTAAATCACATGTTGAGTCTTACTGTTCTGCCGATGACACTTTTCCGTTGAAGGACTTTTTTGTTGGTCTATACAATGGAGTGTGCTAGTACATAGCGCTGGAGTCGTACAGCAGACAAGGCAACTCTGGAGTTTTCCTTTTTTTTGGGGGGAAAAACTTTTTTTAAGGAAAAATAAAGGGGGTTTTTTAAAAAAAGGGTTAAAAATTTAAAATTTTCCATAGATGTACTCCTTCAACATAACAGCATAGATGTATTCCTTCAACATAACAGCATAGATGTATTCCTTCAACATAACAAACATAGATGTACTCCTTCAACATAACAAAAATAGATGTACTCCTTCAACATAACAGCATAGATGTATTCCTTCAACATAACAAACATAGATGTATTCCTTCAACATAACAAACATAGATGTACTCCTTCAACATAACAAACATACATGTACTCCTTCAACATAACAGCATAGATGTATTCCTTCAACATAACAGCATAGATGTATTCCTTCAACATAACAAACATAGATGTACTCCTTCAACATAACAGCATAGATGTATTCCTTCAACATAACAGCATAGATGTATTCCTTCAACATAACAAACATAGATGTACTCCCTTTAATTAACACATAGATGTGTGTCAGAGTCCTAACTATCTTCTCCTTCTAGCTCACTGGACTTGGACAGGCAAATTACAACGTCCACGACACATATACTAATAACAATGACTGCAATCGGAAACTCGCAGGAGCTGTCTCCTGAACACCCTTTATTACATTATATTACAGGATAACAATATGGTCTCACTTCACACTTAAGCAATCATTCAACACAGGCAGCCAAACGCTCGCTCACGTCACATGGGCGATATTTACACTGTCGCCCGTATGACCATTCGCAATCACAGTCTCACATCATCCCGCACATATCACAGTTAGTACATTCCTCGAATATCAATACACAACGTTCATCTCATCTATCCGTCACAACACTATCGTTCGATCGTTCTATCACTCGCTATTCTCCACACGTCCGTCTCTATCCGCTGTCTCACACACACTGACTCCGTCCTCCTGACCTTCCCACATCACGTGGGTCTGTCCACGGGCTTCTTGCCTGACCGTCCGTTAGCCAAGCCGTGATGTCTCCTACTGCCTTGACCTCAGCTATTGCTTACACTGACTCTCGCTTACATACCGGCAATTACACTATTACTTACATACAAGACCCTGACACTCCCCCCCCCCCCCGCACAAACAATGTGGCACTTTCTCTTGGAAATGTGACACATTCTGTTGTTGTTCTTGATACATCTTTTTTAACCTGGTCAGGGGATTGTATGATCATATGTATACGCGTGCGTATCTTCTTACTCTGGTCTTTTCCGAGATCAACTATAACTATTGTTCTCTCTTTTTCAGTACTGAGGTTTCTCTCAACGTTTTGTCGTGGTCTGGCAAATGTTCTGGTTGGGTCTACTTGCCATACCTCGTTATATTCTTCAATCCCCACTCCGTGACATTACATTCTGTTCATGTTTCCCAATCGATTCGCTGTGTATTATCATCTCATAGTTATTGTGGCTATGCTGGTTTAAGGATTCTCCATTGATTCACGCCTGGAATAAGGCTACAACTTCCTCTTACAGCATTCTTAAATTTTCTCTCTATTCAGACGTGGTCCCCCTCGTCTCTATTTAATGCACCCTAATCGATTCTTTATGAGCACGCTATGTCACTGTTGTGGTCATGGTTCGAATATACTTCATGTATGTCATAGTCCCGCTTACCTCATCTTATGTCAGACCGTGAGTTGTTTCCTTTTTGGGCACACCTCCTTTACTGTTTTGGAGAGTTATTATTAATCTCTTTTGTTGGTATAACCCTGTTGTTACAATATTATGATGTTAGTTTTGTAACACTATTGCTAAGCGTCATTCGTCGGGCTATCCACCATACGCGAAGGCAAGTTTGGTACCACTCGCGCATTGGGATTGCCAGGCGTTGATTCTCAGCGTTACAACTTGTACCTTTCACAGCTGTACTTACGCTTATATGTAAATATCACATTCTAACAATACAAAGTACTATAATAATAAAATTAGACATTGGATGTCATGCACTTAATAAATTTACAATAAAATGTTCATCGTCGCTGCCTTTATGCACTTATACGATACTGTTCTTGTCCTGTGAAAATTATGCACACGTAATTAAATTACCGGTGTTCAATGTTCATTGCGGTGCTGGAATGTTTGGCATTTCTCCCTTCTTAACCGATTATTGACGTACTCTGTATATACTGATATTGTCCTTTCCTCTGCATAGTGTTATGAATTTGCACCAAGTTTGGACAATTTGTAAGTCCGTTCTATAAAATCATTGGAGTTCACACATGTAACATATGTATTAATGTTTTAAGTTCGGTGGCCTTACTTATGAGTGTGGCCATGGTGCGTCTGTCTGTGACTGTTTTTGCCATAGTTAGTAGGTTGGCATCTGGTTCATTAAACTGGTCACTGGGAATGGATGTCTGTACTTGTGAAGTTCTTGTCGTTGTTGGTCGATTTCTAAATGTGGACTCTGTAGATACTCGGTTGAAACAAAGTCAATATGGGTATAGCTTACTGTTAAATATTTGAAATCACATGTTGAGTCTTACTGTTCTGCCGATGACACTTTTCACGTTGAAGGACCTTTTATGTTGGTCTATACAATGGAGTGTGCTAGTATCATAGCGCTGGAGTCGTACAGCAGACAAGGCAACTCTGGAGTTCCTCGATCTAAGAATATAAAGTGGGTTACGGTTAAAATTAATTTTCCGACGGGTGGGGATTTTCAAATTTCATGTTGAGATCATTTTGAGTGCTATCTCCAAACCTGCACTCGTACATGTGTGTATACATACAATAGTTCAAATAATAATAATAGTAATACACCATGTATAGTTTTGAAATGTAATCGTGCATGTTTGTACACTGCTATGAAATTTGTGTATATATTCCTAAATGTGTAGAGTACTTTGTTGCTGGTTTTCGTCAGTAATTCCACAGACTGATGTTTTCCTTTGTTCAGCATAAGTATGTGTATGAGTTGATTTGACATAGTGCTTATCAATGGTAACAACAAACTTTGGTTCACCAGTACTGATGTAAGTATTGAGGTTAGATGGTTTGTCATGAATAATGTCATCTGTGTTACTATGAGTAGTGCGAGTAGAATTATCCATTGTGTGCACTTGGGCATGTGTGTAGTTAACAGGAGGTATAGCTTGTACCATGATGACCTGTGATCTTTTCCCCCACTTGTGAAATGCTTGTTATCTGTACCTTCTTTTCTTTGTTGATACACACAGGTTTCTGTTTTTTCTTGTTGTGAGATGGTAGTCACGTTGGTCTGGTGTGGTACTTTGGTCTGTTCATCATGTTGTTGTATGATGAGTGGTGTAGTTAAGGCAGTGTTTGTTGTGGTGTTAACTTTCTGCCATGTCTGGGTTTTGGACTCTGTGTGGTCTATTACATTTAATACATTTCCAATTAATAAATCGCAGCATGGATTGTCTAATAAAGCGCAAGTTACTCTGCCTGACAGGAAAGGTGATTTTATATTGGCCCATGCCATAGGATATTTCTCTAATGTCCCTGAAACAGTTCTGCAATAGATGTACTCATCTAGGTAGTCTTTAGGATCAGCTAGTGTCTTCCGACGACCGATAAGACAGGACCCTGTGTCGCGTACACATGTGCATACTGTGTCATTAATGTATCCCTCATGGAATGTTAGTTTTCCTAACGATATTCTGGAGGTTTTGTTCATTTCCTCCCTTTCTTGTTGAGTATTACCCTCTTTTAATAAGGAGTGAGGCTGACTGATGTTAACAACATTATTAAAAATTTAAATATGGTACGAAGTCTGTTGGGTAAAACTCAGTCTGTTCTGTATTTGTAGTGTTTGTTCTACTTGTTTTCGTATCTGTGATGTTTACTTTTTCTAGGTTCTTTGCTGAACTGTCTGTTGTAATGTTTGTGGCTGCATTTGCTTTTGCTTTCTGTATTCTTTTTACTCCTTCACATTCGAAACGTCTGTGGCCATACGCTAAACAAAAATGACATTTGGTTCTATATTTCCTCTGGTTTACCTTTCCCAGTTTCTGTGCTATAACAGTGTTCAGGTATTCTTGATAAGTGGGATTCTTATCGCATATTCCATTTTCTGTATGCGGAGTGCTACAATGTTTGCACAGTACTGGTTTTGCTTTATGTGGTTTGTTTTGGCAATCTGTGGCTGAAGATGCCGTTGCCTTCACAGTACTCTTCTGTTGAGTGTTCTTAACCAGGTTCATAATTTGGTTGTAATATTCGCGGCATTTTTCTAGTAAATTTTGAAAGGCTCTGTGTTGTGTTCTTCTAAATATTGTGCGCATTCGGCTGGGAGTGTTGCTTTAAGTTTTTCTATTAGGAAGAAATCTAATGCTGCCTGATCATTGTTTGTGTCTCTAATTTCAGCCATTAGCCTCATGTACCTGCCTTTTATTTCCTCTATATAATGGGTAAACGACATGTCTGGGACTGGTTTCAGGCCTTGTAACACTAATATTTGGGTGTCGAGGTCGTTTAAGTAGTTTGATAATATGTTTGTTTTGTAATAATCATAGTCTTCCCTTGACATATCTGGTATGATCTCTTGCAGATGTCTGTTTCGTATTGGTAAGGATTCCCTATACCATGTATACCATCTAGTTTTTGGAATTGTGTAGTCTTGCATTTTCTTTTCGAATTCTGTGTCCACTCGTGGATTAAGTTATTTTTCCTATTTCTGTTTTCAACTAGTTTCAAGTCTTCCTTGAGTTGAGACTTTGTATCGTTTAAATAGCCCTTCAATGTTTTGTAATGTTCTGTGCACCAGTATCTTACTTGGTCCGGGGTCCTTGCATATTCTAAGGCTAGTTCTTTGAGGTCGTCACATGAAGTCATTTTGGACCTGGTTTAATTTCTAAGTATTTAATTAATATATTGATATAGGCTATTTATGTTTCAATAGAGCAAAATATAACTTGTTTCTTATTCTGACATTATTTTATGTTCCTTAATATTCAAATCTACTAATGATGGTATCTATACAAGGAAATCAAAGAATGCAGATTTGGGTAATTAGCAATCAAAATTAATCAACTTATCTTTATCTGCTGTTTACTCGAACGCTTGATGTACAGGAACGTGATTCTCGTGCTGGTTACAGTTGACCTATTCTGGTTACGTCGGTCGCTTTGTAGAATTGAAACCTGCTGTGGAAAGAAATGACGTTATTTTCGTTTTGATTTTAACAAATATCTGATTTACAATTTCTTATAGATCTTATGCAATCGATCTTCTTCTTTAAATAAGTAGCGTTCTTTTATGCATTTTACTTGGGTATGTGGTTCGTGTGTACTTCTGACACCATTATACCTGTCAGAGTCCTAACTATCTTCTCCGTCTAGCTTACTGGACTTGGACAGGCAAATTACAACGTCCACGACACATATACTAATAACAATGACTGCAATCGGAAACTCGCAGGAGCTGTCTCCTGAACACCCTTTATTACATTATATTACAGGATAACAATATGGTCTCACTTCACACTTAAGCAATCATTCAACACAGGCAGCCAAACGCTCGCTCACATGGGCGATATTTACACTGTCGCCCGTATGACCATTCGCAATCACAGTCTCACATCATCCCGCACATATCACAGTTAGTACATTCCTCGAATATCAATACACAACGTTCATCTCATCTATCCGTCACAACACTATCGTTCGATCGTTCTATCACTCGCTATTCTCCACACGTCCGTCTCTATCCGCTGTCTCACACACACTGACTCCGTCCTCCTTGACCTTCCCACATCACGTGGGTCTGTCCACGGGCTTCTTGCCTGACCGTCCGTTAGCCAAGCCGTGATGTCTCCTACTGCCCTTGACCTCAGCTATTGCTTACACTGACTCTCGCTTACATACCGGCAATTACACTATTACTTACATACAAGACCCTGACACTCCCCCCCCCCGCACAAACAATGTGGCACTTTCTCTTGGAAATGTGACACATTCTGTTGTTGTTCTTGATACATCTTTTTTAACCTGGTCAGGGGATTGTATGATCATATGTATACGCGTGCGTATCTTCTTACTCTGGTCTTTTCCGAGATCAACTATAACTATTGTTCTCTCTTTTTCAGTACTGAGGTTTCTCTCAACGTTTTGTCGTGGTCTGGCAAATGTTCTGGTTGGGTCTACTTGCCATACCTCGTTATATTCTTCAATCCCCACTCCGTGACATTACATTCTGTTCATGTTTCCCAATCGATTCGCTGTGTATTATCATCTCATAGTTATTGTGGCTATGCTGGTTTAAGGATTCTCCATTGATTCACGCCTGGAATAAGGCTACAACTTCCTCTTACAGCATTCTTAAATTTTCTCTCTATTCAGACGTGGTCCCCCTCGTCTCTATTTAATGCACCCTAATCGATTCTTTATGAGCACGCTATGTCACTGTTGTGGTCATGGTTCGAATATACCTCATGTATGTCATAGTCCCGCTTACCTCATCTTATGTCAGACCGTGAGTTGTTTCCCTTTTTGGGCACACCTCCTTTACTGTTTTGGAGAGTTATTATTAATCTCTTTTGTTGGTATAACCCTGTTGTTACAATATTATGATGTTAGTTTTGTAACACTATTGCTAAGCGTCATTCGTCGGGCTATCCACCATACGCGAAGGCAAGTTTGGTACCACTCGCGCATTGGGATTGCCAGGCGTTGATTCTCAGCGTTACAACTTGTACCTTTCACAGCTGTACTTACGCTTATATGTAAATATCACATTCTAACAATACAAAGTACTATAATAATAAAATTAGACATTGGATGTCATGCACTTAATAAATTTACAATAAAATGTTCATCGTCGCTGCCTTTATGCACTTATACGATACTGTTCTTGTCCTGTGAAAATTATGCACACGTAATTAAATTACCGGTGTTCAATGTTCATTGCGGTGCTGGAATGTTTGGCATTTCTCCCTTCTTAACCGATTATTGACGTACTCTGTATATACTGATATTGTCCTTTCCTCTGCATAGTGTTATGAATTTGCACCAAGTTTGGACAATTTGTAAGTCCGTTCTATAAAATCATTGGAGTTCACACATGTAACATATGTATTAATGTTTTAAGTTCGGTGGCCTTACTTATGAGTGTGGCCATGGTGCGTCTGTCTGTGACTGTTTTTGCCATAGTTAGTAGGTTGGCATCTGGTTCATTAAACTGGTCACTGGGAATGGATGTCTGTACTTGTGAAGTTCTTGTCGTTGTTGGTCGATTTCTAAATGTGGACTCTGTAGATACTCGGTTGAAACAAAGTCAATATGGGTATAGCTTACTGTTAAATATTTGAAATCACATGTTGAGTCTTACTGTTCTGCCGATGACACTTTTCACGTTGAAGGACCTTTTATGTTGGTCTATACAATGGAGTGTGCTAGTATCATAGCGCTGGAGTCGTACAGCAGACAAGGCAACTCTGGAGTTCCTCGATCTAAGAATATAAAGTGGGTTACGGTTAAAATTAATTTTCCGACGGGTGGGGATTTTCAAATTTCATGTTGAGATCATTTTGAGTGCTATCTCCAAACCTGCACTCGTACATGTGTGTATACATACAATAGTTCAAATAATAATAATAGTAATACACCATGTATAGTTTTGAAATGTAATCGTGCATGTTTGTACACTGCTATGAAATTTGTGTATATATTCCTAAATGTGTAGAGTACTTTGTTGCTGGTTTTCGTCAGTAATTCCACAGACTGATGTTTTCCTTTGTTCAGCATAAGTATGTGTATGAGTTGATTTGACATAGTGCTTATCAATGGTAACAACAAACTTTGGTTCACCAGTACTGATGTAAGTATTGAGGTTAGATGGTTTGTCATGAATAATGTCATCTGTGTTACTATGAGTAGTGCGAGTAGAATTATCCATTGTGTGCACTTGGGCATGTGTGTAGTTAACAGGAGGTATAGCTTGTACCATGATGACCTGTGATCTTTTCCCCCACTTGTGAAATGCTTGTTATCTGTACCTTCTTTTCTTTGTTGATACACACCGGTTTCTGTTTTTTCTTGTTGTGAGATGGTAGTCACGTTGGTCTGGTGTGGTACTTTGATCTGTTCATCATGTTGTTGTATGATGAGTGGTGTAGTTAAGGCAGTGTTTGTTGTGGTGTTAACTTTCTGCCATGTCTGGGTTTTGGACTCTGTGTGGTCTATTACATTTAATACATTTCCAATTAATAAATCGCAGCATGGATTGTCTAATAATGCGCAAGTAACTCTGCCTGACAGGAAAGGTGATTTTATATTGGCCCATGCCATAGGATATTTCTCTAATGTCCCTGAAACAGTTCTGCAATAGATGTACTCATCTAGGTAGTCTTTAGGATCAGCTAGTGTCTTCCGACGACCGATAAGACAGGACCCTGTGTCGCGTACACATGTGCATACTGTGTCATTAATGTATCCCTCATGGAATGTTAGTTTTCCTAACGATAGTCTGGAGGTTTTGTTCATTTCCTCCCTTTCTTGTTGAGTATTACCCTCTTTTAATAAGGAGTGAGGCTGACTGATGTTAACAACATTATTAAAAATTTAAAATATGGTACGAAGTCTGTTGGGTAAAACTCAGTCTGTTCTGTATTTGTAGTGTTTGTTCTACTTGTTTTCGTATCTGTGATGTTTACTTTTTCTAGGTTCTTTGCTGAACTGTCTGTTGTAATGTTTGTGGCTGCATTTGCTTTTGCTTTCTGTATTCTTTTTACTCCTTCACATTCGAAACGTCTGTGGCCATACGCTAAACAAAAATGACATTTGGTTCTATATTTCCTCTGGTTTACCTTTCCCAGTTTCTGTGCTATAACAGTGTTCAGGTATTCTTGATAAGTGGGATTCTTATCGCATATTCCATTTTCTGTATGCGGAGTGCTACAATGTTTGCACAGTACTGGTTTTGCTTTATGTGGTTTGTTTTGGCAATCTGTGGCTGAAGATGCCGTTGCCTTCACAGTACTCTTCTGTTGAGTGTTCTTAACCAGGTTCATAATTTGGTTGTAATATTCGCGGCATTTTTCTAGTAAATTTTTGAAAGGCTCTGTGTTGTGTTCTTCTAAATATTGTGCGCATTCGGCTGGGAGTGTTGCTTTAAGTTTTTCTATTAGGAAGAAATCTAATGCTGCCTGATCATTGTTTGTGTCTCTAATTTCAGCCATTAGCCTCATGTACCTGCCTTTTATTTCCTCTATATAATGGGTAAACGACATGTCTGGGACTGGTTTCAGGCCTTGTAACACTAATATTTGGGTGTCGAGGTCGTTTAAGTAGTTTGATAATATGTTTGTTTTGTAATAATCATAGTCTTCCCTTGACATATCTGGTATGATCTCTTGCAGATGTCTGTTTCGTATTGGTAAGGATTCCCTATACCATGTATACCATCTAGTTTTTGGAATTGTGTAGTCTTGCATTTTCTTTTCGAATTCCTGTGTCCACTCGTGGATTAAGTTATTTTTCCTATTTCTGTTTTCAACTAGTTTCAAGTCTTCCTTGAGTTGAGACTTTGTATCGTTTAAATAGCCCTTCAATGTTTTGTAATGTTCTGTGCACCAGTATCTTACTTGGTCCGGGGTCCTTGCATATTCTAAGGCTAGTTCTTTGAGGTCGTCACATGAAGTCATTTTGGACCTGGTTTAATTTCTAAGTATTTAATTAATATATTGATATAGGCTATTTATGTTTCAATAGAGCAAAATATAACTTGTTTCTTATTCTGACATTATTTTATGTTCCTTAATATTCAAATCTACTAATGATGGTATCTATACAAGGAAATCAAAGAATGCAGATTTGGGTAATTAGCAATCAAAATTAATCAACTTATCTTTATCTGCTGTTTACTCGAACGCTTGATGTACAGGAACGTGATTCTCGTGCTGGTTACAGTTGACCTATTCTGGTTACGTCGGTCGCTTTGTAGAATTGAAACCTGCTGTGGAAAGAAATGACGTTATTTTCGTTTTGATTTTAACAAATATCTGATTTACAATTTCTTATAGATCTTATGCAATCGATCTTCTTCTTTAAATAAGTAGCGTTCTTTTATGCATTTTACTTGGGTATGTGGTTCGTGTGTACTTCTGACACCATTATACCTGTCAGAGTCCTAACTATCTTCTCCGTCTAGCTCACTGGACTTGGACAGGCAAATTACAACGTCCACGACACATATACTAATAACAATGACTGCAATCGGAAACTGTCTCCTGAACACCCTTTATTACATTATATTACAGGATAACAATATGGTCTCACTTCACACTTAAGCAATCATTCGACACAGGCAGCCAAACGCTCGCTCACATGGGCGATATTTACACTGTCGCCCGTATGACCATTCGCAATCACAGTCTCACATCATCCCGCACATATCACAGTTAGTACATTCCTCGAATATCAATACACAACGTTCATCTCATCTATCCGTCACAACACTATCGTTCGATCGTTCTATCACTCGCTATTCTCCACACGTCCGTCTCTATCCGCTGTCTCACACACACTGACTCCGTCCTCCTTGACCTTCCCACATCACGTGGGTCTGTCCACGGGCTTCTTGCCTGATCGTCCGTTAGCCAAGCCGTGGTGTCTCCTACTGCCCTTGACCTCAGCTATTGCTTACACTGACTCTCGCTTACATACCGGCAATTACACTATTACTTACATACAAGACCCTGACACTCTCCCCCCCCCCCCCCCCGCACAAACAATGTGGCACTTTCTCTTGGAAATGTGACACATTCTGTTGTTGTTCTTGATACATCTTTTTAACCTGGTCAGGGGATTGTATGATCATATGTATACGCGTGCGTATCTTCTTACTCTGGTCTTTTCCGAGATCAACTATAACTATTGTTCTCTCTTTTTCAGTACTGAGGTTTCTCTCAACGTTTTGTCGTGGTCTGGCAAATGTTCTGGTTGGGTCTACTTGCCATACCTCGTTATATTCTTCAATCCCCACTCCGTGACATTACATTCTGTTCATGTTTCCCAATCGATTCGCTGTGTATTATCATCTCATAGTTATTGTGGCTATGCTGGTTTAAGGATTCTCCATTGATTCACGCCTGGAATAAGGCTACAACTTCCTCTTACAGCATTCTTAAATTTTCTCTCTATTCAGACGTGGTCCCCCTCGTCTCTATTTAATGCACCCTAATCGATTCTTTATGAGCACGCTATGTCACTGTTGTGGTCATGGTTCGAATATACTTCATGTATGTCATAGTCCCGCTTACCTCATCTTATGTCAGACCGTGAGTTGTTTCCCTTTTTGGGCACACCTCGTTTACTGTTTTGGAGAGTTATTATTAATCTCTTTTGTTGGTATATCCCGTTGGTATGTTCCTTTTGTTACAATATTATGATGTTAGTTTTGTAACACTATTGCTAAGCGTCATTCGTCGGGCTATCCACCATACGCGAAGGCAAGTTTGGTACCACTCGCGCATTGGGATTGCCAGGCGTTGATTCTCAGCATTACAACTTGTACCTTTCACAGCTGTACTTACGCTTATATGTAAATATCACATTCTAACAATACAAAGTACTATAATAATAAAATTAGACATTGGATGTCATGCACTTAATAAATTTACAATAAAATGTTCATCGTCGCTGCCTTTATGCACTTATACGATACTGTTCTTGTCCTGTGAAAATTATGCACACGTAATTAAATTACCGGTGTTCAATGTTCATTGCGGTGCTGGAATGTTTGGCATTTCTTCCTTCTTCAACCGATTATTGACGTACTCTGTATATACTGATATTGTCCTTTCCTCTGCATAGTGTTATGAATTTGCACCAAGTTTGGACAATTTGTAAGTCCGTTCTGTAAAATCATTGGAGTTCACACATGTAAAATATGTATTAATGTTTTAAGTTCGGTGGCCTTACTTATGAGTGTGGCCATGGTGCGTCTGTCTGTGACTGTTTTTGCCATAGTTAGTAGGTTGGCATCTGGTTCATTAAACTGGTCACTGGGAAAGGATGTCTGTACTTGTGAAGTTCTTGTCGTTGTTGGTCGATTTCTAAATGTGGACTCTGTAGATACTCGTTTGAAACAAAGTCAATATGGGTATAGCTTACTGTTAGATATTTGAAATCACATGTTGAGTCTTACTGTTCTGCCGATGACACTTTTCACGTTGAAGGACCTTTTATGTTGGTCTATACAATGGAGTGTGCTAGTATCATAGCGCTGGAGTCGTACAGCAGACAAGGCAACTCTGGAGTTCCTCGATCTAAGAATATAAAGTGGGTTACGGTTAAAATTAATTTTCCGACGGGTGGGGATTTTCAAATTTCATGTTGAGATCATTTTGAGTGCTATCTCCAAACCTGCACTCGTACATGTGTGTATACATACAATAGTTCAAATAATAATAATAGTAATACACCATGTATAGTTTTGAAATGTAATCGTGCATGTTTGTACACTGCTATGAAATTTGTGTATATATTCCTAAATGTGTAGAGTACTTTGTTGCTGATTTTTCGTCAGTAATTCCACAGACTGATGTTTTCCTTTGTTCAGCATAAGTATGTGTATGAGTTGATTTGACATAGTGCTTATCAATGGTAACAACAAACTTTGGTTCACCAGTAATGATGTAAGTATTGAGGTTAGATGGTTTGTCATGAATAATGTCATCTGTGTTACTATGAGTAGTGCGAGTAGAATTATCCATTGTGTGCACTTGGGCATGTGTGTAGTTAACAGGAGGTATAGCTTGTACCATGATGACCTGTGATCTTTTCCCCCACTTGTGAAATGCTTGTTATCTGTACCTTCTTTTCTTTGTGGATAAACACCAGTTTCTGTTTTTTCTTGTTGTGAGATGGTAGTTAAGTTGGTCTGGTGTGGTACTTTGGTCTGTTCATCATGTTGTTGTATGATGAGTGGTGTAGTTAAGGCAGTGTTTGTTGTGGTGTTAACTTTCTGCCATGTCTGGGTTGTGGACTCTGTGTGGTCTATTACATTTAATACATTTCCAATTAATAAATCGCAGCATGGATTGTCTAATAATGCGCAAGTTACTCTGCCTGACAGGAAAGGTGATTTTATATTGGCCCATGCCATAGGATATTTCTCTACTGTCCCTGAAACAGTTCTGCAATAGATGTACTCATCTAGGTAGTCTTTAGGATCAGCTAGGGTCTTCCGAAGACCGATAAGACAGGACCCTGTGTCGCGTACACATGTGCATACTGTGTCATTAATGTATCCCTCATGGAATGTTAGTTTTCCTAACGATAGTCTGGAGGTTTTGTTCATTTCCTCCCTTTCTTGTTGAGTATTACCCTCTTTTAATAAGGAGTGAGGCTGACTGATGTTAACAACATTATTAAAATATGGTACGAAGTCTGTTGGGTAAAACTCAGTCTGTTCTGTATTTGCAGTGTTTGTTCTACTTGTTTTCGTATCTGTGATGTTTACTTTTTCTAGGTTCTTTGCTGAACTGTCTGTTGTAATGTTTGTGGCTGCATTTGCTTTTGCTTTCTGTATTCTTTTTACTCCTTCACATTCGAAACGTCTGTGGCCATACGCTAAACAAAAATGACATTTGGTTCTATATTTCCTCTGGTTTACCTTTCCCAGTTTCTGTGCTATAACAGTGTTCAGGTATTCTTGATAAGTGGGATTCTTATCGCATATTCCATTTTCTGTATGCGGAGTGCTACAATGTTTGCACAGTACTGGTTTTGCTTTATGTGGTTTGTTTTGGCAATCTGTGGCTGAAGATGCCGTTGCCTTCACAGTACTCTTCTGTTGAGTGTTCTTAACCAGGTTCATAATTTGGTTGTAATATTCGCGGCATTTTTCTAGTAAATTTTTGATAGGCTCTGTGTTGTGTTCTTCTAAATATTGTGCGCATTCGGCTGGGAGTGTTGCTTTAAGTTTTTCTATTAGGAAGAAATCTAATGCTGCCTGATCATTGTTTGTGTCTCTAATTTCAGCCATTAGCCTCATGTACCTGCCTTTTATTTCCTCTATATAATGGGTAAACGACATGTCTGGGACTGGTTTCAGGTCTTGTAACACTAATATTAGGGTGTCGAGGTCGTTTAAGTAGTTTGATAATATGTTTGTTTTGTAATAATCATAGTCTTCCCTTGACATATCTGGTATGATCTCTTGCAGATGTCTGTTTCGTATTGGTAAGGATTCCCTATACCATGTATACCATCTAGTTTTTGGAATTGTGTAGTCTTGCATTTTCTTTTCGAATTCCTGTGTCCACTCGTGGATTAAGTTATTTTTCCTATTTCTGTTTTCAACTAGTTTCAAGTCTTCCTTGAGTTGAGACTTTGTATCGTTTAAATAGCCCTTCAATGTTTTGTAATGTTCTGTGCACCAGTATCTTACTTGGTCCGGGGTCCTTGCATATTCTAAGGCTAGTTCTTTGAGGTCGTCACATGAAGTCATTTTGGACCTGGTTTAATTTCTAAGTATTTAATTAATATATTGATATAGGCTATTTATGTTTCAATAGAGCAAAATATAACTTGTTTCTTATTCTGACATTATTTTATGTTCCTTAATATTCAAATCTACTAATGATGGTATCTATACAAGGAAATCAAAGAATGCAGATTTGGGTAATTAGCAATCAAAATTAATCAACTTATCTTTATCTGCTGTTTACTCGAACGCTTGATGTACAGGAACGTGATTCTCGTGCTGGTTACAGTTGACCTATTCTGGTTACGTCGGTCGCTTTGTAGAATTGAAACCTGCTGTGGAAAGAAATGACGTTATTTTCGTTTTGATTTTAACAAATATCTGATTTACAATTTCTTATAGATCTTATGCAATCGATCTTCTTCTTTAAATAAGTAGCGTTCTTTTATGCATTTTACTTGGGTATGTGGTTCGTGTGTACTTCTGACACCATTATACCTGTCAGAGTCCTAACTATCTTCTCCGTCTAGCTTACTGGACTTGGACAGGCAAATTACAACGTCCACGACACATATACTAATAACAATGACTGCAATCGGAAACTCGCAGGAGCTGTCTCCTGAACACCCTTTATTACATTATATTACAGGATAACAATATGGTCTCACTTCACACTTAAGCAATCATTCAACACAGGCAGCCAAACGCTCGCTCACATGGGCGATATTTACACTGTCGCCCGTATGACCATTCGCAATCACAGTCTCACATCATCCCGCACATATCACAGTTAGTACATTCCTCGAATATCAATACACAACGTTCATCTCATCTATCCGTCACAACACTATCGTTCGATCGTTCTATCACTCGCTATTCTCCACACGTCCGTCTCTATCCGCTGTCTCACACACACTGACTCCGTCCTCCTTGACCTTCCCACATCACGTGGGTCTGTCCACGGGCTTCTTGCCTGACCGTCCGTTAGCCAAGCCGTGATGTCTCCTACTGCCCTAGACCTCAGCTATTGCTTACACTGACTCTCGCTTACATACCAGCAATTACACTATTACTTACATACAAGACCCTGACAATGTACTCCTTCAACATAACAGCATAGATGTACTCCATCAACATAACAAACAAAGATGTACTCCTTTAACATAACAGCATAGATGTACTCCTTCAACATAACAGCATAGATGTACTCCTTCAACATAACAGCATAGATGTATTCCTTCAACATAACAAACATAGATGTACTCCTTCAATATAACAGCATAGATGTACTCCTTCAACATAACAGCATATATGTACTCCATCAACATAACAAACACAGATGTACTCCTTTAACATAACAGCATATATGTACTCCTTCAACATAACAGCATAGATGTACTCCTTCAACATAACAAACATAGATGTACTCCTTCAATATAACAGCATAGATGTACTCCTTCAACATAACAAACATAGATGTACTCCTTCAACATAACAGCATAGATGTATTCCTTCAACATAACAAACATAGATGTACTCCTTCAATATAACAGCATAGATGTACTCCTTCAACATAACAGCATAGATGTACTCCTTCAATATAACAGCATAGATGTACTCCTTCAACATAACAGCATAGATGTACTCCATCAACATAACAAACACAGATGTACTCCATCAACATAACAAACATAGATGTACTCCTTCAACATAACAAACACAGATTTTCTTTTTCAACATAACAAACACAGATATACTCACTCAAAAAAAAAACCAACACAGATAAGAACATCTCGGATGTTGTGTCCTGGGAGATTGGAATCCCCCAGGACACAATATCCGAGATGTTCTTATCAACATTCAAGATGTAGTGACGCATTTTGAGTGTCACTTGTATTGGTTTATGGCTTTCAGGAAAATATTTTACAAGTGGGATATTTTGCGACACACATACATACACTCACACACACACATACACACACACACACACACACACACACACACACACACACACACACACAAACGGAAGCACACAAAAATGCACGCACGCATACGTACAACCCCACACACACATGTATACATATACTATCTGTGTTCCAAACGTACACGAGTGCAAGCATTACATCATATATATGTAATCGTCTGGCGCGATACATGATGATGATAATGTTACCAGTACCAGCATCCCTTGCAGTGCCCTGGGGTATGATGGGAAGCCGCTCTAGAAGTGAGGATAAATAGAGGCGCGTGTCAGTTTCCCGGTCTCTCCAAACCAGACAACCGTGGCCGAAGGAGCGATTATGTAGAGATGATCAAATAGGGAGGCTTTAACCAGCCCTCCCCAGTCACTGGACCAGAGCAGGGAGTCACAAATGCCTCTAGATTTAACCATGACTGGCTTGTGTGGCCCACACACGAGGACCGAGGAAATCCATCAAAATGATTGGCAATTTGTAAGCCCACTCTTGGTGAGTTAAATTTATTTAGATAGCTTAATTAAAGATAGGATAGTGGTGCCTTTGCTAGTTTCCAACTGGAAGCTCCAAACTTAACATCCACAGGTTTGAGGTACAATTCGGTGTAGTTCGGTTTATAGTGTTACCTAGAATGAGGAAATCTTCTGTTCCTGAGTGAATAAAAATTAGTATTTATTTTCACAAGTAAAATGGCGATGATCGGCAGAATGACAACAACATGGGTTCGCCTCAATTAGTAACTGTAAAAGTGCTACTCTGCAGATTGGCAGGGATGTAGTAAGAAAACTAATACCAGGGGTATTCAGTGACGATGCAGGAGAAAGGTTGTTCTCATACGATAGTGTGTATATTTGTAGGTTTTTAGATTTAATATAGCAGACAGCGCAGTGCCAGTACGAATTGGAAGTAATCAAGTATCAATACGATACTGTGTTGGGTAGTTCTATAGAATTTGATATAGCCACGATTCAATACAGTATTAAAAATATGTAGTATCATAGTCCAGAGTAGAGGAGAATGTAGGTATTGTCCTGTAAAGTCTGTGTTCTGACAAGAGGAAAATACAGAGCACTAGCATAAAATATGAGGAAATAATGAAATAATGGTTGGGGCTGTTTAGAGGAAAATAGGGAGCACTGTTGCATAAAATATTAGTATTATTAGGTTATAATTAATTCTATTTGGGTGGTATTCCTGTATGAAGGTGGCCAGATTAGGTGTGCAGGATATACATGATATAATGCCATTATTATAGTAGCATGGTGAGGTTGAAGATAACAGTAGATTGAATGGCCTGGGGTAACCAGGGCTGTTCCAGGTGGACTGTACAGTCAGCAAGAGGGAGGCAAAGTACATCATTGGGTGGTTATACCAGTCTGGTCTATAATGAGGAACATGAAGTTGAGCTGGAAACATGGTACAGATGTGTTTATGATTTAACTTCCCACAAGAAAGGGGAAGGCCGGTGTCTTTATATTATAATGTACTGAGGTATTGAGATATCTCACATGTAATGGAAAGTAAAGGGTGCCAGGGGATGAGAGACGCCTCCATTATGTTAGATGACTTATCATGACTCAAGAACGCCAAACCTATAGTGATTGCTGGCGTACGAAGGTGTAGAGTGGCACGGTGAAAGTAATAGATATATGGTGCTTGATGACAATGTATGTTATGTTCTTCTAGATAAATGGAGCTATGGTAATAATTATTCATGACTGGATGTAGTGATGAAGGTGCCAGGTTGAACACTACACATGATAGGGTGGTTTATGATTATAATAGTGTTCATGGGGATAATGATCTGTGTTGCTGAGGTTGGACACATGTGAACTTATTAAGAATAGTCTCCTGACCAGCAAGAGGTGCTGAATAAGGCACCCATGATGAATCTGGGGTATTATTGAGAGCTTTGTCATGGTGAGGGTGACCATGTAGTGATGTCAGCTAAGATGATTGTGATTGTGGTGATGGCTATGGTGAGAGCGATCATTTGATGAATGTGATGGTTTTATGTGGTGTTATATGTCTGAGTTGTTGGCGGTGACTTATGTTATAGCCTGTGTCCTGATTGTTGCTGGTGTTATGTGTAGAACTGTATTTCTGGTATAGTGATGTTGTCTAGTTGTCATCAGTACAATGACACATCTAGTTGGTGATGTCATGTTGAATTGCATATCCTATGTCTGCTTGATTGCTGTTGGTGCATTGGGCTGTATTTATGTCCTGTATGTACATGTTCAAATGGTGTTGTCCTGTTAGAGTCGTGGTACACCGGTGTAGCTGAGTTGTGTTCGGTGTTGATTTTGACTAGTTGATGAGTGTTGCTGTGTAACATTGGCATTTATGAGTGGTATTCTCAGCCTGTGGTGTTGGGGATGAGAAGTTGTGTTGTGTCAGAGATCTGTATGTAATGACCCCCCTGAACTGAGAGTGTTCAAGAAGTAAATATTGAGTTAGATGAGAAGCCAGGAAAGGCTGCGAGCATTGTGACGAGGGATGATCCACCCTCACATTAAGATTGTCCCATGATATGGTGGTGGCTGTTGCATTAATTGTGGGCCCAATCACTCCGAAGGATGCTGTAGAGCGTGTGTGCTCTGTTTATATTTTATGTGGAGTATATCCTATAACCTATCCATGTCATTGTTGTCCAGTTGAAGTATCATGTGGTTGGTGTGAACTTACACAGTCCATGTCTATGTTTGTGCCACAAGGACACTGTTTGCATACACCGTTGCTGTAGTTGTTGTCCTGTGAAGTCCATGTGTTGATGCAAATAATGATGCTTTGATGAATATTAATTAGTTGTACCTCGTCATGCATTGCAGGTAGTGAACCCAGGCCATGGTTGTAGTTGTAGAGCAAACTTGAGCCCCGGCTCTGGTTAATGTCGTAGGCCACTCACATCCCCTTTTTGTATACCCCTTCGTATACCTGTTTATGCCTGTTTATGCCACTATATCTCTGCTGTTAGGGTTATAGTTTTGTTACTCGTTATGTTATGGTTTTTCGCTGTATCTGATCCCAGTCTACTTATGTGATGCGGGTGTCTTGTGTGGGTATCGAGGGTGCCCTTCGACTCAACTGAACATGATTGAGGTCTCACTGTCATTTAGAGACCGCCCCTGTAGTTAGTACTAGGCAGCAGTTATCTCTGTGGGATTTCAGATTCCCATTTCTGTATGTACCAACTGTCCATGAGTCCTGAGATGATTACAATAGAGAGTCCATACCTGCTGTTACCATTGTTGTTTACGTTAAGGCTCTGTTGTTGCCATGTCCTTGTTGGGTTGTGGAGATATGTACCTAGTCATGTGCATAGCGATGTTAGGCAGCAGTGATTACTGTGGGAACATAGGTTCCCATTTCTGTATATGTCAGTTATGTGACATGCCAGGATGCCTGTTTGTCACTAAACCATGCAGTTCTGTCAATAAAAACCTAATTTTGTTGTTCTTAATTTGTTTTGTTTAGTCTGTAGTTTGTTGTGTAAACTCATTGATCCTGTTACAGTCCAGCAGTGTAATCTTCTGTCTGGGGTGTACAACAGTACATCCCCCGCCCTAAGAACTCCTGGAATCTTCTGTCTAAATTCTACCCCTTTTCTTGTTAACAGAGGAGGATATACACAGTGCTCTTTCTCTATTTCTCCTTATTGTCCTTTTCTTCTCTGGCCCATTAAAAGTCAGTGTTGCGCTTCTTTGTCTTTGAGCACTTAAGTATAGGAAATTACATCTTCCTGTCCTTGATATTTTACCTTCTATGACAAGTGGCGAGCTTCGGCCAGGATTGTTTGGCGGCCTTTAGATTATCTTGTTGGTGTCTGTTCCAGTCTTCAATGATTCTTTTAGGTGGTAGTTCCATGTTTTGTTTTTTTTTGCCTTTTTGGGGGTGTGAGAGGTCCCTGGCCAAAGACATTAACTGGGTTCAGGTTTTTTCCCCAAGTCTCCAAGAAGCACAGCATTGAGAGAAGAGCCTCCAGACCTACACCACATCTCAAGTCGTCGAAATTAAAGGTGACCTTATTCCATGTTTAGGGAACCGAAGTTTCCCACCCAGCCGGCGCTCAGTCTGAGTCCGCTGGTATAAATTAAGAATGAGAAAACAACGAAGGTCACCAAACTTTAGCTATAAAGTCTTTTGGAATATGCGTATATACTCCTACTGAAACCATCAAGCTTTACTCAGAAAGCTACAGGGGTGGTTGACGACTCCATGAGAGCAGAATGCTCCCACATTCAATAGAGGCTGGGGCTGTGCTTGCCTCGAGAAAAATTATGTTGATTCTTTTGAGAGAACAGTTGTGGACTGTTCATGCGACTGATTTCAGCAGTGCCAACATCTGGGGCCATCCATAGAAGTACCTTTCCCTTGTTTTTCTGGAAGAGGGGACATCAGAAATCCATCCCACCAGTGCGTCCCGCCAGCAGCAGAGCGCTGGACATCCATATTCAATCCCCAATGGTGGCACCATCACCTGAGATCATCGAGGGGGATGTTTCCCTTATTGTGCATCAGTTCACCATGTTCGTTTGAAGTGACAGATGACAATGTTACCTGTGGTGATAAGAAAATCATTTCCTTATAGGCGGAAGCAGAGGAGTTAATACTAGCGTGTTCATCCATGTTCATGATGTCATGGGTGGACATATTGAGTGTTGCGGGTCGAGTGAACAGTGATTTCCTATATTTCCCCCGTGCATAGAAAATTTAAAAGCGACACATAATAGACATTCAGTGAGAAGAAATAGCATCCAGCGAGAATCATCGAGCAGTGAATGAACTGATTTCCTATATTTCCCCTGTGCATAAGACAATTCAAAAGAGACACATAATAGTGGGAGGAAACGATATCCAGTGAGCATCATCAGACAGAAACATTCGTTATATATTTCTGCGACACACTTTATAAACAAATAATTAATTACTAGTTAATTATTTTGTGTCATGCAATATTAATTCGAATTAGGAATCCCCACGCACAGAAAGTGAGTCTAAGACGCCATGTCTTCCAGCATGTTTGTTTTGCTTTGTTTTGTTTCCCATGTACAGGTATTTTCCTACCCCGCTTCATTTGGGTACCATGGTGACAACTGAGAAATTACTGACTCATCCCATGGAACTGGTGGATGCGGCTGGCTGAAGCGGGGCTACCAGAATCAGACCGGGAAAACAAAAACTGGGTTTGCCTGCATAGTCATGGGAATTATATTTTTTTTTTCAGTGGCAGGGATGTCAACATCTTGGTTTGCAGGTGATCTAGTGGATAGCATGCATGTTATTCCGGTCATTGTTGTTTTTGGGTTACAAGTAGGGATTGTAAATGTAAGGGGATGCCTGTGTGAAATTTTTTTGGGTGCCCCTACGTACTGCATCCATGGAGCTAAGTGTTGATGTTGATGTCAGGGTTGCTAGTTTATTTTGTATGTAGACTGCATATTCCTCATGGCCACTCATAAGATACGGTATTATCTTTTGTCAGGGACTGATTTTTTTAAAAATTGTCACTGATGTATGTTTTTTGTTTTTAAGGCAGGTTCAGAAAATATAACTGGTGACAATTTTACGCTGAGAGGTTTAAGTCCCATGGTGAAACCCCCTTAATTGATTGTTTACTTAAATAGCCCTAGTGTTTTGTCTAAACCCTAAGGGCCTAGAGTATTCGACGAGGGACCGTCGAAAAATTGGGGGTGTGATGTGTAATCGTCTGGTGCGATACATGATGATGATAATGTTACCAGTACCAGCATCCCTTGCAGTGCCCTGGGGTATGATGGGAAGCCGCTCTGGAAGTGAGGATAAATAGAGGCGCGTGTCAGTTTCCCGGTCTCTCCAAACCAGACAACCGTGGCCGAAGGAGCGATTATGTAGAGATGATCAAATAGGGAGGCTTTAACCAGCCCTCCCCAGTCACTGGACCAGAGCAGGGAGTCACAAATGCCTCTAGATTTAACCATGACTGGCTTGTGTGGCCCACACACGAGGACCGAGGAAATCCATCAAAATGATTGGCAATTTGTAAGCCCACTCTTGGTGAGTTAAATTTATTTAGATAGCTTAATTAAAGATAGGATAGTGGTGCCTTTGCTAGTTTCCAACTGGAAGCTCCAAACTTAACATCCACAGGTTTGAGGTACAATTCGGTGTAGTTCGGTTTATAGTGTTACCTAGAATGAGGAAATCTTCTGTTCCTGAGTGAATAAAAATTAGTATTTATTTTCACAAGTAAAATGGCGATGATCGGCAGAATGACAACAACATGGGTTCGCCTCATTTAGTAACTGTAAAAGTGCTACTCTGCAGATTGGCAGGGATGTAGTAAGAAAACTAATACCAGGGGTATTCAGTGACGATGCAGGAGAAAGGTTGTTCTCATACGATGGTGTGTATATTTGTAGGTTTTTAGATTTAATATAGCAGACAGCGCAGTGCCAGTACGAATTGGAAGTAATCAAGTATCAATACGATACTGTGTTGGGTAGTTCTATAGAATTTGATATAGCCACGATTCAATACAGTATTAAAAATATGTAGTATCATAGTCCAGAGTAGAGGAGAATGTAGGTATTGTCCTGTAAAGTCTGTGTTCTGACAAGAGGAAAATACAGAGCACTAGCATAAAATATGAGGAAATAATGAAATAATGGTTAGGGCTGTTTAGAGGAAAATAGGGAGCACTGTTGCATAAAATATTAGTATTATTAGGTTATGATTAATTCTATTTGGGTGGTATTCCTGTATGAAGGTGGCCAGATTAGGTGTACAGGATATACATGATATAATGCCATTATTATAGTAGCATGGTGAGGTTGAAGATAACAGTAGATTGAATGGCCTGGGATAACCAGGGCTGTTCCAGGTGGACTGTACAGTCAGCAAGAGGGAGGCAAAGTACATCATTGGGTGGTTATACCAGTCTGGTCTATAATGAGGAACATGAAGTTGAGCTGGAAACATGGTACAGATGTGTTTATGATTTAATTTCCCACAAGAAAGGGGAAGGCCGGTGTCTTTATATTATAATGTACTGAGGTATTGAGATATCTCACATGTAATGGAAAGTAAAGGGTGCCAGGTTATGAGAGACGCCTCCATTATGTTAGATGACTTATCATGACTCAAGAACGCCAAACCTATAGTGATTGCTGGCGAACGAAGGTGTAGAGTGGCACGGTGAAAGTAATAGATATATGGTGCTTGATGACAAAGTATGTTATGTTCTTCTAGATAAATGGAGCTATGGTAATAATTATTCATGACTGAATGTAGTGATGAAGGTGCCAGGTTGAACACTACACATGATAGGGTGGTTTATGATTATAATAGTGTTCATGGGGATAATGATCTGTGTTGCTGAGGTTGGACACATGTGAACTTATTAAGAATAGTCTCCTGACCAGCAAGAGGTGCTGAATAAGGCACCCATGATGAATCTGGGGTATTATTGAGAGCTTTGTCATGGTGAGGGTGACCATGTAGTGATGTCAGCTAAGATGATTGTGATTGTGGTGATGGCTATGGTGAGAGCGATCATTTGATGATTGTGATGGTTATATGTGGTGTTATATGTCTGAGTTGTTGGCGGTGACTTATGTTATAGCCTGTGTCCTGATTGTTGCTGGTGTTATGTGTAGAACTGTATTTCTGGTATAGTGATGTTTCTAGTTGTCATCAGTACAATGACACATCTAGTTGGTGATGTCATGTTGAATTGCATATCCTATGTCTGCTTGATTGCTGTTGGTGCATTGGGCTGTATTTATGTCCTGTATGTACATGTTCAAATGGTGTTGTCCTGTTAGAGTTGTGGTACTCCGGTGTAGCTGAGTTGTGTTCGGTTTTGATTTTGACTAGTTGATGAGTGTTGCTGTGTAACATTGGCATTTATGAGTGGTATTCTCAGCCTGTGGTGTTGGGGATGAGAAGTTGTGTTGTGTCAGAGATCTGTAGGTAATGACCCTCCTGAACTGAGAGTGTTCAAGAAGTAAATATTGAGTTAGATGAGAAGCCAGGAAAGGCTGCGAGCATTGTGACGAGGGATGATCCGCCCTCACATTAAGATTGTCCCATGATATGGTGGTGGCTGTTGCATTAATTGTGGGCCCAATCACTCCGAAGGATGCTGTAGAGCGTGTGTGCTCTGTTTATATTTTATGTGGAGTATATCCTATAACCTATCCATGTCATTGTTGTCCAGTTGAAGTATCATGTGGTTGGTGTGAACTTACACAGTCCATGTCTATGTTTGTGCCACAAGGACACTGTTTGCATACACCGTTGCTGTAGTTGTTGTCCTGTGAAGTCCATGTGTTGATGCAAATAATGATGCTTTGATGATTATTAATTAATTGTTGTACCTCGTCATGCATTGCAGGTAGTGAACCCAGGCCATGGTTGTAGTTGTAGAGCAAACTTGAGCCCCGGCTCTGGTTAATGTCGTAGGCCACTCACATCCCCTTTTTGTATACCCCTTCGTATACCTGTTTATGCCTGTTTATGCCACTATATCTCTGCTGTTAGGGTTATAGTTTTGTTACTCGTTATGTTATGGTTTTTCGCTGTATCTGGTCCCAGTCGACTTATGTGATGCGGGTGTCTTGTGTGGGTATCGAGGGTGCCCTTCGACTCAACTGAACATGATTGAGGTCTCACTGTCATTTAGAGACCGCCCCTGTAGTTAGTACTAGGCAGCAGTTATCTCTGTGGGATTTCAGATTCCCATTTCTGTATGTACCAACTGTCCATGAGTCCTGAGATGATTACAATAGAGAGTCCATACCTGCTGTTACCATTGTTGTTTACGTAAGGCTCTGTTGTTGCCATGTCCTTGTTGGGTTGTGGAGATAGGTACCTAGTCATGTGCATAGCGATGTTAGGCAGCAGTGATTACTGTGGGAACATAGGTTCCCATTTCTGTATATGTCAGTTATGTGACATGCCAGGATGCCTGTTTGTCACTAAACCATGCAGTTTTGTCAATAAAAACCTAATTTTGTTGTTCTTAATTTGTTTTGTTTAGTCTGTAGTTTGTTGTGTAAACTCATTGATCCTGTTACAGTCCAGCAGTGTAATCTTCTGTCTGGGGTGTACAACAGTACATCCCCCGCCCTAAGAACTCCTGGAATCTTCTGTCTAAATTCTACCCCTTTTCTTGTTACCAGAGGAGGATATACACAGTGCTCTTTCTCTATTTCTCCTTATTGTCCTTTTCTTCTCTGGCCCATTAAAAGTCAGTGTTGCGCTTCTTTGTCTTTGAGCACTTAAGTATAGGAAATTACATCTTCCTGTCCTTGATATTTTAACTTCTATGACAAGGACGTGGGAAAACCGATGTGTGTGAACAAAGCTGTTAGGCAGAGTGGTAGGAACAAAGAAATATAAATAGATAATGTAGATGAGTATTACTAAAGTGAGCTGTTCTACAGATCAATGTAACGTCCCTGAGGTTTTAGGAATATAACATTTTATTCATAGAGATGTCAGCAATCAGACAATGGTGATGTGAAATATGTAGAATAGGTCATTGATGGTGGTTAAGTACCATAGAGACTGATGTCATGTCATGCCAGCCATGCTGGCACAAGATTATTTTGTTTGGAATTATTTTACATGGTTATCCTATGGCATTAATGTGTTACTGGCTAAATAGATATGTGGGAGATTCACCAAAATATACAATGTGTGGGGTCATAAATTAGTTTATAGTAAAGACTGAAATAATGCCACATGGTGCCATGTTGGCATGGAAGGGAGTAAGTGCTTGTGAGGTTGCTAGAAATGAAGGTTACTTAACAACAGAGTGGTGAGAATCATATGTGTATGTGTATACAGCAGCAAGATATGTTTACAGGATTATTCTGTGACAATGGTGAGCATCACATTGGATGTTTGGTCAAGAGTTGGGTATGAACACTCCAAAGCAACATGAGTAGGGGAAAATAACTATAATATATGTGTAATATTTATAACATGTGTAAAGCAGGGAAAAGTACTTACATGTTATATGTGGCAATGATGGGTTAATGGTTAAGCTAAGCAGTTAGAACATGTAGGTAATAAATAGAAGTGTAGGAAATAATGTGTTGAATTGTAGGGACGCCATGCAGATTGATAGCCACTAGGCGTAGGAAATAATGCATCTTAATACGCGGGGTGCGTATCAGCAATCATAGTGTAATCGTAACTGCGAATGAAGTGTGTCTTTACTGAGGGAGAACAGGCAGGTGCATCTGGAACTGATATTGGTAAAGGGGTTTCTCATTTAGCATTGAAGTCTGGTGTCACATCTGTTACCAGAATGCAGTAGTGTTTGTGCTAGTGTATCAAACTGGGAGTTTTATGTGTAGTAAAACAGGGTGTTTGTTGTACCAGGGGAAGGGTGTGATTTATTGCTACGTACCACCTTTCGCAAAGATATATGCACTTGCTATGCGACACGAAGCGTAAGAGAAGAAAATTTATAACCGGTGTATCGTAGGAAGAATGATGGGAAATAGAGGGCATAACTGCACATTTGCTGTCCACTCACAGATAAAAGTACACTGGTGTAGTTGGCATTAGTGTGTAATAATAATGACATAATATATATAGTACACTGGTTGTTATACTAGTGCTGATATTTTGTTTCTGCCCATGAACATGGTTATGACATAATATATATAGTATACTGGTTGTTATATTAGTGCTGATATTCTGTTTCTGCCCATGAACATGGTTATGCTTTGATCCTGTCTCATATGGATGATGCACTCTTACTTGATACTAATGGTGTGTTTATTTTATGAACTGTCTTAAGGGTATCATAGAGTTCCTAATTGAGTTCCTGTGTAATACATGTTTATCTTTATCTTTAACTTTCTGTGAATGTTGTGATTCTTCTATGTGTAAGGTTACATTGTCACATTCTACAAATATGGTGTTTCCACATTGTATGTATGTCTGTTGCTTTTCATAGTTAGACATGTTTTGCTTGCTGGTTGTTAGTTTGTAATGCTAATCAGATGCTGTAACTTGCACAGTATCATATTAGTGCTGGTACTATTCATGCAAACTGGGACATTGTTGGGGTAGTCGTCCAGTGAAGTCCCTATGCTGAGGTAACTTAGTGTCTGATGGTGGCAGAGTTCATAATGTTGTGTATTGTTGCATGGGAGTAAAGTGTACTATCAGATGTGGAGCACAGGAGTTCAACCTGTCAATATGTTTTATATTAGGGAAAAGAGTACGGTGTGTTAGCAAAACAGTTGCCGGGGTGCGTAACAGTAGAGAGAGAATTGTAGAGCATTAGACTGAGGATATAATAGGTGGTGTTTGATTGTGGCTCTATCATGGACTGAATATTGATAGTGTTCTATGAACATGTGGTTTGTAGGGAATACTGTGTTGTCCTGTTACTGGTGACTTGGTACAAATTAATGTATAAAATATTCTGGAAGGTGTGGACAGGGAACTGCTTATGGGTTCCTTGGTAAATGTAGCTATTTTGGTAGGCAGGGAAGGTAACCCAATTTGTCAGCACACAGATGTCATTCTGGTGTGTGTTAACTGAATCAGTGTTGAGATGTTGTGTTTGTTTGCAGTGTCTGATGTGTGTTAACCAAATGTGTTGTGATGTTGTGGCAGTTTGCAGTGGCTGATGTATGTACTCTGTTATTTGTAGCTATGTGTTTACAGCTAGACAAATGAGATCAATCTTCCACTGCTTGTGTGTGTAGGAGCTGTGTGGTGTAGTTACATTGAGCTGAGAAGGTGGAGAAGATTGACATTGTAGCATTAGGTGGTCCATTCTAGCAATATCAAGTGTAATCCTCATGATAGCAGTGGCACAACTGGAGAAGATAATAAAGTGGGTGATCTGATGATGCAACATTGATTGTTGTATTTAACAATTAGATATGTAGTCACCTTTAAGAAGAATGAGGCAACACAAGAATGATCATGCCAGTCACCAAGGGTTACCTCAGAATAGCAGTAGTACAACTAGAGGGGCAAGGTGGATAATTTGATGGAAGACATTTATGACCTATGGGTTAATTCATGTGTTATATTGTATGTGCTCATTGCTTCATGTGTTTAATATGTCTTCTTTATAATGATAATCATAGATTGTGTTTTCCATTGTTACAGGAGCCACTGACTAGTTAGTGTCAGCAGGCCTGGGTTCTTGGTGGGATAGTAAATTGTGTCACAACTCTTGTTTATGTCGCGTCTTGGGGTTTATGTTGTGTAACCTATGTTTTTGTAGTGCCTTATTGTCTGTGCAGTGTTGCTTGTGTCAAAGTTCTTTATAGTGTCAGTCTAACCAGCCATTGTTTGGAACACCTGTGTTGTGGTACTTGGTGTACCCTGTTGTCTTAAGCGCTGCTGATTGGTTAGGGGTTACCCACTGTGGTGATTTGGTATATACAGTTGTCTATTGTATCTGTTATTGACATGCAATGTGCTGTTAGAAGAAATAAAGAGCTTGTTTATTTGTCCTTGATTTGTTTGTTTAGTCTCTTTTAGTTTTTACTTTTTACAGTCACTATTTCATCCACAATCTAACACCTTAATCCAATGTCTGGGTCTCAAATATGACAGTCAGTCCAGAGTTGAGGCCCCTGCCTGAGATCTCGTATATCTTCTTATCTAATCACTATCATCTTTTTTTGTTGGTTGAGGCGGTGTGAGGTTCTCTCTCTTTTCACTATTTTTCTTCTTTGGCCGTAACGAAGTCAGAACTACTCTTTACCTCTTAGCACCGTAGTGAAGGAAGCATCAGTCTTTATGATTGTCTCCCTTTGTCTTTTACCGTCGACTACAAAATGGCGACCCCGACGAGATATAGTGGCAGCCTTTGAATTTTTCTGTTAGAATTGTTTTAGTATCTAGTGATTGTTTTGTGTGATAGGTCAGTGTTTATGTTTGTGGTGTCAATTGTCTTTGAGTTGTGACATTAGAACCCAGGTTTGCTGCTGAGATCCCCCGGGCATTCCTGCACAAGAGAGGAGTCCCCTGTATGGTGAGTGGGCTCAGATAAATTGCCTCCTAGTACACTTTCGCTGTATCCTATCCAGAGCAAAGATGGCTCTGTCTTCAGCGTTAGGGACCGCAGTTCCCCTCCCAGTTGGTGCCCCTGACATCACAGGGCCCACTGGTAAAGTCAGGTACATAGTTGCACCTGTGAAGATAGAAGTACCTTATTTTGGCCAGCAAGGTGGGCCAACTGTTGAGAAGTATGTGAGGAAGGTGAGATCTGCCTGGAGGGCTGGTGCTGTGTGCGATGAAGATAAAGTGGACATTATTTGTGAAAGTGTTGCTCCCAGTGTGTGGGCGGAACTTGAACTTAGGTCAGCTTGTAATGACCCTGAGGAGATGCTGCAGACCATTCAGCGGGTGTATGGAGAGCAGCGCAGCGTGGTGGAACTTGCTGCAGCTTTCTTCCAAGTAACACAAGATGCAGAGGAATCCATCATGGATTTCTCTCACCGGGTCCACAAAGCCTTTCGTTTGGTGCTGGAAGCACAGAGAAAGAGGGGCATGGTTGCTTGGGATCCAGTGATCCTAAGAGACTGGTTTGTTGCAAAACTACATAATGTTCTCAGCAGGAGAATGGCAGAGGAGAGGATATCGCAAGATCCTGCAGTGACTTTCCTCTGTGTTAGAGACTTGGCCATGCGATGGGCTGGTGTGTCGTTAGCTCCAGAAGTCTGTACATACCAATATGTAGAACGTCAAGATTACAGTTCAGAGAGGTGGCCTAATGCCAGTGGTCGGTGTCAAGGGGTCCAGCATGATGTGGTGTTGGAGGAACTTCGAGCTAAGCTAGGTCGGATGAGAGCCTTAGCTGATTCGTTGCTGCAGCCCAAGGTACGACGCAAGAGGTGCAATGTTTGTCGAAGCCGCACCCACCTCCAGAACAAGTGTCCGAAGAGAGGGGTTGGTGTTTTTCAGAACCCCCCTGGAGTGACGTGTCGCAAAGTATTTGCAAACGCAAGCCACCGAGACCAGCAGGGCCTTAAGCGACAACAGAGTCCGCCCCAGGTTGATCCTTCTAAAGGATCAGCCCCAGCAGTTCAGGTGGGTGCAGTGTCAACTTCTGATAGCCGGATGGTTATGAGTGGCAACCAGAGAAATTTCTTTCGCAGGAAGAGGCGGAGGAGGAGGGGACGATGGAAGTCTCCTTGTATCAGTGTGGTCGACCAGTTAGAAGGTGTCAGAAATGTGACAGGTGGACCGTGTAGAGTGACTGGTGTGGGCCAAAATGTTCTGCATACCGATATGTCATCTCGTGACTTTGTGCAAAAGGGGATTGTGAAAGCCCACCAGCAAGAACTTTTGCCTGTTAGACATGGTTGTGAAAGATGGAGACTGTTTTCATCTGTTTAGGAAATCCAAGTCTTTTGGATTGACAGCCTTAGTGTAGTTAGTTAATTAGCAGTTATGTTTTGCTGTTTTTATGTATTATAGTTACAGGTAGATGGTGTTATG
The DNA here is from genome assembly GCA_014155875.1 of Cepaea nemoralis. Taxonomy (NCBI): domain Eukaryota; kingdom Metazoa; phylum Mollusca; class Gastropoda; order Stylommatophora; family Helicidae; genus Cepaea; species Cepaea nemoralis. The sequence goes on from JACEFZ010025732.1 coordinate 101,388, forward strand.
TGATGACATGTTTTTCTTTTAGAGTGCAAGAAATGGGTGCCTCTTTAGGTGATGTGGTGCTGCCATTACCATCATATCCAGTTGGGAATCAAACTGCAGGTTTCATGTATGGTGTAAACATATTTGATTTTAGGGTAGGTATTTACAGGAAATCTCAACTGACTGGATGCTGAGGTGGGATATTGAGATAACAATGTTTTGTTGACCCTGTATGGGGTGTCCCTTTGTGTTTATATCCAGGTTATAGGTGACACAGGATGAAATGTTCCTTTTTAGTGTAAGGGTACAGAGTGTTAGAAGCACAAACCACCCGGGTACTCCATTAGCTGCAGGAAGCTTATAATTGATTAGAAGAGACAAATGGTATTATTTTTAAATACATTTTGTGTTGAATTTCCAGAGTTAAGGGAAATAGTAACCAATATAAAGGTTACTGGTTTAATGTTTATGTTTGTTTAATTATTTTTATGTAAGAAGTGAGGGTTGTATTCATTTTGTTACAATTGGTGCTCTTATAGCAGAAGAGCTATTTTTCCTCACTGATGTTATTTTAGTCATTAGTACCAACAACTGAGCTAGTATGGTTTATACTTTTGTGTTGAGATTATTGGTATTTGGAAAAGACTGATGCTTGGTGATGTAATCTACACTGGTTCACATTGTAAGTGATGTATGAATAGAAAAAGACTATTTTGTTAAGTGGTACTCTTCAGGGATATAACCAGCAGTTTAGGTTTTGGGGGCAAGGTCTCCAAAGGTGACAAAAGTTTTTTTTTGTTGTTGATGGTTGTGCTCTATGACCAGGGAATTGTTAGGGCATAGAAGTCTGATGTCATTTTGATGGCTGGTTACGTATAACTGTCATTGGTGTCTTGACTGATTGATGATTATGTTTTTGGATGTGGTAACATGTGACATAGATTTGTTATGCCTTTGTCATTTTGATGGCGGTTTGTGTGTAAATTTAAATGAATCCTTGTTTCATTGATGATTATTTTTGGATGAGGTCACAGGTGGCTTTATTTTTTTTTGGGGGCGTTGGTAATTTTGATGATGGTTTATGTGTAGATGTTAACTTGTAAAGAGATAGTTGGGGTAAGGGGATACGATAGTCCATTCCTTTTGACGGGACGTCAAAAAAGTAGGGGGTTGGATATGTCACAGCGCCAAACCAAGGCACTTAGTTTGGTCTGTGAAAACCGTACGGTCCTGGCCACGCCGGAAACGCCACTTTATCACAAAGACCGGAGGCCATTTTTCCTTGTAGCAGCCAGCTCGGTGTGAAGGCAGGCGCTGGGGCCCTGTGTAGTTTTGTGGCCAGCCCGCCTTGAGACAAGATATGTGGGGTTTCCCATCTGTTCATCAGTGAACAACATATGTCAGAAGAAAAAGCCGTAAGTGTAAAATGTTTAATTTAATAAATATTTGTTAAATCGCAGCACACGCCATGTTACAGGCTTGAAAAGCGTTCACGTGGGAAAACCGATGTGTGTGAACAAAGCTGTTAGGCAGAGTGGTAGGAACAAAGAAATATAAATAGATAATGTAGATGAGTATTACTAAAGTGAGCTGTTCTACAGATCAATGTAACGTCCCTGAGGTTTTAGGAATATAACATTTAATTCATAGAGATGTCAGCAATCAGACAATGGTGATGTGAAATATGTAGAATAGGTCATTGATGGTGGTTAAGTACCATAGAGACTGATGTCATGTCATGCCAGCCATGCTGACACAAGATTATTTTGTTGGGAATTATTTTACATGGTTATCCTATGGCATTAATGTGTTACTGGCTAAATAGATATGTGGGAGATTCACCAAAATATACAATGTGTGGGGTCATAAATTAGTTTATAGTAAAGACTGAAATAATGCCACATGGTGCCATGCAGGCCATGTTGGCATGGAAGGGAGTAAGTGCTTGTGAGGTTGCTAGAAATGAAGGTTACTTAACAACAGAGTGGTGAGAATCATATGTGTATGTGTATACAGCAGCAAGATATGTTTACAGGATTATTCTGTGACAATGGTGAGCATCACATTGGATGTTTGGTCAAGTGTTGGGTATGAACACTCCAAAGCAACATGAGTAGGGGAAAATAACTATAATATATGTGTAATATTTATAACATGTGTAAAGCAGGGAAAAGTACTTACATGTTATATGTGGCAATGATGGGTTAATGGTTAAGCTAAGCAGTTAGAACATGTAGGTAATAAATAGAAGTGTAGGAAATAATGTGTTGAATTGTAGGGACGCCATGCAGATTGATAGCCACTAGGCGTAGGAAATAATGCATCTTAATACGCGGGGTGCGTATCAGCAATCATAGTGTAATCGTAACTGCGAATGAAGTGTGGCTTTACTGAGGGAGAACAGGCAGGTGCATCTGGAACTGATATTGGTAAAGGGGTTTCTCATTTAGCATTGAAGTCTGGTGTCACATCTGTTACCAGAATGCAGTAGTGTTTGTGCTAGTGTATCAAACTGGGAGTTTTATGTGTAGTAAAACAGGGTGTTTGTTGTACCAGGGGAAGGGTGTGATTTATTGCTACGTACCACCTTTCGCAAAGATATATGCACTTGCTATGCGACACGAAGCGTAAGAGAAGAAAATTTATAACCGGTGTATCGTAGGAAGAATGATGGGAAATAGAGGGCATAACTGCACATTTGCTGTCCACTCACAGATAAAAGTACACTGGTGTAGTTGGCATTAGTGTGTAATAATAATGACATAATATATATAGTACACTGGTTGTTATACTAGTGCTGATATTTTGTTTCTGCCCATGAACATGGTTATGACATAATATATATAGTATACTGGTTGTTATATTAGTGCTGATATTCTGTTTCTGCCCATGAACATGGTTATGCTTTGATCCTGTCTCATATGGATGATGCACTCTTACTTGATACTAATGGTGTGTTTATTTTATGAACTGTCTTAAGGGTATCATAGAGTTCCTAATTGAGTTCCTGTGTAATACATGTTTATCTTTATCTTTAACTTTCTGTGAATGTTGTGATTCTTCTATGTGTAAGGTTACATTGTCACATTCTACAAATATGGTGTTTCCACATTGTATGTATGTCTGTTGCTTTTCATAGTTAGACATGTTTTGCTTGCTGGTTGTTAGTTTGTAATGCTAATCAGATGCTGTAACTTGCACAGTATCATATTAGTGCTGGTACTATTCATGCAAACTGGGACATTGTTGGGGTAGTCGTCCAGTGAAGTCCCTATGCTGAGGTAACTTAGTGTCTGATGGTGGCAGAGTTCATAATGTTGTGTATTGTTGCATGGGAGTAAAGTGTACTATCAGATGTGGAGCACAGGAGTTCAACCTGTCAATATGTTTTATATTAGGGAAAAGAGTACGGTGTGTTAGCAAAACAGTTGCCGTGGTGCGTAACAGTAGAGAGAGAATTGTAGAGCATTAGACTGAGGATATAATAGGTGGTGTTTGATTGTGGCTCTATCATGGACTGAATATTGATAGTGTTCTATGAACATGTGGTTTGTAGGGAATACTGTGTTGTCCTGTTACTGGTGACTTGGTACAAATTAATGTATAAAATATTCTGGAAGGTGTGGACAGGGAACTGCTTATGGGTTCCTTGGTAAATGTAGCTATTTTGGTAGGCAGGGAAGGTAACCCAATTTGTCAGCACACAGATGTCATTCTGGTGTGTGTTAACTGAATCAGTGTTGAGATGTTGTGTTTGTTTGCAGTGTCTGATGTGTGTTAACCAAATGTGTTGTGATGTTGTGGCAGTTTGCAGTGGCTGATGTATGTACTCTGTTATTTGTAGCTATGTGTTTACAGCTGGACAAATGAGATCAATCTTCCACTGCTTGTGTGTGTAGGAGCTGTGTGGTGTAGTTACATTGAGCTGAGAAGGTGGAGCAGATTGACATTGTTGCATTAGGTGGTCCATTCTAGCAATATCAAGTGTAATCCTCATGATAGCAGTGGCACAACTGGAGAAGATAATAAAGTGGGTGATCTGATGATGCAACATTGATTGTTGTATTTAACAATTAGATATGTAGTCACCTTTAAGAAGAATGAGGCAACACAAGAATGATCATGCCAGTCACCAAGGGTTACCTCAGAATAGCAGTAGTACAACTAGAGGGGCAAGGTGGATAATTTGATGGAAGACATTTATGACCTATGGGTTAATTCATGTGTTATATTGTATGTGCTCATTGCTTCATGTGTTTAATATGTCTTCTTTATAATGATAATCATAGATTGTGTTTTCCATT
>JACEFZ010025733.1:0-78680 GCA_014155875.1 Cepaea nemoralis
GCCTGTTGAATCTACAACCAGTTGCTGGAGAAAGAAGGAGATTCTGACATCTTTGGTGAGATATGTCTGGACAGATCAGACTGTATCTGAAGCTGGATCTGTGGCTGTGGTGACTGGAGGCTCTGTGTCAAAACTTTACCAGTGTAGTGTCTGTGTAGATCTATCTGTTTATCTGCCTTTATGTGTTCCTGTGCTGTTCTTGATTAGGTTAATAAAATTACTTCCAAGTTGTTCTGACGACTGCCATGTTATTTATGTGTCAGCCAGAAGAACACTGCAGGAAATAGGTCCCTAGGTCGAAAGGAAGCGTGACAGTGAGTCCAGGGAAAACGGAGGAGGGTTGGCAGGTAAAGACCTATTCCAGCCAGGGCTATAGAAGATTAATTAAACATTGTGACCGGGCTATTTGGGACCCTCCACGTAGCTTGTTACACATATTACGAGGTATCGTTTAATGCCACCTGATTGTCCTGTAACATGCCATTCCATATTTTTTTTCTTTTAATTCTCATCTTATCATTTTGTATGCCACTTGATTTTATCATGTATAATATAACATTACTGTGATGTGAGTGAGAGAGAGAGAGAGAGAGAGAGCAAAAGAGAGAGAGAGAGAGAGAGAGAGAGAGAGAGAGAGCGTACAAGAGAAAGAGAGAGAGAGAGCGAGAGAGGAGAAAAAAAGAGAGATTTGAATTGCATCACTAATTTTTACGCTACATAATGTATATGTACAATTTTTTCTCCACTTCTTGCAATTGCGAGAATTCTCACGACAATCGTCAGTGTCTAAATTGTGTGTAAAGTGTAGGAGTTTGTTCTTATTAGCTTCAGTAATCATGTGAGGCATCATGTATTTGTCTATATGCGAGGATGTATGTATGGGTGTGTATGTGAGGGATATGTGTGTGTGTGTGGGGGGGGATGTGTGTGTGCCTATGTAAGAGCGAGAGAGAGAGAGAGAGAGAGAGAGAGAAAGAGAGAGAGAGAGAGAGAGAGAGAGAGAGAGAGAGTTCAGTGCTCGCATGTCCTGTAACATGCCATTCCATATTCTTTGTGTATTTTCATCTTTCACATTATCATTTTGTTTGTATGACACTTGATTTTATCATGTATAATATAACATTACTGTAATGTGAGTGAGAGCGCTAGTGAGTGAGAGAGAAAGAGAGAGAGAGAGAGAGAGAGAGAGAGAGAGAGAGAGAGAGAGAGAGAGAGAGAGAGAGAGAGAGAGAGAGAGAGGGAGAGAGAGTTGAATTGCATCACTAATTTTTAAGTTACAAAATGTATATGTACAATTTTTCTCCATTTTCTTTACAATTTTGCGACAATGCTCACGACAATCGTCACTGTATGTGTGTGTAAAGTGTGGGAGTTTGATCATAATAGTAGGTTGGGGGATCGGGGGATGTGTGTGGGTGGATTCGTGATGTGTGTGGGTGGGCGGGGTGGGTTTGTGTGGGTGGGTGGGGGATTTGTGTGTAGGTGCGTGCGAGATGTATGGGTGTATGGGGAGATGTGTTTGTGAGTGGGGATGTGTGATTGTCTAGGTGGTTGTGGGTGAGTGGGTGGAGGAGGATATGTTGGTGGATGATTGATGGTGGGTTATGGGATGGGTGGGGGTATATGTGTGGGTGGGGATATGTGGTGGGTGGGAGATGTTTGCAGGTGGGGGTGGTTGTGGGTTTGGGGATGTGTATGTGGGTGTGGGATGTTTGGGTGGATGGGTGGGGAGTGTGTGTGGGTGAGAGATGTGTGGATGAATGTGTGTGGGGGATGTGTGTGGGTTGGGGGAGGGGTGCGTGATGAGTGTGGGTGATGGATTTGGAGATGTGTGTGTGGGTGGGGGATATGTCTGGCTGGGTGGGGGTGTGTGTGGCTGGATGGAGGATGTATGTGTGGGTAGTGAGGGTGATTGTAGTTGGGGGATGTGTGGATGGGTAGGAGATGTGTGGATAGATGTGTGTGTGGGTGAGGGATGTGTCTTTGGGATGTGTGTGGGTGTGGTATTGTGTGGGAGGGGAGCTGGGTGTGGATAAATGATGTTTGTGTGGGTGGGTGAAGGTGTGGTTGGGTTTGTGGGTGGGTGAATGATGTGTGTGAGGGTGGGGGATGTTTGCTTAGATGGGTGGTTGGGATGTGTGAGTGTGGGTGGGTAGATAGGAGATGTATGTGTTGATGAGTGGGTAAGGGACGTGTGGGTGTTAGTGGTTGAGGGATAAGTACGTGTGTCTAGGGATGTGTGAGGGGATGAATGTATGGGTTGTGTGTGCGTAGATGGGAGGTGTGTGTTTGTGAATGGGGAATGTGTTGGTGGGTGGGGATGTGTGTGAGGGATGTTTGTATGGGTGGGGAGATTGTGCGTGGGTGGGGATGTGTGTGTATATGGGTAAGGGTGTGTGGTTAAGGGATGTGTGGCTGGGGGAATGGGTGGATGGAGGATGTGTGGTTGGGTGGAGGATGTGTGGTTGGGTAGAGGATGTGTGGGTGGGTGATTGTATATGAGTAAGAGTGTGTGGTTAAGGGATGTTTGGTTGGGGGATAGGTGGGTAGAGGATGTGTGGGTGGGTAGAGGATATGTGGGTGGGTGAGTGTGTGCAGGTTAGGAGATGGTGGGGGATGTTTGTAGGTGTGGGCTCGGGATAAGTGAGTGGGCTGGGGGAGATGGGAGATTATGTGGGTGAGTGCGGAATTTGTGTGTGGGTAGGTGCGGAATATGTGAGTTGACGGGGAGATGTGTGTGTGGCTGAGGAATGTGTGTTTGGTTGGGTGGTTGGAGGTGTGTGGGTGGAGGAGGATATTGGGTGAGTGATTGTTGGTGGGAAATGGGACGGGTAAAGGATATGTGAGTGGGTGGGGAGATGTGTGTAGGTGGGGATGTGTGGGTTATTGAATGTATGTGTGCTTGGGGTGTGGGTGGATGGGATGTGTGGTGGATGAGAGGTGTGTGTGGGTGGGGAGATGTGTAGGGATGTGGTGGATGGGTGGGGGAATGTATTGTATGTGTGTGTGGTTGGGTGGGGGAGTTGGAGTGAATGGGGGATGTGTGGGTGGGTGGTGGATGTGTCTTATAACATAGTAATATGCATTGTTTATGTTTACAAAATTCATGTGACAATGTTTTTTTCCTATGCACTGTTCATGAAAGAAAGATGAGTGATTGGAAGGGCCGAATGTAAGACGGGCCTGCGTGCCCAATTTGTTACCCTTTGAAAATAAAGTATGTTCGTTCGTTCGTTCGTTCGTTCGTTCGTTCGTTCACTGCCTTATTCTTGCCAGACCATGATGATCCATTTGTCCTCCGAGGTGTACACGTGCTCCCACAAGGCCGCAACCACGTCTGCCTTGTCATGCATCAATATTCCACCAAATGTTGCCGAGCCAGCCAATCTGTCCGCCTGTTCATTCCCCAGCACTCTGGCATGCCCCGGAGAAAAGATCCAGGCGTCGCTTGCCACCCGTGACCTCCGAAGTGTCAGGTTCGCTTGCTCTATTCAAGTCCCATATAAGGTAACGGCTCTGTCAAAGCTCGGGCTGTCTTTCCTCAGACATTTCCAGGGCATCAGTCTAAATAGACATTTGTCAAGGTTTTTATTTTTTCATTCGCTCGCTTTGAACCCACTCATTGCCAACACACATGCTTTTTTTTTTGCATATACACTGTGAAGGACATGCAACTTATTTTTAATTTACAGGACGTCGCTGTCAACACCAGAATGTTACTACTGTCGTTGTTGTCTTGGCAAGTTTACGTTCAGTAGTTTGCCATTACTTTCTGAACGACCGGCTCCCATACCAACAAGTTAAAACCCAGTGCAACGCTGTCTGCTGCCAAATCGGTCGCAGTTGTGTTTCGAACGCAGGTAAGCGGGCTTACAAATCGCGTGCGTAAGCCCTCAGATTAATAAAATACCAACATATTTAACTATCTAGGAACAGTTTTAATACTGAGGCGCGTTAAGACAATTGTCGTCTGGCCCTTTTAGGATCACGTGTACGGTGGGAGAAAATGGCGCGGCTGGGAGTGACAAAAGGATCTGGCCGATAATTAACACTCTAATGAAAGGTCAGACGGGCACATAATCAGACTCCAACTTGTACCATTAGTATTGGGACTCTACGCTGGTTGTTGAAGATAAGGACGAAGAGTGTATAGGAATGTATAGAATGCTGAAATGTGAGTTTTGACTCAACTCAACTAAGCTCAACTCAACTAAACTCAATTCAATTCAACTCAACTCAGCTCATATCAGTTATAACATTTGATGGATGATATCTTAAGAATTAGAACAAGTTTCACGAAAGCAGAAATAGCGTTTTGCAAAATGATAAACATTCTCACAAAAATAAATAAACAGTTGCAATAGCAGTAAGGACAAGAGTGTTAAAGAGCCCATACTTTATGCATGTGAAAATTCATGTGCAATATGTAGATAAGCTGGACAAGAAAATGATTGCAATAAAAGGGTGGTTTTTGAGGATATAACAAAATATATCGCTGTGGGACTGAGAAGGAAGTTAGGTAGTTATACAAGAACAAGATTAAAAACCGTAAACTGATCAGAAAAATTAGATGACAACCAAAGGAAGCTATTTGGAATGCTGTAAAGCGAAATAAACTTGACAACAGGCAAACTTGGTGGCAAAAGAACAAGAAGAAGGTGGGGAAATAATGGTATAAATGGCTTGACCAAATGGCATATTCGGGACAAGAATACAGACCTGATTCGAAACACTGGTTATAGTTTGAGAACTATGCCGGGAAGGTTAACCCGGTCGACAAATGCCCGCAGAAGTCGGATGTGTCGGCCTAACGGCGCAAGAACGCAGCTCTGCTGTAAACAGGCACAACGCAGTCACATCCGAAAAAAAAAAAATCCGGATGAACGCAGAAGAAGAAGAAGAAGTTTGAGAACTATGATCACCCCTGCCTACCTGCATGCCACATAATTATGATGATTTTATTTGGTAATGATATTTCATATGGCTCTTTTATGATAAGCGCAAGGTTCAGCAAAATTCTGGGTTTATAATGTGTCTGAGCCAATATGGCGGTGTATTAGAAGCGTTAACGTCGCGATGTTTATATAAGAGGGAAAAAAAATCCATCCGCAGTGCCCTACTTCCATCCCCTGTTAGCGGTAGCTGCCTGGCGGTTTGGTAGCCTGCTGTTTCACCTGTATCCTTCCTTGCTGCCATTAACCACGCCAGGCTTCAATCGTCTTCACCAGGCACACACCGTGCTCACCCCCCTTGCCCGCCAGAGTGTATAATGAACAGCAGTGTTTTTTTTGTGTTAATGCTCGCCTTCCATTTGCTTGCTCGCCCCCGTATGCTCACACTACGGCCGAAAGTAGGGCGTGGCGTTGTTGCGGCTGAGACTCCATTATGACTGAGCATTCACCTGAACGTTTGCCATGGGATAGGTAGAGCGGACAAGTCGCAGGGTAAACTATAAATGCTTGTTCCTTTTCTCTCCTCCTTTTCTATTTTGAATTGGTTTCGATTTATGAAGGAAGAGAAGCAGCAAGATATCTCAAAGCTACAAATACGCACGAAAATAAAAACGGCAACAGGAGAACATGTATAAACAGGATATCTAAATAAATAAATAGCAAGATCAAGAAAGCTATCCCATGTGAGCGAAGAGTGTTATTTCGATTTCGAGACGGTCTAATATACCATCCTTCTCACTGTTATCATCGTAAACATTGATTAACCCCAGGCGGTAAGTTAACGAAACGTAAAGGAGCTTGAAACACCCCAATCATCAATTTCTGAGTATCAACAGGTGCCAAGAGCAGATAGTTGGAGCATCTTTTTTATTCCAATTTGGAGATAACAAAGGTAAGCTGTTTGCCTGGTTTATCTGTGTGCTCTTTATGATATGAATTCTATTTTGAAATTTGTAAACACGGTCATACATGACATTTATCGTTGATTGTAAATATATTGATCATCATTACCATATGTTAGGCCGGATGGCGAGAGCGACCATGGTTCTTCTCAGCCAACTTTTTTTTGTGGTTTTTTTTTTGTTCTTGAAAAGTACCATCGCTATTTGTTTTCCGTAACGCCATGCCAAAAGATGCAAATTTCTTTCATTATGGACCACTGTCTTTTTATTATTTCGAATCTATTTTGAATTTTATGAAAGATGATGATGCATAACATCTATCGAGTGATAATTATTATCATGTTTTATGCCTGATGGCGTGTGCTATTTGTTTTCTTTGTTCTTGTAAAGTACGACCGCTGTACGTTTATCGTATCACTCTGTCAAAAGACCCAGCATTTTCTCTCTCTGTGAGCCCATGTCTTTTCATGAATTTGATTCTATAAACAAGTTTATTAAAAAAAAACATTATGCATGACATATATTATTGAAGGGGAATATAGTGATCATCATCAGCATGTGTCATGTCGGTTGGCATCTGCTATGATGCGCCTCACAACCATCTGTTCTCTGCGTTCTTTGTTAAGGTCAACCGCTGACCGTTTACCGTGCTGTAGAGGTAATGTGGTGTATATCACCAAGACCAAATTTACATCCCACAGAATCCAGTTCCATATTTAAAACCCCGTCTGGATGTGAATTCAAACCCATGGCCTTCGGACCCGCAGGCAAGCATGCTAGGCACTGCGCCTCCGCGGCTCCACACAGACAATTGTTGTATCTCTGACATGTTTACTCTGAGTGCTAATCAACACCGCCGTCTAAACTTATCCTGAATGTTCCTAAAGGTACCCCGGTGCTGTTATTTCCATGTACACATAAACACCGTCGTCTAACCTTATCCTGAATGTCCCTAAAGGTACCCCGGTGCTGTTATTTCCATGTACACATAAACACCGTCTAACCTTATCTTGAATGTCATTAAAGGTACCCCGGTGCTGTTATTTCCATGTACTCATAAACACCGTCGTCTAACCTTATCTTGAATGTCCCTATAGGTACTCAGGTGCTGTTATTTCCATGTACACATAAACACCGTAGTCTAACCTTATCTTGACTGTTCCTAAAGGTACCCTGGTGCTGTTATTTCCATGTACACATAAACACCGTCGTCTAACCTTATCTTGAATGTCCCTAAAGGTACCCCGGTGCTGTTATTTTCATGTACACATAAACACCGTCGTCTAACCTTATCTTGAATGTTCCTAAAGGTATCTCGGTGCTGTTATTTCCATGTACACATAAACACCGTCGTCTAACCTTATCCCGAATGTCTCTAAAGGTAGCCCAGTGCTGTTATTTCCATGTACACATAAACACCGTCGTCTAACCTTATCCTGAATGTCCCTAAAGGTAGCCCGGTGCTGTTATTTCCATGTACACATAAACACCGTCGTCGAACCTTATCCTGAATGTCCCTAAAGGTACCCCGTTGCTGTTATTTCCATGTACACATAAACACCGTCGTCTAACCTTATCCTGAATGTCCCTAAAGGTACCCCGGTGCTGTTATTTCCATGTACACATAAACACCGTCTAACCTTATCTTGAATGTCATTAAAGGTACCCCGGTGCTGTTATTTCCATGTACACATAAACACCGTCTAACCTTATCTTGAATGTCCCTATAGGTACCCCGGTGCTGTTATTTCCATGTACACATAAACACCGTCGTCTAACCTTATCCTGAATGTCCCTAAAGGTACCCGGTGCTGTTATTTCCATGTACTCATAAACACCGTCGTCTAACCTTATCTTGAATGTCCCTATAGGTACTCAGGGGCTGTTATTTCCATGTACACATAAACACCGTAGTCTAACCGTATCTTGAATGTTCCTAAAGGTACCTGGTGCTGTTATTTCCATGTACACATAAACACCGTCGTCTAACTTTATCTTGAATGTCCCTAAAGGTACCCCGGGAGCTGTTATTTCCATGTACACATAAACACCGTCGTCTAACCTTATCCTGAATGTCCCTAAAGGTAGCCCGGTGCTGTTATTTCCATGTAACATAAACACCGTCGTCTAACCTTATCCTGAATGTCCCTAAAGGTAGCCCGGTGCTGTTATTTCCATGTACACATAAACACCGTCGTCTAACCTTATCCTGAATGTCCCTAAAGGTAGCCCGGTGCTGTTATTTCCATGTACACATAAACACCGTCGTCTAACCTTATCCTGAATGTCCCTAAAGGTAGCCCGGTGCTGTTATTTCCATGTACACATAAACACCGTCGTCTAACCTTATCCTGAATGTCCCTAAAGGTAGCCCGGTGCTGTTATTTCCATGTACACATAAACACCGTCGTCTAACCTTATCCTGAATGTCCCTAAAGGTAGCCGGTGCTGTTATTTCCATGTACACATAAACACCGGCATTAAGCTGGACATCAACGTTGATTTCTCGTTCAGAAAGTAATAGCAAACTACTGAACGTACAATGCCTAGAAAATGAAACTGGTTGGTGGCAACTTCCTGCAAAGGACATGCAACATTGAAGACAGAATATACGGACAGACAATCTATACACATATACACAATGTATACACGTTTACACAATATTTAAATGCAAAAAAAGCATATTATCCGAGGTCAGCATGGTCGAATGGATAAGAGCTCTTGTTCTTAAACATTCGGTGTGCTGATGATGAGGTAGAGAGTTTAACCACTACACCGGACAGTTGGACTAAAATGTTGACTTCTTGTCATTGTCTTGGGGACGGAAATTACAAGTACCTCTGAAGTCGGAGTGGGTTCGACTGATGACAAGAGACTCTGGTAGTAGAGAAAGCTAATCCTCACGCAATAATTAACACATTGCACTAGAAGTAGTAGCACGTGTATGGACTACAAAAAAAAGTTAAAAAAATACATTTTCAAAGATAGGATTTTAATTTCCATTAGGGTTATGAGGTTTCTCTAGTGCGAATTCGGGCAGAATCATAAAATTTGCATGGTCTAGTACTTTCTGTGGCTTACAAAAAGACCGTAATTGAACAAATGTATACGTTCTCATGATGACATTAATTAATTAAATGGGAGTTTAAATGGGTTTGCTGCATGCGATGTACTATAACGGAACAATTTCATTACTTTCCTTTTCTACCACTTCTTCTGTACATGTATCTTTTATTTACCTCGTTCTTTTTGGTCATTGATCTATTTGTTCTTTGTAAAATTAAATTATCGTTTCTGTCTTATGTGACTGGTTTGTTTAATTGTGTATCGCTGTTAAGAGTTAAAGCATTGCCTGTCAGAGGATTCAGTGCCAGAAATCCAAAGAATCAAAGTCAAAGTCATTTTACTCCGAGTAAATTCGTGCGTATTCAGTCTTTCTAGGATAACGTAGAATTTTGTGAAGTTAAATGTAAAGGACCCTTTCCCCCGGTGTGAGGATCATTGGACATAATGTGCTAGCGCCATATTTGTTTTAGACGAATTAGCACTGGATGGTTGATGTTAATATCCTGCCGGCAGCCTTTACTTCCCAGACAATTTCTGATGCCCATTGTAGGTTGGAGTATCCACGCAGCCCAGGTTAATTTAAGCAAACATCTTCTTCGATGGACATTCCAACAGAAGACTACAGAGCCGGTAGCCAACCTGAGCGTGCTCATATATGCGTTCTTTCCACTCTCTGATTGTCTGTAGTCTGTGCATGCTCATATATATATATATATATATATCGCTCGCTTTGAACTCAAGCGTAATCCATACACAATACACACTACTACACGTAGTGCAGGACTGAATTTTGCTTATGGAGTAGATTTCACTATTAGCAATGTCCCTCGCCATCAGTCAAACCTACTCCGACTTCAGAGGTACTTGTAATTTACGTTCCCAAGTCAACAACGACGATAGGTCAACATTCTTAGTCCAGTTGTCTGGTGTAGGGGTTAAACCCCTTACCTCAGCACCAGAATACCGGATGTTTAAGAACACGCGTTCTTATCCATTCGGCCATGCTGACCTGCGCATTTCATATATGCGGTCGCTGATGTGGTCAATATCACACCAACCGCATTTACTTCCAAGGACACGTTCTGGTACACATTTTAAAATTAATTTGTTTTGCGATCGCTAGATTTGAACTCAAGTGTAATCCATACACACTACTTCTAGTAGCACTGGACTGAATTTTGAATGTGGATTAGCGCTCCCTATATCCAGTTTACGGCACTGTGGATCATAAGAGGCAGAACTGGTTTGCGGCAAACAGCCAGACACTGCTGGGTAGAGCACTATTGTGAGCTTTATTCCAGTAAGAGCAAACTAACGGATAATGCCCTCAACTCCATAGAGGCCCTACCAACTCTTGACCACGTGGACACACTTTTCACTATAACAGAAGTTCCACCATAACAGAAGTTAAGTGTGCTATAAATGAACTTGCATCTGGCAAGGCTCCAAGTAATGATGGGATTCCAATAAAGGTTATCAGGAGTGGGCAAGACACACTCATTCTATAGATCCACTTGCTAATAGAAATATGCTGCGAGAAGGACAAATCCCTCTGGATTTCAAAGATTCAAGCATCATACCACTATATAAGAACAAGGGCGATCGAAGCGACTGTAAAAACTATAGGGGTATCTCACTTTTGTGTATTGTTGGGAAAGTATTTGCCAGAATTGTTCTGCGCAGACTTCAGGTCCTGGGAGATCAAGTCTACCCCGAATCACAGTGTGGCTTCCGATATGATATGATATCCTCAGTGCAACAAATGCAAGAAAAATGCCGTGAACAGAAGCAGCCACTGTTTATTAAATTCATCGACTTCAGAAAGGTATTTGATTTGGTCAGTCGTGAGGGTCTGTTCAACGCACTAAAGAAGATTGGCTGCCCATCAACTCTTCTGTCCATTGTGGAATCGTTCCACACAGGCATGAAGGGTACAATCACGTTTCATTATGCAATTTCGGAAGAGTTTGAAATCAAGAGTTGATTAAGCAAGGTTGTGTACTAGCTCCCACCCTCTTTGGAATATACTTTTCACTTCTACTGAAATATGCCTTTCGTGATCAGGATGGTGTGAGGAAGGATTACAACGTCTACTATCTGCATTCTCCAATGCTTGTTCTGAATTTGATTTAACAATTAGCTAAAAGAAGACAGATTATATCACAAGTTGCACATGGGGTGCCATCAATCTTTATTGACAACGCCTAACTGGAGATAGTAAACCATTTTACTAAGGATTTTTTTTACTATGATCCGAGGTAAATAGCAAATTATCCCTAGATCAGGAAATCAACATCGGGATTGGTAAGGCAGCAACAACAATGAATAGGTTAACAAAAAGAGTCTGAGAGAACAGGAAGTTTACTGCCAAAACAAACGTCATTTATATGCAGTGTCGGCAAAGAATACTTGGTATTAAGTGGCAAGAGAAGATCACAAATACTGAAGGATTGGAAAGATCAGGTTGTATGACGGTTTGTTCCATGTGCAGTCTTCGTAGACTTTGATGGATAGGACACTTCAGGAGGATGGATGATGGTAGATTACCAAAGGACATCTTTTTATGTGTGAATTATAGATGGGTAAGAGATCTCAGGGTCGGCCTCTACTACTATACAAGAATGTGTGTAAACCGGACATGATTGATACATACATTGATAATGCACATTGGGAGTAAGTCGCCGCTGAACGTGTTGCATGGAGGGCAAACATCAGAAATAGAATAAAGACAAAGGAGAAAATGATTGCAGATAATTCACACACCAAGCGTGCGAGACGTAAGATTGTGCACGATGGTGGAAATGACCATGTGTTCACATGTATCCACCGTTGACGAACATTTACAGCGCGAATGGGCCTTAACAGTCACATTTGCCACTGCCATGGGTTGTAGCTATTATGCCTTTGTGAAGCACAATGCAACAAACTATCGTTTGTCAAGACGGCAAGGTGCCAATGAATGAAGAAATGAATGAATGAATGAATGAATGAATGAATGAATTTCCAGTGTCACTCGCCATCAGACGAACCCACTCCAACTTCAGAGGTACAGAGAATGAACTTATATTAACTTGTAATTTACATCCCCAAGTCAAGGTCGAGAATTCAACATTTTACTCCAACTGTCCGGTGTACGGGTTGAACTCATTACCTAGGCATCACCACACCGGATGTTTAAGAACACGCATTCTTATCCATTCGGCCATGCAGACCTCCTGGTACACATTATAGGTCAGGTCGACCTGAGAGCCCAGGTCAATTTTAAAAAATCAAACTCCAGACCGGTACTGATCGAACCTGTGACCACCGAGCCGATAGGCGCGTGTCTAGCCACTCCACCAACAGAGACTTCCTAATACATTCTCACTCAGAACGTTGTAAAATAGCCACACAGACAGGCAGGGTTATTACATTAACTGTCCAGGACAAATACATGTTAAAGATTTTTGTCTTCTCAATAAGGCATAAACGACTGGGTATGAGAGCTCGCTCTTAAACTTCCGACCCGCTGATGTCAGGGTAGCGGGTTACACTCCTACATCGGCTAGTAAAACTAGGATAATGACTTCTTGTTCTAAATTTTTTGTGTGTGCTGCATATCCTTTTTTTTTTTAACAGGACATCGCAGTCAACACCAGCATTTAACTGCTGTTGATGTCTTGTCTTGGCAAGTTTACGTTCAGTAGTTTACCATTGCTTTCTGAACAACCAACTCTTATACCAACTCGTTAAAACCCAGCGCAACGCGTTCCGCTGCCAAATCTGTCACAGCTGTGTTTCGAACACGGGAAAGCGGGCTAACGAATCGCGTCCATAAGCCCTTTGTGTTCTTGAATTGGGGAGGTAAATTAGAAGTACCTCAGAAGTTGCAATATTTCTTCGTAATTTAGTTTATTATTCCATTTTAAACCCTAACCTGTGGCTCCTGGAATTTATAAAAGGGGACGAATACATTTGAGCTCCAGTGATTGTTGTGCTGCAGGTTAATTCAAAACAGCAATACGCGCAATTTTTGTTGCCTAAATTCAAATTTGGACATTTGGTCATTCAGTTACAATAATTGGAAGAGAAAAGTGAAGGTCATATCAAAGAAACATCGCATCTAAATAAATACCTACAGTCAGTGGTAGTAATCGAGGCAGATATAGGGAATCAAATTTATAGTGTGTGGATAATATCTGATATAAAATGTATCACATAGATCTAGAACAGATTATCACAGGCAATTGCCACATTTTAACAAAATAATAACATCTTATGCAATAAATAAATAAAAATAATTCGTGCATGTTATATCGAATCAGCGTAGCATATGATTGCCAATCCTGTGCAATTAATTAACAAGTAAACAAACAATCCGTTGAGGCTTAACAGATGTAGTTTTACAGAAGACTGCTGCGTATTCCTTGGACTGCTAGAATGCTTAATCTATATTTGTTGAAAAAGAGACTAAGACACAAATGCAACCTATCATAAACATCATACAGAGGCAGTCATGATTGTTTTGTCTGCCTTAAGAGAATATAATAACAGGACAAGTGGCAAGTGGACAGATTTGTGGAAAAGATATAGAGGAAGACAGCGAAAGAAGATTCTTGACACCGATTTGCCATGTCATGGAAAGATGTTAACACACTAATTGATACGACATTGGAGATCGCAAGATATGCAGAAATAAGACCAGTCAAGCCACTTGGCAAAGCACTTAATGATAAGTAACTAATATATGCACACACACACACATACACAATTCGACATAAAAGTAGTACCCGTGGAGTATCGTTTTGAACTTGTGTCCCGCCGACTAGCGTGGGCGGTCACAGTCGAACTCTCACGAGATCACCAAAGTATCAGATCAGGTCCGTGATGTTGTTCTGATGAAGGCATGTATTCAGCTCACCCGAGTATTTATCTCCTTGCCTTCCTTTGGCTCTGTGCCATCAAGCTGGCCAGTTGCCACCGTGGTTTCAAATGTATTTCTTCTCATAACAACAGCCATGGCTCTTGACGTCTAATTTCCATAATCAAGTTGTTGTTTTCACATGTAGATACATGGATAACATCAGATGGAAGATACGTCACACGGATAAAGAATTGAATAGGACAAGCAAAAACTACATTCTATCAGATGAAGAACATCTTTTGCAGTAAATCCTTTTCACAGGAAGTTAGAAAAATAATTCTCGCAAGTTTCACAGAATGAGTTTAATCATACGGTTGCGAATAATCGAATATTAGTAAACAGGCGAAAAAATATCACTAGAAGCCTTAGAGATGTGGTTTTATAGAAGAATGCTGAACATTGATTAGGCAGCCAAAATGAAAAATCTGGACATGTTGAGGGAGGCTAAGTCGCAAAGACAACTTATCACAAACTTCAGAAAGAGACAGTCATCATTTTCTGGCCACTTTATGAGAAGACAAATTGAAACATATTGTTACAACCGAAAAGATTTGTGGAAAGAGAGATAAAGGAAGACAACGAGAGAAAATTCTGGACATGGAAGGAAGTCAACACATGAATTGAGCCATGCCGTCGGAGATCGCAATGTGTTGAAAAGCATGGTCGCCGGCAAGGCGATAATGAGTTTTCACCTGTTTCTCGAAGAACTGCCTTGAACAATTGTCTCTCTATGCCCATGGTATTCTCTGCACATTCCCCAGAAACCACATTTATCTGTCACTCGGTGTTTCTTGGACCGTGAGCTGATTGTTCACGTGTCTCGTTCATGCAATGGTACCCATGGGGAAAATAGATATAATCCATTTGAACATTTAAAACTAAATGAGATTCTCAACTCTGATTTATTTCAATCGACAAACCTGTATCCTAATTGTCATCCACTTGCATCGTAACCGCTTTCCCACCTGTTCCTTATCAGACTATCAGTCTACAGATATTGGGATACAGGTAGCGTGGCATATTTGAGCGGCTTGTCATTGCTGCTGAGAAAAGTCAGGTATCTGTGAGTAATTTCTCAAACATTCTCCTTAGGAAAGGTCATAATGTAAAAGCAACAATATAACTCATTCCTTCACCGTGTCTCTGGTTTCTCTCTCTCTCTCTCTCTCTCTCTCTCTCTCTCTCTCTCTCTCTCTCTCTCTCTCTCTCTCTCTCTCTCTCTCTCTCACACACTCACACACACACACTTTCTCTCTTACTCTCTCTCCCTCTCCCTATCTGTGTGTTTCTCTGAGTCTCTGTTTGTCAGTCTCTGTCTTTCTCTTTCATTCTCTGTTTCAGAAGCACACACTGAGAAAACCTTAGAACAACATCACTAGAAAATTAGTAGTCTGGAATCCAGAAGACATAAGAAATAGACGAAGACCCCAAAAACTCACTGAGAAGAGAAGTAGAAACATAAAAGAATCATATGGGAGAGACACTGACAGAGCTGCGTGTGTCACTTAAAGATAGGAGGGACTGGGGTGAGTTGGTCGAAGACCTATGTCCTATTGGAGGATAAAGGTCGAAAGAAGAAGAAGAATATAACGCTAAAACACAGCTGACCTTATTACTTTAGTTATCAAAGGGAAAAGAATGGCTACAATGAACAACGTCCGCCTCTGACCCGCAGACCTAATATATTTCACAATGTGAGCAGTATGGGTTTTTACAATTAAGAAAACAACGATGTACACAGCTCTGGTAATAGGGTAGTGTAGGGGATATTTAGCCATTCCGGGCAATGGCTACATTCTCCGAGGATTCGTGTGTGCTTTTGCGCGTATAACATCTCTGGCAATGGGAGAGCGAAAAGAGCGGACCGACGTGAGCTCTGTAGAGGCTTTTTATTTTTAATTCGCATATCCTTTTACAGGACATCGCTGTCAACATCAGCATCTTTCAGCTGATTGTTGATTTCTTGGCAAGATTACGCTCAGTAGTTTGCCATTGCTTTCTGAGCGGCCGGCTCAGTTATCCCGCATGTCACTAGTACGGGTAGAACCGCCTCCAATTCTCGCGCGCTGCGTTACCCTGGGTGGATAAACGGGATTACGGAGAAAGTCGTGCAACCCCTCGGCCAGAGAGACGGCTCTGTCGAGGCAAAACCTCACATATTGGTACTCTCCAAAGAAAAATAATATTTATAACATTTTTATCCTATTATACATATAGTATTATCCATACCAGTGCTACTGAGTTCGTGTACTGTACGTAGATTTTCCAGTGTTGATCTATGGGAGGAGTATGGATCACTTACGGATATATTCGTGCGCAATCTTCTTGTTCGTCTTCTTGTTCTTGTACTTGCTCTTCTTCGTCTTCTTCTTCTTCTTCTTCTTCTTCTTCTTCTTCTTCTTCTTCTTCTTCTTCTTCTTCTTCTTCTTCTTCTTCTTCTTCTTCTTCTTCTTCTTCTTCTTCTTCTGGGTTTGTATGTGGGTGGGTGGGGGATGTGTGTGTGGGTGGGTGGGGGATTTGTGTATGGGTGCGTGCGAGATGTATGGGTGTATGGGGAGATGTGTTTGTGGGTGGGGATGTGTGTTTGTCTAGGTGGTTGTGGGTGAGTGGGTGGAGGAGGATATGTTGGTGGATGATTGATGGTGGGTTATGGGATGAGTGGGGGTATATGTGTGGGTGGGGAGATGTGGGTGTGGGGATATGTGGTGGGTGGGAGATGTGTGCAGGTGGGGGTTGTTGTGGGTTTGGGGATGTGTGTGTGGGTGAGGGATGTGTAGGGGTGTGGGATGTTTGGGTGGATGGGTGGGGAGTGTGTGTGGGATGAGAGATGTGTGGGTGAATGTGTGTGGGGGATGTGTGTGGGTTGTGGGAGGGGTGCGTGATGGGTGTGGGTGATGGATTTGAAGATGTGTGTGTGTGGGTGGGGGATATGTCTGGCTGGGTGGGGGTGTGTGTGGCTGGATGGAGGATGTACGTGTGGGTAGTGAGGGTGATTGTAGTTGGGGGATGTGTGGATAGGTAGGAGATGTGTGGATAGATGTGTGTGTGGGTGAGGGATGTGTCTTTGGGATGTGTGTGGGTGTGGTATTGTGTGGGAGGGGAGCTGGGTGTGGATAATTGATGTTTGTCTGGGTGGGTGAAGGTGTGGTTGGGTTTGTGGGTGGGTGAAGGATGTGTGTGAGGGTGGGGGATGTGTGCTTAGATGGGTGGTTGGGATGTGTGAGTGTGGGTGGGTAGATAGGAGATGTATGTGTTGATGAGTGGGTAAGGGATGTGTGGGTGTTAGTGGTTGAGGGATAAGTACGTATGTCTAGGGATGTGTGAGGGGATGAATGTATGGGTTGTGTGTGCGTGGATGGGAGGTGTGTGTTTGTGAATGGGGAATGTGTTGGTGGGTGGGGATGTGTGTGAGGGATGTTTGTATGGGTGGGGAGATTGTGCGTGGGTGGGGATGTGTGTGTATATGGGTAGGGGTGTGTGGTTAAGGGATGTGTGGCTGGGGGAATGGGTGGATTGAGGATGTGTGGTTGGGTGGAGGATGTGTGGTTTGGTAGAGGATGTGTGGGTGGGTGATTGTATATGAGTAAGGGTGTGTGGTTAAGGGGTGTTTGGTCGGGGGATGGGTGGGTAGAGGATGTGTGGGTGGGTAGAGGCTATGTGGGTGGGTGAGTGTGTGCAGGTTAGGAGATGGTGGGGGATGTTTGTAGGTGTGGGCTCGGGATCTGTGAGTGGGCTGGGGGAGATGGGAGATTATGTGGGTGAGTGCGGAATTCGTGTGTGGGTAGGTGCGGAATATGTGAGTTGACGGGGAGATGTGTGTGTGGCTGAAAAATGTGTGTTTGGTTGGGTGGTTGGAGGTGTGTGGGTGGAGGAGGATATTGGGTGAGTGATTGTTGGTGGGAAATGGGACGGGTAGAGGATATGTGAGTGGGTGGGGAGATGTGTGTAGGTGGGGGATGTGTGGGTTATTGAATGTATGTGTGCTCGGGGTGTGGGTGGATGGGATGTGTGGTGGGTGAGAGGTGTGTGTGGGTGGGGAGATGTGTAGGTGTAGGGATGTGGTGGATGGGTGGGGGAATGTATTGTATGTGTGTGTGGTTGGGTGGGGGAGTTGGAGTGAATGGGGGATGTGTGGGTGGGTGGTGGATGTGTCTCATAACATAGTAATATGCATTGTTTATATTTACAAAATTCATGTGACAATGTTGTTTTCCTATGCACTGTTGATGAAAGAAAGATGAGTGTAGGGCCGAATGTAAGACGGGCCTGCGTGCCCAATTTGTTACCCTTTGAAAATAAAGTCTGTTCGTTCGTTCGTTCGTTCTTCTTCCTCTTCTTCTTCCCTTCCTTTATTTACCTCATTGAAGTGGGAAGAGCTATAAAAATAATTTACGAGCTCTTTCTAATGCTATAAGTGTAAGTTGGATATAGACTGAGTTGGAAATATTACTTTAAAAAACAAGAGTTTTACTTACCCCTACTTATTTCCCAGCTTTCTGAAATCGTTCCATACTTCCTGTTTTGTTTTGTTTAGTTTCGTTTCCCAGACATTCCGTTGCAGTTTACTTGTGTTTAATTTCCCAGATATATTTAAATTACTTATTTATAGATTGTGACATTTCTGCTGTTAGCTAAATAGTAGTTATATTCTGCGTAACCTAACACTGTCCATGGACCTCAGAAAATGAGTTTTATTTTGGTATATGCTGTCCACCTTTCTATTGTAGAATTTATGTAAGCATAGACACTGAATGTGAAGAGTAGAAGGAAACTTAAAGCCTAAGAGATGTGCATTTTCGTGAATTGATTACAACCACATGTGTGGCTTATACAATAAATGTCCAAGTAATGTAAGAGGTAAGTTCACAAAGACATTTTATTACCAACAGTGATTATATCACAGTTCAATAGACACGTGATTTTCACACATTGGTACAACATATTTGATTACCCACACTATAACACGTTATTTGATTATCCACATTTGAACAAGACAATAGGTTTTCACACATTTGAACAAGACACTTGATTTTCACACATTTGAACAATATACTTGATTATTCACACATTCAAACACGACATTTGATAACCCACATTAGAACAAGACATTTGATTATCTATTTCTTAAATTCATCATATGGTCATTCTCTTCCACCTCTCCAGTACATTTTCCTCATAATGATCTTTTCTAGACTTTCACCCATTTGATGGGGGTTCAAAACCGTGAAATTTAACGCTCTCACGCTTAAACTTTGTCTGGCGACCGGTGCGTAGTGGTTCCATTCCTCACACTGATCAGTTGGACTTAATTGTTGACTTCTCGTCCTTGGCTTGGGGACTAAATGATAATTACCATATAAGTCGGAGTGGCTTTCCCAGAAGGCCGTGGACACTGGCAACAGAGAAAGCTAACCCTCAGACAAAATCAGTCCAAAGCCCTGACAAGTTGTAGCAGCTACTACTAGTAGTAGCACGTGTATGAATCCCGAAAAAAAGTCAGTTTACATATTCAGAATAGTTCATGTTCCTCATTATTGTTTCTCATTATACCCAATCTTCTTCTTTGTTATTCTATTTCCTATGCTATTTTATTGGCCCCAACAGTTCTCCAACAATTCATATGATTGTGTATTCCATGTAACAGCACAAAACAGGATCTTACCGAGACTAAACCTCAAAAACTGACTACACCTCAACTCACTATACTTACTGAACCTCAAATTCTGACTAAACCTCAAATACTGACTAAACCTCAAATATTGACTACACCTCAAATACTGACTAAACCTCAAATATTGACTAAACCTCAGATATTGACTAAACATCAAATACTGACTAAACCTCAAATACTGACTAAACCGCAAATACTAAATAAACCTCAACTGACTATACTGACTAAATCTCAAATAGTGGCTAAACCTCAACTGATTATACTGACTACATTTCAAATATTGGCCTTCACAGTTCTCCAACAATTCATATGCTTGTGTACTCTATGAACAGCCCCTAAAAAGATCCTTTCACACAAGTCCTTAGATATGAACTGTGGTATGCCAACAGCCAAGTTCTAGGAATGTTGCCATCTTGTCCAGTGTCTGCTGTGTTTGTTTTAATCTACACATCTAGATAGGTTACGTGTAGAAGTGGCTTATTCATTAACAGAAGCATGCGTGTTTACTGAGAACAAGCAGTGCATTTATGCATTTCAGTGGCACGGTCAGCCAGCCCAGTAACAACAGTTAACTGTTAATCAACTGCACACGTTGCTACCCCACACACCCAGATGACTTATAGAAACAAGTTAAGAGAAGAAAATAACTTTTCATTCTTTGAGACGTATTGGGTGTTAGCCCCAGTTTGTTTTAGTAGTAGTGGTAATAGTAGCAGTAGTAATAGTAGTAGTAGTAGTAGTGGTAGTAGCAGTGGTAGTAGTAGTAGCAGTAGTAGTGGTAGTAGTAATGGTATTGGTGGTGGCAGTAGTAGTAGTAGTAGTAGTAGTAGTAGTAATGGTAATTATAGCAGTAGTAGTTATGTAGTAGCAGTAGTAGTAATAATAGTGGTGGTATTTGTAATAGTAATAATAGCAGTAGTAGTAGTAATAGTAGTAGTAGTAGTAGTAGTAGTAATAGTAGTAGTAGTAGTAGTAGTAGTAGTAGTAGTAGTAGTAGTAGTAGTACTAGTAATAGTAGTAGTAGTAGTAGTAGCAGTAGTAGTAGTAGTAGTAGTAGTAGTAGTAGTAGTAGTAGTAGTAGTAGTAGTAGTAGTCCTACGACTCCAATCTACACAGTAACTGGTTACCCCATAATTGATTCATTCCTATACCATTGAAAACCACACCAAATGTTCATTTCATCTAATCTCATCATGTTCCTCTTGCACCTTGCGGTGTCAAATGTTCATCAATGTCCGAAATGAACTCGTGAATGAATAGTTTCAACAAGACAAAATCTTCAGAGCACCGCCAACAAGCAACCCTTCACTGGAATGTGCAGTTCATAGTCATAGAAGATAGCAGACAGAACAAACAAACAGCATGCATTATCGCGTAAGACAGCCGCCGGAGTGCCGGCAACTAGCCGCCTGCCATTTTTGGATACTGTATTTCACACCACAGTTACCGTCATATAAACATTTGTTTTCACCAGTCGGCACTACATGGGTAATGTCAATTTTTCGCCGGCAGCATATTTAATTCCTAGGAAGTAATTTTCTGATACCTTTCTTAGGCTTTGCGTACCTAGGAGCACAGGCATTAAAAAAAAAAAAAAAGAAATTCCACGTGGCGAGAGTTTGAACATTTGACCACTGAGGTGGCAGGTAAACTTGTTAACCAATGCACTATAGCCGCTGCTCTCTTCTAGAAACTGGAGAACAGGTTTATTGAAGTTCTGAGGTATATATATTTTTTGCGTTTGCTGGCTTGAACTCAAGCGTAGTGCTTACGCGTACTACTACTTTTAGTACACTGGGCTGATTTTTACGTGTGGATTAGCTTTTCCTACTGCCAGTGTCCCTCGCCATCAGGCAAACCCACTCCGACTTCTAAGGTACTTGTAATTTACGTCCCACAGTCAAGGACTAGAGGTCGACATTTTAGTCAATCTGACCGGTGTAGGGGTTGAACCCACTACCTCGGCATCAGAACACCGGGAGTTTATAAGCAAGCGCTCTTATCCATTCGAACATGATGACCTCCAGGTAAGTGGTACTCTCCAAGTTGAAAGCAGATACTGGTCTCGTGAATGGATTCTCCATGCCCTTACTGTCGTTGAATGTTTGAAAGCCGAGACCAATGGTATGTTATCTTCCCCACGCAGTTTCGAAATGGTTTGTTTAGTCAGATACATTATGCTGGTTGTGTTTGTGTGTGCGTGGGTCTATATGTATATCGGTCTGTATGTGTGTGTCTCTGTGTATGTTTGTTACATGTACAGTGTACATGTGTGCATGCGCGAGCATTTCTGCCAAAAAGAGAACACTGGAATAAGAAGACGAGGAATAAAGGAGGTAGGGAGTGGTAATGGCTTCCTAATTTTCCTGTTAATCTCTTCGTATATTTCATTGTTATTCTTGTTATTTCTTCTTATTCCCATGAGTTTTAAGGTGTCTTCCATCATCAATTTCTTGCGACCTATTATCTTTATATTTGGGATTATCATTGTTGTTAGTGCAGCTTCGTGACTGTTTTCTTTTATTTTTCAAATTGGTCACTGACGTCTTGAAATAATATTTCCATATCAGACAATGCATCGAATCTGTTCTTTACCTCTACGTTGAATTTATCTTTTATCTCCTCACTCTTCAGTGCCTGTAGATCAAATTTTGCGTTTCTATTTGTATATTTGACTTTCTTTAAGTTTATATGTAAATTGCCTAAGATGGTTGCAGTAGCAGTCTGCGCTAGGTAGGGGGACACAAACATCTAATATTGTTACAAGGGAGAGTACTAGAATTTGAAAACAAAACTGGTATACCTAGCTATAATACCATTGACTAAGATCGAAATCTGTGATTTTTCTTTGAGAAATAAAATAGTTAATACCGCAGTCAATTCTTGCAATCTTGAACAGAAAACTATTAAAGTCTTGATACAACATTTGTTTATTTACTAACATTTTATGATCAACGTTTTCAATTCTAATTTTACGTTTACGTTTAATTTTTAAAACTACTTTTAATTGTAATCCGACTGGAGACGATCATGATTATCCCCTCTGTGGGGAAACAACTTTTTTACTGGCCTCTTAAGGCCACCCACAATTTAATGAAAATTTACTTATATTAACAGCGAAAGACCGTGGAAGTCTATAGGGTTTATGTTGATAAACATGTTTAGAGGAAATGTCATTTATGTTTGTAAATTTCATTCAGTTTGAACAAATAGCTCTCTCTCTCTCTCTCTCTCTCTCTCTCTCTCTCTCTCTCTCTCTCTCTCTCTCTCTCTCTCCTCTCTCTCTCTCTCTCTCTGCTAAATGCTGGTGCAATTACGTTTGCTTAGAGAATATATCAAATATCATAATAACATGATAGTAATGCCTTGATTGATCACTACACTTATGTTCAAGCATTCTGCCGAATTTTATTTTTTTTCGCATATCCTATTTACATCGATGTCAACAACAACATTTTACCGTTGTTGTTGATCTCTCTCTCTCTGTCTCTGTCTCTGTCTCTGTCTCTCTCTCTCTCCCTCTCCCTCTCTCTCTCCCTCTCCCTCCCCCTCCCTCTCCCTCTCCCTCTCTCTCTCTCTCCCTCTCCCTCTCTCTCTCTCCCTCTCCCTCCCCCTCCCTCTCCCTCTCCCTCTCTCTCTCTCTCCCTCTCCCTCTCCCTCTCTCTCTCCCTCTCCCTCCCCCTCCCTCTCCCTCTCCCTCTCCCTCTCTCTCTCTCTCTCTCGCTCATATATAGGGGCATCAATTACAATGGACATATATGTCGTGTCCTCCTTTAAAGTGTCGTCCCTGGAGTGAGGAGAGTCGACACCCACATTATAATATTTTTTTTCCCCTCTCAATATTCTGGAGAATCCACCAGCTTCCGTCCAACACACTCCATCAGCCTATGGACACCTTTTCCTGTCACTCTCTCACTGTCGTACTATGCCCCCTGCTCATACTTCCCCAACGCAACATACTCAACAACTCTTGCTTCTAAAAATTAATAAAGACTAATTTATTAAAATAAAAGTGTAACGTATATGAGACGTGTATGTGAAGAAAATGTGTGACGTGTTCTATAAAGTGTGTAGACTCTGACTCTCAGACAGCAACCCAGTCAGCTGATCCCAGCAAAGATAGACCACAGCACGGTACGTCAGAACATGTACTTCTCACCCGTTGCCGAAACCATCTTGCCGGATACTGCTTTGCCTCTGTAGACCTCTGGTAATCCAATTTCATGAACATCCGAAATAGACACCGGTGGTATTAACAGTTAATCATGGACCGGTTGCACTCTACACAATGTCCGTTCCTAACGTTCCTTAACAAACTGCACAAGTCTTTTGTAGTGTGTACGCAGTTAGTTAGTTAGTTAGTTAGTCGACAGATCATCCTCGTTGCACATCGAACCATTCAGTCCATAAGTGCTAATCACTAATGTTAATTGTTACTGTACTAACACTAGGTACTCTTAGTCGGTTCTCGGTTCGTTACTACTGTCTGATGCTGTGTGGTGCATCAGTATGCATCACTCTCTTTGATGAATCAATTTCCTTCTAGCGTAAGTTACGTTTCTGTATGCAACTTTATTGACTCTTGAACTGGTGTTCTTCAGAATGGGTTTTTTAATTCTTCCCCAAAACTTGTAGAGTTTCCTTGGATCTGGTAGGGAACCTAGGATAGAAACAACACATCTGGTGATAGTACTAGTCACTGATCCCTTCGGCTGAGTGTAAGCCTATCACCTTGCTTAATGATCTTTAGCTAACTAGACTTAGTCACAGAGCAGATTAGCTACCCACCTAGAGCCGAATCAGGCTATGACAAAGAAAAAATCAGCAACCAGAATGCGGAACCCCGCCCACCAGGGACACCTACGGGAAGATCCCAATTATCCCTCATTACTCAATTCTCAACTAGTAAAGCTTATCAACACTTCACTAATCTATTCTCAACTAACAGAGCCAAGTATCACTTCCCTACTCTAGTTAGTTTTCCACTAACAGTGCTAATCATCACCCTATAGTTTAACAAGGCCACAGTCTATATTAATTAGAACGAATATATTATAATAGGTTATACCTTAAATGGCACTACTGCAGTCCTATCAATCATATCTACATCTGCCATTATAGGCACGTGCAAAATTAAGTCACTAATTAACACACGGTAGATATTATTTCCACTAAGCACTGCAGTGCCCTGGCACTCTGACTAGAGCATTTTTCAAGTCCCCCCTAGTTGATCCCAACTCGGGTTTATATGGCAAACTACCAAAGTTGGCCACGTGACGTTATCCTTTATGCCCCCACACAGGTGGCACCGTGGCAGATCATCCCTTGTCAAGAATCCATTTTCCTGGCTTTAGTCCTGTCAAAGTTGTCAGTAATAGTTTAGATTCTCAAACAAGCCAGCGAGTTTCTGTCGAGTTACAACAAAGAGTTGCAAATAACCCCGTCAATCCTCTCGATGTGCCGGAAACCAAGAATTGACAGATGCACTGTTTTCTCCCTAGTCGGGCACTTCCGACCTGTTGATAAACTGTCAATCTTCTGTTCCGTGGTGACAATCCCAGCAGCCATTTCCGTCTGATGTCCGGCAGTATAGATGACAAACGGAACCATTCCATATCCTAAGCCGACAATCATATGTGATTCTAACTGTTAATGAACTGCCAACTCGATGTATCCATTCCTTCTCACTCACCACCAAATGTGTTTATGGGCTGACACGATGTAACCTGTGCAGCTGTGTTTACTCTGTTAGTACGACTGTTGTGGCCTAGAAAATATACGCCACGCAAACGTCGGTATTATTATCTGGTTAACTCATGGCGAGCTCGTGACATAGGCCCCCTCTTAAGAGAGTAGTCCATCTCACTCTTCTCCACCATGAGTTAAATCCAGATGATTCATTCCTCTTCTTCAGGAGCTGGGTGTCTTGACAAGAAATCCGCTCCAACATTCTCCTTCCCAGGAATGTACTCTACTGTGAAATTATACGGTTGAAGTAACAACGACCACCGCATCAAACGTGCGTTGAGCTTCTGAGAAGTAGCCAGGAACATCAGGGGCTGATGATCCGACTGGACCCGAAACTTAACTCCATACAAATATGGCTGAAATTTTTGCACTGCCCATACAAGGGACAAGCACTCTCTCTCGACGGTTGAATAATTCCTCTCCGCCTGTAGAAGTTTCTTACTTGCGTATGCCACAGGTTTCAAACCGAAGCATCGTCTTTTCCTTCCTGTAACAAAGCGGCTCCAATTCCAATCGCACTCGCATCCGTTCTCAACACAAATGGTTTGGAAAGGTCAGGGAGCTGTAATATAGGTTTGCTGACCAAGGCCTCCTTTAACTGACTATAGGCATTCTCACATTTTGGTGTCCAAATGATTTGATCCGGTAATCCCTTTTTCAAGGTTTCCGTCAACGGAGCTCCCAGTTCAGTGAAATGTGGGATAAACTTGTGGTAGAACCCACACAACGAGAGAAAAGATCGCACATCCTTCTTCGTTTTTGGCCTTGGTGCATTTCTGATTTTCTCCAGGTTCTTCTCTTCTGGGACAATGTGTCCTGGAGTGATGGTGTGACCTAGAAATTCCAGAGTCTGGTAACCAATCATGCACTTGGTTGGACGAGCAGTAAGCCCTGCTTCCTTGAGTCTATTAAACACTCTCTCCAAGGATTGTAAGTGGTCATCCAAGCTGTCACTGGAAATCAGAATATCATCCATGAATGAGATGATGGACGGATCCTGTAACGGATCTAGTAAAGTCCTCATCATGCGTGTAAACACACTAGGTGCATTGCTGAGTCCAAAGGGCGTGACCTTGAATTCGTAGTGTCCACTGGGTGTACTGAAAGCTAACAGTGGTCGAATCTCCGGTTTGACTGGTATCTGATAGTACCCCCGACTCAGATCCACCTTTGAAAAGTACCGAGCCTTATGGAGCCTAGCGAATAACTGAGTTAGATTCGGCAAAGGTTCCACCTGAAACTGTGTATGACTGTTCAGAAGTCGGTAATCTATACACAACCTGTGTTCTCCACTTGGTTTGCGTAACAAAACTACCCCCGCATTGTATGGGGATGTGGATGGTGCAATCACGTCATCCTCCAGCAGTTTTTTTATTTCCTCCTCCAGGGCCTTTTCTTTAGAGAATGGCACTGGGTAAACCTTTTGGCGAACAGGCTCCTGTGTGGTCAAAGTCATCTCGAACTCAACCAACCTCGTTCGTCCAGGTTTATCAGTCAGTATCTCCTTATGAGACTTGAGAACCTGGGTTATCCTTTCCCTCTCCTGGGAGGTCAGATCAGGGTTCACTTGCACATCCCTATAAGTTTCCTGGTGTACTAAGGGATATTCCCTGCCCTCGCTGGTTCCCACTTCTGTCTCCACTGCAACTGCCATTGCCATGAGGTGAGCTGCCTTGTCTCCTGGTCTCTCTTCGTATTTCCGCAAGAGATTGATATGGAAAATCTTCGACTTTCCCCGGATCCGGATCTGATAGTTGGTTCTGGATATCACCCTTTCCACGGGAAATGGTCCTTGCCAACCTATCTCCAGTTTGTTGTTTCCCGTTGGGAGTAACAACAAGACTTTATCTCCTACCTCTAGAGATCTTTCTTTAGACCTACGGTTGTAGTAAGCCGCATGTCTTTTCCTGGCCTTTTTCAAGTTTTGATTTGCCAGAGTCCATCCCTTGTGGAGTTTTTCTTTCAGTTCCTCCACGTATTGATAGGATGAGATCACTTCTTCTGACGTCCCCTCTTCAGTCCAACTCCTCAACATGGCTTCCAACGGTCCTTTGATTGGACGACCAAACAGCAACGTAGCGGGTGGTAGTCCTGTTGAGCCATGAGGAACTTCCCGATAGGCAAAGAGTGCTGCTGGGATATATTCATCCCACCTATCAGGTTTTTCCTGCGCTAGTTTCCTGAGCATTGTCATCAACGTGCCGTTGAAACGCTCTACTTGTCCATTGGCTTGAGGGTGGTAAGGGCTGGTATGTATGTGGTTAGAGTGAAACACCCTAAATACCTCCTCCATGAGTTTTCCACAAAACTGAGATCCATTGTCCGTCAGAATTTGATCCGGAAAGCCTAATCTGGTAAAGGCCTCCATCAGTGCGTCCGCCACTCTTTTCGAGTCAATCGTGGTCAACGGTATCGCCTCACCCCACATTGTACAGCAATCCACCATTGTGAGTATATACATGTTCCTCTTCCTAGTCCTGGGAAGTGGACCCACGATATCGATGGCTACCCTCTCGAAAGGAGAGTTCATGATGGGCATCTCACCCAACATCACCGGTGCTGTCCAGTGTTTCGGTGCCACCCTCTGGCACTCAGGGCATGACTTCACATACCGACGCACATCATCTGTCATTCCCGGCCAATAGTAGTGGCAGGAAATCCGCTGCATGGTGGCAGCAATACCCATGTGTCCACTAAAGGAAATGGTATGCCCCATATGAAGAATCTGGGATCGGTGAGCTTTCGGGACGACCAACTGACCGTATAGGTTGTCTCCCCTTCATGCTCTCCTGTAGAGTATCCTATTCTTCATGTAGTACTGCCCCCGTCCGGGTGGATCAGCACTTTTCTGCAGCTTTTTGTAGCAAGGACGTAAAGTATCATCCTCACTCTGGGCAGTTCGTAGCTCCCCCGGCATTGGGTTAGTCACAATTGCGTCTGCCTCTTCCGTTTTCATCTGAGAGCGAGTCTGCATTGCTCCCATATGGATTGGCTCCCTGGGCATTCCCAGAAAGACATACCGGCAACCTAGGATGACTGGAAAAATGGGATCGGTCAATACAGCGGCCTTGATGGTGCCGGTGACGTACCTTGACCGAATCTCCACATTAGCAATGGGCAACTTCATGGTTACAGCACTCTTCTGTGCAGGCTGTATCTCCAAGGTTTCACCTGTGAATTGTTCTGGATGTACCAGATCCGCAGAAATCACGGCCTCCCCGTCCAGTCCTGTGTCGTATAAACACTCCACTTGACGACCGTTAACCTCTACCAATTCCACTACAGGTGGTTTTTCCTGGTCTGGAGTCTCTTCCTCGGCCTCGACCTGTTCGGTGGGCTCCACCTTAGGTGTCCCTGAGCACACGACGAATTGAGTGTCTCCTGACTTTCCCCTGCAGTCAATAGCATTGTGCGTGTTTGACTGACATTGGTTGCACCATTTCCCTGTCCTAGATTTTCTATTGTTGGACTTGAATGAGCTCTCCTGGTGGCGAGCTTCCTTGATGACCTTGGCATTTTCCGTGACAACCTCCTTGGAAGTCACTTGACATGCTGCAAAGTGAGGGTTCTTAGCCTTCGATTTGCAGTCCCTCGTATTGTGAGAGGGTGACTTACAAATTGAACACCACTTCTCCGACCACGGTCGTTTAGGTGTAGAGCTTGAAGTGCTCTTGCTTCCCTCCTTCTTCTTCTCTGAACTATCCTCTGATTTTTGCCCATAAGGTTCCCACTTTTTGGTTCCTGAGTTTTTGGCTTTCCTCTTGTCATGTTTCTCTTGACTTTTGGTGTTGGTGGAAAGGTTTTCCCCTGCCTCCCCATGTACCTCGACGAACCGTTCTGCTAATTTATTCACGAGGTCAATACGTTCCGCTCCTTGTTCTCCCAGGAACGTCCTGAGAGGTTTAGACATTTGCTTCTTCAGCTGGTCGACCACCATGAGCTCTTCCAGACTCTCATAGTCATGTGCGAACCCAGCCAAATCCATCCACTTATGGAGATAAGATTTAAGACGCAAACTGTAGGCGGCAAACAACTCTCCCGGTTCTCGTTTCGCTGCTCGAAATTTTTTCCGGTAGGTATGTGACGTAACCTCGAATCGTTTCAGCAGAGCCGTCTTTAACTCGTCATAATTGCTCTCATGTCCTGGTGGCAGGCGAGTATAAACCTCATAACCGGTCCCGCGTAATCCCTGGGATAGCTTAAGATTCCATTTGTTACGCTCCAGACCCATAGCAACTGACATAGCCTCGAAGCGTTGAAGGTACTGGTCAATCTTCTCTTTGTCCTCCTCGTAGACCGCTAAAGGAAACTTCATAGCATGGTACCCATGTCCACCTACTGGTGTTGATCCTGGGATGGAGGAACCTCCAACTGCTCCCTCAGTTTCTCCATTAGATTGACTCTTCAACTCGAGTTCCCTCATCCGGTACTCGTGCTCCCTTTTCTGTGCTTCCTGTTCAGCTTCTAATTTCCTAGCTGCTTGCTCAGCTTCAAATTTCCTAGCTGCTTGCTCAGCTTCCAATTTCCTAGCTGCTTGCTCAGCTTCCAATTCCATCCTTCTCAATTCCAACTCGGCCTTTCGATCTTCCCGTTCTGCTTGACGATACTCTCTCTCCACTTCCTGTATGTAATCCGTTAGAGCAGACCCCGCCAATCCCATTTCTTCCCCCTTTGCCTTTAATTCTAACGTGGTTAGTTTAGGGGTGGCCATTATACAGAGAGGTAAGCTAGCCGGTCTAGTACAATATAACTGCAAATTACTATACAGATATATGAATAAGTACTATAATCTAGATATTACCACACACCGCACATTCACTCAGTGACAAGAGTAGAATCAGGACCACAGACCTATGCAGACGTGTGAAGTGTGAACAGGTAAGATATTAGTCCTAACCCCTATCCACATTCACTCTAGCTGGATTCTCCAAAATGATATCTCCCTCTAATAACTACGGATCCCGTGTCAAAAGACCCCGTTGTCAGAAGATCCCACTGTCAAAGGTTCCTGCTTGCAGGAGATCTCGCTGTCCAAGGATTCCGTTTACGGGAGATCCCGCTGTCCCAAGATCACGTTTACGAGAGATCCCGCTGTCCAAAGATTCCGTTTACGAGAGATCCCGCTGTCCAAAGACTCCGTTTACGAGCCCCCAATAATGTCGTGTCCTCCTTTAAAGTGTCGTCCCTGGAGTGAGGAGAGTCGACACCCACATTATAATATTTTTTTTTCCCTCTCAATATTCTGGAGAATCCACCAGCTTCCGTCCAACACACTCCATCAGCCTATGGACACCTTTTCCTGTCACTCTCTCACTGTCGTACTATGCCCCCTTCTCATACTTCCCCAACGCAACATACTCCACAACTCTTGCTTCTAAAAATTAATAAAGACTAATTTATTAAAATAAAAGTGTAACGTATATGAGACGTGTATGTGAAGAAAATGTGTGACGTGTTCTATAAAGTGTGTAGACTCTGACTCTCAGACAGCAACCCAGTCAGCTGATCCCAGCAAAGATAGACCACAGCACGGTACGTCAGAACATGTACTTCTCACCCGTTGCCGAAACCATCTTGCCGGATACTGCTTTGCCTCTGTAGACCTCTGGTAATCCAATTTCATGAACATCCGAAATAGACACCGGTGGTATTAACAGTTAATCATGGACCGGTTGCACTCTACACAATGTCCGTTCCTAACGTTCCTTAACAAACTGCACAAGTCTTTTGTAGTGTGTACGCAGTTAGTTAGTTAGTTAGTTAGTCGACAGATCATCCTCGTTGCACATCGAACCATTCAGTCCATAAGTGCTAATTACTAATGTTAATTGTTACTGTACTAACACTAGGTACTCTTAGCCGGTTCTCGGTTCGTTACTACTGTCTGATGCTGTGTGGTGCATCAGTATGCATCACTCTCTTTGATGAATCAATTTCCTTCTAGCGTAAGTTACGTTTCTGTATGCAACTTTATTGACTCTTGAACTGGTGTTCTTCAGAATGGGTTTTTTAATTCTTCCCCAAAACTTGTAGAGTTTCCTTGGATCTGGTAGGGAACCTAGGATAGAAACAACACATCTGGTGATAGTACTAGTCACTGATCCCTTCGGCTGAGTGTAAGCCTATCACCTTGCTTAATGATCTTTAGCTAACTAGACTTAGTCACAGAGCAGATTAGCTACCCACCTAGAGCCGAATCAGGCTATGACAAAGAAAAAATCAGCAACCAGAATGCGGAACCCCGCCCACCAGGGACACCTACGGGAAGATCCCAATTATCCCTCATTACTCAATTCTCAACTAGTAAAGCTTATCAACACTTCACTAATCTATTCTCAACTAACAGAGCCAAGTATCACTTCCCTACTCTAGTTAGTTTTCCACTAACAGTGCTAATCATCACCCTATAGTTTAACAAGGCCACAGTCTATATTAATTAGAACGAATATATTATAATAGGTTATACCTTAAATGGCACTACTGCAGTCCTATCAATCATATCTACATCTGCCATTATAGGCACGTGCAAAATTAAGTCACTAATTAACACACGGTAGATATTATTTCCACTAAGCACTGCAGTGCCCTGGCACTCTGACTAGAGCATTTTTCAAGTCCCCCCTAGTTGATCCCAACTCGGGTTTATATGGCAAACTACCAAAGTTGGCCACGTGACGTTATCCTTTATGCCCCCACACAGGTGGCACCGTGGCAGATCATCCCTTGTCAAGAATCCATTTTCCTGGCTTTAGTCCTGTCAAAGTTGTCAGTAATAGTTTAGATTCTCAAACAAGCCAGCGAGTTTCTGTCGAGTTACAACAAAGAGTTGCAAATAACCCCGTCAATCCTCTCGATGTGCCGGAAACCAAGAATTGACAGATGCACTGTTTTCTCCCTAGTCGGGCACTTCCGACCTGTTGATAAACTGTCAATCTTCTGTTCCGTGGTGACAATCCCAGCAGCCATTTCCGTCTGATGTCCGGCAGTATAGATGACAAACGGAACCATTCCATATCCTAAGCCGACAATCATATGTGATTCTAACTGTTAATGAACTGCCAACTCGATGTATCCATTCCTTCTCACTCACCACCAAATGTGTTTATGGGCTGACACGATGTAACCTGTGCAGCTGTGTTTACTCTGTTAGTACGACTGTTGTGGCCTAGAAAATATACGCCACGCAAACGTCGGTATTATTATCTGGTTAACTCATGGCGAGCTCGTGACAATATAGATAGGAGAAGAACAATGTTGATTTGTAGAAGGCAAGGGTTCAGTAAATGCGAAAAATTCTCAATGCCAATGAATTTCTTCGCCTCACGTTTTCATGCCCAGGGCTTCTTGAATGATATAACGAATTAGACATGGCCTTTTAAGTACACGGATATATGGTTTTAACCCTATTTACTTACAGACCTATAGTAGCCAATGGGTGATTGGTCTATATCACACCGGCTGCTTTAACTTCACGGGACATTATCTAGTATCTATGATTTTCTAGGTCGACCTGGAAATCAAGGCCAATTTAACATCCGCCACAATAGTAGTTTGGACGCACGGCCATCAGACATTCATGAAAGCTTGCTAGTCACTGCCCTGTATTAATATGGTTTAAATGTTGCAGTGCAATTATATACAGCGTGTATTTTTAATGACTGTGCAGTGTTTGAAAATATTGCCGTTCCAAGGTTTGTATTTACCTACTGTGGAATTCATGCAACACAATGCACCATAATAGGTAAATACAAAACTTGGAACGGCAATATTGTCAACAACTGCACAGTCATTAAAACTACACCCTATACATTACCTTACTTCAACTGGATGATTACCTGATTTAGTGCGGGAGGATAATATATCACCAAATGTGACCTCCGACTTTGTCAGATGGACAGTATATCGCCATACCAGAGCCATCGTGTTATGTGTTTTGTTTCGTGGTATCTTCAGCAATTTCAATGCTCCTTGAACGGAAATTGACACTATAATACTTGTTTATTTGATTATGTACCATGTTTAGTCCTAACGCACTTTATTTTTGTTTGACACTGAATCAGTGAAACTATAAACAGACACCAAACACCTGCAAGGAAAGCCTCTATCTCCATTCTCATAGCAGGTCGTTAACTAAAGTACCACTGTGCCCAGCAACGATCTCTTCATGACATCTATCTAAGAATCACTACCGTGACCTTCCTCTGCACAGGGCAGCCGATCGGTGCATCTGATGACCTCATTCTCCCATGAGACATCATTAATCAATTGTTACAATTCTATTTCCGCCATCCCATGACAATACTTGCTGCGCCCCGTGTCAAAGCTGATGAAAACATCACAGTTGTTTGGTGTAGTGTACATTGTAGTATTACCACTAATGTATAGTTATTTGCATATATTTTACATGATGTTGCAGTCAACCCGAGAATTTTTAGGCAGTTTTTGATTTCTTGGGAAGTTTACGTTCAGTAATTTATCATTGCTTTCTGAAGGACAGGCACACGTACCATTGTATTAAAAACCAACGCAATGCGGTCTGCTGCCAAATCGCCCGCAGCTGTGTTTCGAACACTGTTTACGGGATTACGGATCGCGCCCGTAACACCTTCGCACAAGGACGGTTACTAATGTATATACAAATATAAAACATTTAGTGAATAATTTATACAGAAACAGTTAGTTGCATATTCTTTACAGGACGTTGTAATTAACCCCGGCATGTTTTAACTGTTTGTGATTTCTAGGCAAGTTTAATAGTTTGCCATTGCTTTCTGAACGACCGGCACTCATACTATTATGTGAAAACTAGCGTAAGTTGCACTTTGTAAGTTACACCATATATCAGATACACATTGGTGGCAAGAGAAAGAATGGAACGTTAATTAAGTTAGGCATGACAATTTACAAATACTACTACAACCACTACTACTATATACTATTACTGCTACTACTACTACTACTGCTAATGATGCTGTGACTACGACTAATAATGCTGCTGCTGATGCTACTCCTCCTCCTCCTACTCCTACTCCTACTACTACTACTACTACTACTACTACTACTACTACTGCTGCTACTACTACTACTACTGCTACTGCTACTGCTACTGCTACTGCTACTGCTACTGCTACTATTAAAGCTATACTCTTAGTAAACTAAAGCTCACTGCCTGTTATTGCCACTGTCGTACGGTCACAAAAAAAAGCTTGCTTTCAATCTTCCTGGCTTCTGTTGTGTTCCCACATATATTTTGCCTTCCCCTTACCTTCCGTAAGTGCAAATGTACATCCTTGTATATGTGAACTCGTTCACAACCTTAAGTAAAAACAATATTAGAGCCGTGAGACGTTAAGTTGCTTTACAAATGTACAGGTTGGCCTAAGCAGACACAGTACAATTCGTAAATGAAGTACAGTTTCGGACTACACCTGTTTCCGTCTTCAGGACGTCTCGGTCTATCACGGCAAACACATGGAACTCCTTTATGTGCCCTTTATTCCCCACTGGAGCATGTGTCTTCAACCAACTCAGGCCAAGCGTCCCATCGTTTGCTATCTTCTGCAGCTGGCACAGTTGCTTCCCCACATTCATC
This sequence comes from Cepaea nemoralis, assembly GCA_014155875.1. Classification (NCBI taxonomy): domain Eukaryota; kingdom Metazoa; phylum Mollusca; class Gastropoda; order Stylommatophora; family Helicidae; genus Cepaea; species Cepaea nemoralis. The sequence goes on from JACEFZ010025733.1 coordinate 34,835, forward strand.
AATATCCTCATCACCATCATCACGTGCCATGTCGATATCTTACACAATCACCAAACTTGGATCAGGTTTCTATCATGCCATGTGGCCAAGGTATTGACGTATTCGTCTCTTTACCTTCATCTCGATTGATTTTTCATCAGTTTTTCCAGTTGTTACTAAGATTGTATTTTTATTTCACCACATAGTGTGATCAAGTCTTGGCTGTCTATATAATTTCTTTGTTCTTTTGACGGGTTTAATTTGCTTCTTGAAGGACTGTCTCATTGGTTTTTCTGTAGGTCCATGGTATTTGGTGCAGTTTCCTCAAATACGACATTGTCAATGCCATTAGAAGTTTCTTGTCTTACTTGCTTATTGTTCATGTTTCACGTTCATACAACAGCATACCATATGTATAACACTTTATCACTCTCTTTTTCTCTGAATTTAAAAGGTTTTTATTGATGAGTGTAGTTTTCATCGTGCAAAACGCTACCTTTGCCTTGGCGATTCTTGTCCTAACCTCTCATTACAAGGCACCTGCTATTAGTTGTTATCACTGCTTACAGATAGGCTACCAGTTCACCTGTTTAAACATTTCCATATTTAAAGGATGCTACAATGAGATATTTGTTTATTCTCAGAGATGAACATAACTTCTGATTTCTTACAATTTAATTATAATCCTAGTCCTTGAATTGAGGACGTAAGTGGAGGTATAAGTGTCTCAGAAGTCGGAGAGGATTCTCCTGATGGTGAGGGACACTGAGCAAAAGCTAATCCACACACAAAATCAATCCGGCGCCCTCCCCAGTAGTGGCAATTATTAGAAGTATAAGCGCATGTATGTTCTAGGCTTGAATTCAAAGCGAGTGAAGGAAAAACAAATGATAACCATATTTTCTTACTGCACATAATATATTATTCATCTACGTCTCAGTCACTTCTCCGTGTGTGGTTAGAAATCCGTCTAATTAATTTACCAGAACATTCGAAACAAATCCGCTGGCAGTTTGGAAGCAGGCTGCTTTTGCATTGGTTTTTGATACAATTGCATGTCGTTCAGAAAGCAATGCCAAACTACTAATAGTAAACTTGCCAAGAAATCACAATGGACATTATAGTTACAATATTAACAGGTGTTCTCCAGCGCCAGAATCGTTTCCGCATTTCGTGATTTACCGGAGCCTGTCTATTTCTGTCCCCATGCTCCACATTAGTGGCTCCTCATATCATTTTGATCCTGTTATTCTGCAGATGCACAAGTTGATGAATATTTATAGTTGATTGGAAATCGTTTTATGTGTTCTGGGTGTTTCTAATCTATATAATAGTTCTGATTTAACGTGTTGATTGAATGTTATAAATAATTTATTTTGACTTCTACACATATCTTATTGCCACAAAAAGCTCCTCTATTCTTTCTTATTCCTATTTTTTTTTTAAATCCCTCCTCTCTTTCACTCTCTCTCTCTCTCCTCCCCCATCTTTGTCAACAATGCTACCTAATTAGGTGTATGCTTCACCCCTTGAAGTGAAATATACATTAGCCAAATTTGGAAATAGAATGTTTCCGAAACGTTGCTACATTGTTTTGTTTCACTATGGTTTAGATAGGCTAGTAACGCACTTTACAAATACAATGGCATAATCACCAAGCTTTTGTAAACAATTGCGTTCTTTTATTGTATACACTTCATACGCAAATTGCGTTATTGTTGTATGTGTCATAATGCGTACAACATGTTCCCGGGGTAGACGAAGGTACATCTAGAAATAGAAGCCATGTAATATGCGCACACAGATTCACTCCGTAGACTTTTAGGAGCTCTCTCATCTCATCTCATCATGTTCCTCTTGTACCTTGGAGTGTCGAGGTGAAGTATAAACAGCGCGAGAGTGCCCGCTTATGGACTTCATGTATCGATATTCCCATGGACTCTGTTATTCCATCCGTCCATCGTTACGTGGTCGGCCTCTTCCTCTGCTTCGATCTGGTCTGTACATTATTGCTTGTTGTGGTATACAGTTAGTTGGTAATCTACTTGCATGGCAAAATCATTTGACTTGCTACCTTCTAATAAAATCTAGCTCTGCTGTAGCCCCTGCTTTATTCCTGATATCTTCCTTTCTGGTCTTATCTCTTCTTGATACATTGAGTATTCTTCTCAGGAATCTCATTTCTGTTGTTGTGATTTGTCTTTTTTCTTTTTCTGTCATTGTCACGTTTGGCATTGGCATCATAGAGTTGGTAAAAAGACTGTTTTGTAAAGTTCTTTCTTAGTAACTATTGATACATGTTTGTTCTTTAAAAATTGTGGCATTTGTCCAATGCGTTAGTTTGCTTATTGCATCTATTTTCGATCTCGTCTTCTGCTTTGATGATATTATACTCCCTATGTACTTGAAACACTTTACTTGTTTCAGGGGATGTTCGTTTAGGTGAATTGTTTTTTTTTCTTCTTTAATTATAGTCATTACCTCTGTTTTACTTGTGCTAATTTTCATGTTATGTTCCCTATACATTTTGGAGCCCGTGAAGCATAAGAGCTAGTGCCCGAGCATGACTGCTCCGTGTTAGTGAGTTCAGTTCTTATTTCGAGGAGGGTGTTTTTCTATGACAGCATGACTCCGTAGAGCAGTAGCAAAGGGGTTAGAGTATTTCATTACTAACACAGAGGTATGGGCTCATTTCAATGCATTGCCATGGTTATTTTTTTTTTTTTACCAGTTTGGCATTGAGGTTGACACAGTCTCATAAAATGGTTTCCAGTTTTCAAAATGGTTGATGAATTGTCTGGAAGGAAAGGCGAAAAAGAAAGGGAACTGACAAGAATAACTAAATATGCCGTGGTCTAGAGTGGGTGAAGACATAGATGGGAATTCTCTGGGAAGTACAGGTGACAAGAAACGAAGCTGTACCTAATTATTAGTTAATATATAATAATATTTATTATTATATAAATAATATTTATTTTATTATTAAGAAGAAGTACCTAATTATAATTTTTTTTTTTAAATAAGGAAGACACAGACATTAGATTGAACGATGTATCGCCTGACATAGTTCGCTGCATCTCGTCAGGTGCGTACTGAAGAAATCACATGACATAAATTAAAGAAATAAAATACATCTTTCAACCTGAAATATACAACACACATGTTCACAGAGCAATTTGAATTGTCTACTATGGAAGTTTTAAACTAACTATTATGTATTTTTGTATGCATAAGGTTGGCTTTTATAACTGTATGACAATTTCCTCTGCCAGTTTTAACATGCGATCATTTGTGCGTGAATCAACATGCCGTGGTCTGGAATATGTCGGGATCTAAGATGAATTATTTTGGAAAGAAAGACTACACTGAAGAGAACTGGCGACCTCATTTATGGCCTGGAACACGTGAAGGCCTAACACTTCAAGCCCTTACTGAATTACCTGGCATGGAACCACCCATCACTTGGTCCATAATATGTTGACCATCAAGTGCCTTGTCGACTGACGTCATAATCAAGCCCTTTCTACATCTTGCGATCTCAATCGGAAATGAATCATTTCATGTGTTGACTCTTCCGTGCCATGGCGCTGGACTGTCACGAATTGTCTCTGGCTGTCTTCCCCTATCTCTTTTTCCGCAAATATTTCAAGTTGTCTTAATATATTCCAGTGTTCCTTTCTTAGGATGTGCCCCCCATTCCCCCCCCCCCCCCCCCAAATAATACTATGAAGACTGCCTCTTTCTGATGTATTTGGTAAGTTGTATCTGTGACTGGAAGAAAACGTAAAGACACCATTGTCACGCCATGAGGTGCATGTCTGTACGAAGTTAGCCCAGTAGTTTTAGACCAGTCAGCACTCGATGATTTACGTGGTCAGAATTACGCAGGCCGTCTTTAGGCTGGGTCGGCCTGGAATCCTTGGTTAATTTTAAACATGCGAATCCGCTCTAATGAGGATCGAACCCTTGGACGCCAGACCGATGTTACTGTAGTTTCATAATATTGGTTATTATAATGTTACTGTAGTTTCGTAGTATTGGTTATTATAATGTTACCATAGTTTCATAATGATGGTTATTATAATGTTACTGTAGTTTCGTAGTATTGGTTATTATAATGTTACCATAGTTTCATAATGATGGTTATTATAATGTTACTGTACTTTCATAGTAATGGTTATTATAATGTTACTGTAGTTTTATACTATTGGTTATTATAATTTTACTGTACTTTCACAGTAATGATTATTATAATGTTACTGTAGTTTCAAAGTAATGGTTATTACAATGTTACTGTAGTTTCACAGTAATAGTTAATACAATGCTACTGTAGTTTCACAGTAATAGTTATTACAATGCTACTGTAGTTTCATATTAACGGTTATTATAATGACACTGCAGTTTCATAGTAACAGTTATTATAATGTTACTGTAGTTTCACAGTAGTGGTTATTACAATGCTACTGTAGTTTCATGGTAAATAAAATAAGTAATGTGCCGCTAGGAAGTTTCTTGCTATGGGTCTGTATTATGACAGAACCATCACATGTTGTAGGCCTGGGTGCACCTAGGAACAGGTGACCAGTCTATCCTTCACTGAGCAAGGCGACGAGCCCCATACATTGAAAAATCATAGTTTTGGTGTATTGTGCTGTTATTTTAGTTCTATATTATAGCTATAGTATGAAGGTGTTTAGTGCACGCTATTAATGGTGTAATATTATTGTTGTATTTCATGGTACTGATGTGTTATGCTGTTATTTTAGTGTTTAGTGTATCTGTCATGTAAGGATGGTACTGTGCTGTTTACGTGGTGTTCATATATTGCTTGCGCTACTCATTTGTTATTATGCAGTTGTACAAAGTAAAGAAACAATAACGCACACATGCTCCCCAGTAAGACAGACAGACAGACAGACAGACAGACAGACAGACAGACAGACAGACAGACAGACAGACATTAGAAAGCAGAGGAGAAAAACAACGAAGGAGAATAACAGACGAAAGATAGTACTTAAGAAAATTAGCAGTGGGGGAGGGTGTGTGCGTAGAAAACTAGCTAAGTGGGGGGGGGGGGGGGGTTGAAGTAAAGTTAAACAGAATTAACAATGAGAATAAAGATAGATTGAAAAGTCAAAATAGTGTGGAGAGGGAGAAAGAGAGAGAGAGAGAGACAGAAAGAGAGAGAGAGAGAGAGAGAGAGAGAGAGAGAGAGAGAGAGAGAGAGAGAGAGAGAGAGAGAGAGAGAGAATAGTGCATATAGAGGAAGAGAAGATAGCTAGTAAAGAGAGAGTGATTGACGTGAGGCACACAGAGAAAGAGAGACGAATAAACATACGTGTTTTTCCCTTTCATACACGGAGGCACATATCGATAAGATAAACAAACAAGTACTAGAGTAATCTACGCAAAGACATCTAAATATAGCGTGTTCGTTGTCCAATTACGCCGTATGTTTATCTTCTTGAAACATAAAACACACGTGACAGGACTCCATCAATTACATTTTCGCAACCTTGCTTTCAAAATATGGGTGAAGCGAAATTAGCACTGCCCTTCGAGTTGTGTTTTCGTGTCCCTTCATCTTCTGCTGCTCTTTATCTCCCCAATAGAGCATAAACCTCGGTCAACTCACAAGTCGTCTAATCTCTTGCTATCATCATCATCATCATCATCATCATCATCATCATCATCATCATCATCATCATCATCATCATCATCGTCATCATCATCATCATCAAGTGCCTTGTCGGTTGGCGTCAGCGATTACGTTTCTACAAAATTTGCGATTTCCAACGGTCTAGATCAATTCGTTTACAGACTCCCTTTCGAGCCATGACACAAGGCTGTCAAGAATTTTCTCACGCTGCCTTCCGCTATCTCTCTTTCCACAAAACTTCTCGGTTGTCACAACATGCTCCAGTTTTTCTCTTCTCACAACGTGGCCAGAAAATGATGACTGCGTCTTTCTGATGTTTGCGATAAATTGTATTTGCTACATAGCTTCCCACAACATGTCCAGATTGCTCATTTTAGTTGTCCAATTAATTCCCATCATTGTTCTATAAAACCATAACTTCAAGACCCCCAGGGAAGTTTTCGCATATTTATCTCCATGTCCTCCCTATATGCATATCTGCCTCTAATTCTCTTTTCCATGTCTCTTTAGATCTGCCTCTATTTCTTATGCCATGTAGGTTTCAGAGTTAAAACTTCCTAATTAAACTATTATCCGATTGTCTCAACGCCGCCCTTTCCAGCGCCAGCATCATGTCTACACCATTGATTCGCCACAGTCTGTCTAGTTCTCCCCCTAATCTCCAAATTAGTTTATTAGTGATTCTCTCATATAATTTTAGTCCTGCTATTCTGCACTAGCGCCAGTTAATGAATATTTGCAGTTTATTTGCAAGTGTTTTATTTTTCTTCTTCTTATAATCCATGTCGTGAGGAGTTGGTGATCATGCCTGTCCACAGTCTTCTGACACTTGGGCTGCCAATCATTTCTGATACCGACGAAGATCCATGCCATCATGTCGAACTATCCAACATCTTCTCTCGCTTAGTCTTCCTTGCCTCCTACTTTCCCGTTGTGACGACATACTCCAACTTTCCCATTCTCAAGACATACATAAAGAATGTAGACCGTCATCTTCTGTTGCTAGTAACTAGTTCTCTCTGTGAGTTAACTTTCTTCAAGATATCTTCTGTTGCTAGTAACTAGTTCTCTTTGTGAGTTAACTTTCTTCAAGATATCTTCTGTTGCTAGTAATTAGTTCTCTCTGTGAGTTAACTTTCTTCAAGATATCTTCTGTTGCTAGTAACTAGTTCTCTTTGTGAGTTAACTTTATTTAAGATATCTTCTATTGCTAGTAACTAGTTCTCTTTGTGAGTTAACTTTCTTCAAGATATCTTCTGTTGCTAGTAACTAGTTCTCTTTGTGAGTTAACTTTATTTAAGATATCTTCTGTTGCTAGTAACTAGTTCTCTTTGTGAGTTAACATTCTTCAAGATATCTTCTGTTGCTAGTAACTAGTTCTCTTTGTGAGTTAACTTTCTTCAAGATATCTTCTGTTGCTAGTAACTAGTTCTCTTTGTGAGTTAACTTTATTTAAGATATCTTCTGTTGCTAGTAACTAGTTCTCTTTGTGAGTTAACATTCTTCAAGATATCTTCTGTTGCTAGTAATTAGTTCTCTTTGTGAGTTAACATTCTTCAAGATATCTTCTGTTGCTAGTAACTAGTTCTCTTTGTGAGTTAACATTCTTCAAGATATCTTCTGTTGCTAGTAACTAGTTCTCTTTGTGAGTTAACTTTATTTAAGATATCTTCATTATTATTTCTATCCTATCTTGGTCTTTACATCATTCGTCTATAAAACTCCACCTTCCATACAATTCCACACTTGCTTGCTAATTGTCTATGATTCCCCTTCGTACATCAAGATTGGCTTAGCATAGCTCATAAGAACTCTTTTGCTCAATTCGATTTATATTTATTCTTCATGTTTATGAGTAACACAACACTATCGGATTTAACGTGAGAATGACATATTCTAAGTATGTTTTGTTCTAGTTTTAATTTCATTTAACTTCCACATATTCTCCAGTGCTGCGAAAACTTCTCTTGTCTTTTATATTCTTATTATAATATCTCTATTTGTTTCATATCTTTGTCTACATCTATATATATAAAAGAGACTGTATGTGGTTGGGAATGTATTGGATGCGTTCGATAACGGTACATCCGATTGAGATGAAATTTCTACACGTCTTCCTTTCATTTCTGTGCAACCGACTGTAATAGTTTCTTAGTGTAAAATCGGCTACTTACTTACTAAAATTTAATTTTGTAATTACATGACTTAACATAAGAAATATTCTATAAAGGGAACATAAATTTTAGTAGCATTGATATATCTTAGGTTAAGTCCCCTGGCTAAATCAAATCAAATCAAATCAAATCAAAAGCTATAGATAGCTAGATAGATAAATAGATAGATAGAACGAACGAACACACTTTATTTTCAAAGGGTTAAGAATTGGGCACGCAGGCCCGTCTAACATTCTGCCCTTCTATCACTCTCTTTCATAGATTATTTCATTCACACATCATTCAAGGCTAACAGAGAACAGCAACAATATAAAATAGATAGATAGATAGATAGATAGATAGATAGATAGATAGATAAATAGATAGATAGATAGATAGATAGATAGATAGATAGATAGATAGATAGATAGATAGATAGATCTGACCCGATAGATAGAGAGGGTGGGATAGACGGAGGAGAGACGGACGGACGGACGGGCAGGCAGACAGACAGATAGATATATGTCGGGGATCTATCTATCTATCTATCTATCTATCTATCTATCTATCTATCTATCTATCTATCTATCTATCTATCTATCTATCTATCTATCTATCTATCTGTCTATCTGTCTGTCTGTCTGTCTGTCTGTCTGTCTGTCTGTCTGTCTGTCTGTCACACTCTCTCTCTCTCAAGCACACAATTTGTGTCATTATTTATAATAATTTTATTAATAGACATGTTTGTGTTGTTCTTATGAAAGGTAATGTAACTGAAACGTCGGACATGTGTGGCCTGTTTTTGCTGCATATTTATTATTAGTTTTGTTAGCTGTTTTTATATTACTTTCATCAGTTGTCCCCCACTGTGATCCCTGTTTACCTGGTCTGGGTACTTGCAGGGTATGTAGATATGATTGTGTTTGACCTGGGTACTTTAAGATCATGTACATATGTTTATGTTTCGCCTGAATACTTGTTGGATATGTACACATGTTTGTGTTTGTTTTCTACGTAATATCTTAACATTCCTCTTTGTATCGATTCCTCACCAGTGTGTTCATGCAGCTGGAACTAGGAGTATAGCGCAGTAAATAAATTGCGCATTGTGATGAAGTCTAGAGGTGTGTTGTGCGTGTGCGTTTGTTAGAGGATAAATCTAGATGCAAGTAAATTGCTATTACATCGATTGGTAGCTGGCGTAACCAAATCACTAGCGAAGTAAATGGTGATCTGTTACATATCTTCACACGACGTCTGAAGCTTCATCAAGTATACTCTACTTAGTCCATAACGAATCAGAGATAATAAATAACATATTCACACCAACCCTAGTACTACTGATGTTGGACATTATCCAAATCACACTTACGCAAAATTAACACCCTGTGAGACGAGATGTTTGAAAAGAGCTGCCAACTTAACTATATTAGGCCGAGTAAGAAATAATGTATCAGACAGATAGTGGGATCAACACCTTGTGCCACGTATATTGAAAGACAGAAGATATGGTTCGGCCATCCCATCATAATGTAACACCATCAACTACCAGCACTGGCGCTACATAAAGAAGATCTGTTACAAGAGCAAGAGGATGCTCGGGAAGAAAATAGATTGACATCAAAGACATCGTACAGTTACACAGAATGACCCTATCCAGTGCCACCTATTGGGCGCTGGAACGTCAACTATTCCTCCCCACGGCGCTTGACGAAAAAAATGGAAGATGATGATGAATCACAATTAATGTCCCATTCTATGATAACTCGCAGTCTTCCAGTGAGACATACAGATGTCTGCCTGTCTCACCATGTATACAAGTTACAGTCAGCTGTATTATGATGATGAGTGATGAGTTATCAAAGCGTTCTGAGAGAGGTTAAAACACAAAGACAACTTATCACAAATATCAGGAAAAGACAATCATAATGTTTCGATAATGTATTTTTGTTGGCCCTCGCTCGCTCGCTTTGAACTCAAGCGTAGTCCATACACACTACTTCTAGTAGCACTGGACTGAGTTTTGCGTGTGGATTATCTTTTCCTACTTCCAGTGTCCCTCGCCATCAGGCGAACCCACTCCTACTTCAGATTTACTTGTAATTTATGTCACCAAGTCAAGGATGATAAATCGACATTTCGACCATATTATGAGAAGCTAGTTGAATTGATAACGAACGGTGGTAATGTCTTGAATGCATCACTAGAAAAAACGAGAAGTAGATTGTGAGCTTTACTAGAAACAGATTGCAAGTAACAAAATGTTCGTTGCGGCTAAAGCAACCCGACACAACCCGACACAACTACATGAAAAACACTACATTAAAATACAAATATAAAAGCTATTATCTGTATCCTTGTTGTGGCTGGATACGTCTTTCAAACGGTCAGTGCAGTGAGAAAGGAGCACATGTATGTTCACACACGGAACGGGCGGTAAAGTAGACTGATTAGTAATGGGAAGGAGAGTAGCGGTGCAGGGTAGAATAACTGTCTTGAGCACGGTCGCTTACCAAAGTGAGAGAAAGACAGGCCACATATTCCTGCATACCCTCAGGCCTATAAAATGTGATGGTACTCTCACATCACAGACCCGTAACAGAAAACTGCTTCGGGACAATTTTTTAAATTATTTATATGAGAAGACACAGACTAAAACATATTTTGACAACTGGAGCGAGTTGTGGAAAGAGAGACAGACGAAGACAACTAGAGAATACTTGTTACATTCTTGTGCCATAGCACGAAATGGTGTCAGCATACTAACTGATACCTGGCGTTGAAGATCGCAAGGCATGGAGAAGCATGATCGCCCACGCCAATCTACAAGGCACTTGATGATAATGGTATTATTCCAGCCACTGAAATATTCAGCCAACCTTATAGAGATCATCAGCCATTTGACGAGGTCTATAAAGCAAATGCTCCGCAAGCTCCATATTTATGAGGCAAGACATCCCTCCAAATGGATTTAGACCACAAAGAGGCCCCGACAATGCAGCATATCCCGCTTACCTGTCTGTCGTAGTGTAAACCTAGGGCTATACCATTTCTACATCCTGCCCTTCTTTGCAGTCTTCTGGGACCGCGTTGGCAGGTCGCCACCAAACGCCAAGTGCCTTCTATGAAATCAACAACTCTGATTGTTGCCAATGCGCATGTCATAAACACCCCATATCCACCAGTTGTGACACATTGTATGTGTACCTGTATTACTTTAGCCGTGGTGAGAATAATCAGTACGGGATGTAACACAAAGATATGTAGCAAGAATTTGTTGTAGGCATGTGACGTATTAGAACCATCATATTTTTGTAGGCTTGAGTGCGCAGAGGAATGGGTGGTTAGTATTTCCCTCACGTAGCGAACGACGAGAGATGATACCCAACCCTTGCCCTAAAGCGCGTATGCCATTGTCAGCGTACTATCCTAACCGTTACAAGAACAGGTCAGCTGGTACGAGACGTCAACAAAATTGCATGCCCTTGTAGGACACTGCGATCAATTTCAGGTTGATCTTCTAAAGTTCTAGACAATTCTTCTTCTTCTGCGTTCATCCGGAGTTTTTTTTTCTTTTTTCGGACCTGATTGTGTTGTGCCTGTTTACCGCAGAGCCTGTTTACCGCCGTTAGGCCGACAGATCCGACTTCTGCGGGCATTTGTTGACCGGGTTAACCTTTCCGGGGTAGATAATTCTACTTGCAGTAGTTTGTCATTGCTTTCTGAATGAGAAATCAACGTTGAAGTGTAACTTACCGGCGTGTGGAACGAACCCACTGCCCAGTTCGGGACGTAATCAGCGTTACTTCTCTTCCTGGTTTGTTCTTAGATATATAACGGGGATATATTGAGAAGAATTTTGAGAATATTGTCGGCTTGAAGAAAACAACACCGAGGTATTGACAGCTGCAGGTGTTACAAGATCAGTCATCAAAACCACAAGAAAAAGGTAAATGAAAGTATGGTGTATATCAACATAAGAGGTGGAACATAGAGAGTAGCCTTTGTTTGGGAAAATAGTAGGTAAGAGAGGCAGAGAAAGTCAAAGAAAGATGTTCATGGATAGCTTCAATATCTATGAGACAAATAATAACATAATGCCAGTGTCAACGAACTATCAAATCGCTGAAAAATTGGAGAGCCTTGAACCTCGATGTCTGTGCCACGCCAGGTATCTGAAACAGGAGATGATGAAAAGGACTGCGGTGTCATGACCCTAGGGGTATGCTCCACACCAAGTACCCGAAGAAGAACATGACGAAAATTTTTGGCATGTCATGATACTCGGGGTATGCTCCACACCAGAGATCTGGAAAAAAATGACGGAAAGGATTTGTATGTCATGATCTTTGTTTTCTGCTCCAAATCTGACACTCGGAAGAAGTTGACGGCAAGGACTGGAATATTATAATCCTTGATGTCTGCTCCACACAATGAACCTAAAGAAGAACATAGCTAACTGGCTAGAGTGCCACGATCCTCAATGTCTGCGGCACACCAGCCTCCAATGGAAGAAGATGGCTGAAAGGACTGCCGTGCCATGGTCCTCAATGTCTGCGGCACACCAGCCTCCAATAGAAGAAGATGGCTGAAAGGACTGCCGTGCCATGGTCCTCAATGTCTGCTCCACACCAAGCACGTGCAGCACAAGAATGTGTTATAATTACGTGCTCAAGCTGCCAAATTAACGTGTATCATGTGGAGCGGCTTGAATGTGAACATTCACTTCTAACTCGAGAAACTATGTTAAAGGTATTGCCAGGATTCCACGAGAGGAGTCACCGTCTGTGACATAGACATGGTGAACGCAGCTTCACAATTCTGACATTCCGGGTGTGAAGTCAGTGGCAGGTGATTTGAAAGCAGTTCGCTTAGCGTTGATTTTCACAATAGTATGAGCTTCGGCTGTTCAGATAGAAATGGCAAAATACAGAACGTAAGATTGTCTAGAGAATTACAAACTGCTCAAAACTGCTGGGGTATATGGCGGCGCCCTGCAATGTCAGATTCGAATATCACGGTAAAGGGTCGCCCCATTATGCTCCGTTCCTATGCCAGTGAATATCACCCGAAATGCTTCTCACTGGCCACTGTGAAAAGTGGAACATACTTTTAAAGTAGTGAGGAAAGGAAATAAGTTGAGATCAGAAGGCACTCAGTTTCAAATTGTGAGGAAAATCAGTCACTGGATATCACACAAAACAAACATGTTATTAGTATAACTTGAAAGTCCGTTCTTTGAAATTCACATGGCAAGTTAATTATGGTGTAAGACCTGAAAACATACAGAGAAGAGAACGGAAGACAGATGTGAATAACATGTCCAGGACATGGGGAAAGCTGCAGGAGAGTGGCAAAGACAGGAAAGCTTGGCGTGGGTTGGTTGGAGGAATATGCTCCGCTGGGAGGTGAGAAGAAGAAGAAGAGGGCACACTAAACAATATAAAAATTGAAAGCTATAGGCACACTGGAATTTCAACCTGCCCCCTACAAATGGCGAGGGAAGATTGGTGAAATTCAGATTGTGAACGTTATGGATTTGTTTAATAGCATAAGAAAGGATAATGCACTTCTTCTGATGCTGGGGTAGTGTACCGAGGGTTTAGCAGTCAAGGACAAAAGCTGAATACTAAGATAAGTGTCATGCATGTTGCCCAATTTTAAAATCACCTAATAAGTGGCATGTATGTTACCAAAAGTTAAAACCACATAATAAGTGGCATGTATGTTGCCCAAAGCTAAAACCGCCTCACTAGTTGGACATTGACAGGAGAAGGTGGAGTGGAGGTAAAGATAGTCCCATAGTAGATAAAGCCTTTGTGATGTGACATGTTAGGCTTTCGAATATTCGAGGCCATGTTAAGACCTTCACATATTCCAGGTCTTGACATTTGAGGTATTGTTGCTTGTGGTTTTTCTCTGCGTCTTTCTTTCAGGCAATTCACACAACATTATGACAACTGTCATCCACACCTTATTTTTAGGCTGCGTCCAGCAGCACTGGTTGGAAACAGTAATTCCTCCCCTGTTGTGGAATGAAACTGTGATCATTGTCTTGGCAAACATTTGAACTAGCCACCTTTTCGCTACTGCTCCCTACACTCTAAATATTCAAAGTACAAACGGCGGCCACTTGGGACGCTCAGTAAAAAGTAATCTCACCAGACATCCGGGTAGGGCAGGAACAACAGGTATGAAAAGAGCAGACGGTATAGCGAACACGGGCTAAATTTAAAAAAACAAATGAGAAATACTGCTCACAAATAATATTTATGACATGTGTGATTCTTGTATATACACACACTTGTGAACCTTTGACGGGACTATTGAATTCGCGCTAAGAATCTCCTTGTGGGGAGACTAGAGGGCCTATGGAGTTATCCATATGCATGAAAAGTAAACCTTCACAAAACAAAACAAAATACAAACAAACAAGCAAACAAACAAAACAAAAACACAATAAAGGCTGTGGTTACTTGTCCGACCATCTTTGGAGTCTGACTATAGTTTGGTCAATGGTTTGTTGATTGTATTCCACTAGAAGACTGAGTTTTAACTCTTAAGTGGAAGACAGCATGGGCGAATGGATTAGAGCATACGCTCTTAAATTTCATGTGTGCTGATGCAAAGGTAGCGGGTTCAACTAGTACACCGGTCAGTTGGACTAAAATTTTGACTTCTCGTCCTTGATTGGGGACATAAATTACAAGAGAAGGTAATTGCCAGGAAAATATCAAGCCAACTAGAGAGGCAAGGTGTTTTCCCACCTACCCTGGGTGGGTACCGTCCAAAAAGAGAAACCTGGACCAATGCAGCAGTCTTTGCCCATGATGTCTATGAAGGTTTCCACTCAGGCACTGAAACTGTTGCTGCAGCGATTGATCTTGAGGACGCATACAACAGAGTACCACTGGATTTTTTAATGTTTCAGCTTCTTGAACTAAACGTAAGTCCATTCCTCCTTAGTTGGATCGCTGCAGCCCTCTTCCAACGGAAAGTAGTTTTTAGATGTGGCAGTTGGACTTCGGAACCAACAACAATATATCCTGGCCTACCACAGGGATCACCATTATCTCCGGTACTGTTCAACGCCTACACAGTGAGAATCACCAGTGAGCAGATCACTGGACCTGGCAGGACATTGTCATATGCCGATGATGTTTTAGTGTATCGTCAGGGTAAGGATAGAGAGGAGGTTGCTGTGGAACTACAAACCGAACTCAATTGCATAAGTACTTGGTGTGATGAAGCTGGGGCAATGGTCAACCCAACAAAGGCAACAGTGACTTGGTTCTCGTTGAATAATCATATTGTCAACAATCCAACACCAACTGTAATGCTGTGTTCAGAGACGGTGGAAAGAACGCAGGCAATGCATTACCTGGGGATACGGTTTGATCGAAGCCTTGCTTATAATGTGCACATAGACCAGGTGATAACAAAGGCCAAGCGGGGCTTGGCAGCGATGCGGGTGATGGCGGCAGCAAACTGTGAGCAGCGCCATCTATGTCTTCTGTACGAGGGGCTGGTCATGTCTGTTTTGGAGTATGCAATGGCAATCCTGACTCTCAGCCATAAGCAGATAGAAAGGATGGAAAGGATACAGAATGAAGCTATGCGCATTATTCTTGGATGTACAAGAGATACAGCATGCAGGGCGATGCGCTACCTTCTTGATTTTCCAACCATTGAAGAGAGAATGCAAGTTTGCAGGGCACGCGCCTACCTCAGAATTAACGCAAACACACAGCATCCACTGCATAGTGAAATTAGGAAGGTGAAGGGCAGCAGGTTAAAAAGAGGACGGTCGTGGATGGGTCAAGCCGAAGACATTCTTCAACAGGTGTGTTCACTTGAGGACTTAGAACCTGGCGAGGAGTGGGTGCAAGTGCCAACAGACTTCTGCACATCCTTTTCAGTTTGCATCCAACTAGATAGAAAATGCAGACAAGAAAATCCGGCTGCTGTGGAAGCTGAAGTACAAGCGTTGATTTTCGAGAATTCGCTAGACAGTGACGTGGTCATCTACACAGATGGGTCGGTCGTCCGACATGTGAGAAGCTCATGGGCCTTTACAGCTCGGGCCGGAGGGAGAATTGTGAAGGAGGACTCTGGTGCTTTCACTGAAACCACAAGTAGCCTGACCATGGAAGTCATGGCAGTAAGTAAAGCAATAACATGGCTCGAGACACAGACATTCACTAGGGCTTGTTTCCTTAGCGACTCAATGAACATGATCAAGAGGATAGAGGAGGGGTCGATCCGAAGAGAATGGTTGCTGCCTCTGGAGCGGTCTCAGCTGGCAAAGATTAGTTTCATCTTCGTGCCAGGTCATGCGGGAGTACAAGGAAATGAGCGGGCTGACAAGCTCGCAGGTGAGGCTACTGTGGAGGGCGGACGCGCCATGGACCAGGCTGACATTCTGAATGCTCTACGAGAAGTGAGACTTTTGCAAGAACCAAGTGATGACTGTGAATCTACAACAATGGCCAGACTGCGAGAGCAGCAAATTAAAAGAGGGGTGGCCAAACAAGAACACTACGCAGGAAGCCAAAGAAGATTGATAAACCAACACAGAACTGGCGTCGTTAGCCGCTACACGCTGCGGGATTTGCTGAGGAGGGGATCCGAGCACTTATGGACTGAATGGTCCGATGTGCAACGAGGATGATCTGTCGACTAACTAACTAACTAACTATAAATTACAAGTACCTAGGAGTGAGTTAGGAGTGGATTCGGAGTGTCACTGGTAATAGGCAAAGCTAACCCACACGCAAAAATCAGTCGAATGCACCAGAAGTAGTATGAAGTGTATGGACTTCGCTTGACTTGAAAGCGATCGATCGCAAACAAAGAACAAGAAAACACTTAAGTCCGGTGCCCTGACGGTCAGATTGCCTAGGCACGAACAACGTGTGCATCTAATAGATTAGGGTTGGTGTAGAGACTTCTCTACTAAAGCACTATCTCCAATGGGTCTGTGTTTCATAGCTCTCCTTAATAAAGAGTGTCACAGTCAAGAGGGTCCACTTCATTGCACCAGGTTTTATTCCATATGACTCGATCTCTTTGTCACGACAGCCTGCCGAAAGCTTCGCACAACGCATGAACTCCGTACCTCCACTCACAACCCCCAGGATTCTCCGAGAAATTTACACTCGTGTGCCAAACGACGTTGGCTGGAATCGAATCCACAACCTTCAGCTCGCGAGGCAGGCCGCGTAACCTTTTCGCCACAGAACTCTCCTTTTTCTCCCAGACCCAGAATTCAGCGCAGATGGGTGGGGTGTGTGTGTGTGTGTGTGTGTGTGTGTGTGTGTGTGTGTGTGTGTGTGTGTGTGTGTGTGTGCAAGGTCGGTATGTTAACTTCACACCTGCAGAGAGGCATGTAGTTAGTCGCATATACTTTACATCACGTATCAGCCAGCTACATCATTTTTGGGCTCTTTGTGATTTCTTGGCAAGTTTACGTTCAGTAGTTTGCCATTTCCTTCTGAATGACCGACACTCACACCTTGGTATGGATAAAAACCTCAAGGGAGTCTGCTAGAGGCATGTGACCAGGCCGAAATTCCAAACACCACATACAGATTGGCTGAGATTCGGCTACGTGATGGTTCCTCCCCGAAGTTTAGGTGTTTCATTGTCGACGAACTACAACCCAATGTCCAGAAGAGGAAAGAAAGAGAATAGAAACTCCCTAGCTGAGAAGCATGTAACCAAGTCATAATTTATCACACCAGATTAAGATTGAGAGATTCAGAGAAATGATGCTGGACGGATTAAGACGGTGGCATGGAGGAATGTCATCAGCAGAGTTGATCCAGAACACCAAAGACCGAGATCTGTGGAGAGCCATGAACGCCTACGCCAGCCGGCACGGCACTTGATGATGATGATGATATTCAGATTGGCAGAGATTTGCCCAGGGTGAAGTTTCCTCAGCGAATATGAGGTATTTCATTATCAACGAACTCGTCCAATACCTAGAAGAGGATACAAGGTAGCCCCATAGTAGTCCCTGTGCTCGTGACGTTATTGAGCTTCAACCCATAGACTCGCCTTAACCACACATCCGGTCTATTCACTTTATTGTAATCATCCACGCCGATAGCGTGAAAGACGTATCCAGCTCACAACACGGTCCCAAATAAGTAACTTTTATATTTACATTTTCTATAGTGATTTTCATGTAGTTGTGTTGGTTTGTGTTTGTTTATTTTGTGCCGACGAAGGCTTTAGCTGCAAATGTCTATTTTGTTACTTGCAGTCGTGTTCAAGTAAAGCTCACTATCAACTTCTCGTTGTTTTTTTTTTTTGGGGGGGGGGGGGGGGGGGCGGGGCGGGGTGATACATTTATTGCCTAGAGGAGGATAGAAAGAGTTAGAATAGCAACTCCGTGGTGCAGAACGAGTTGAAACCTTTGTAAAGGAAACACCATCCGTCATCTTCTACCGCTTACTATCTCCGCACGTGTATCTGCTCCCGTTGAGAGAACACAGCTACTCCTGTCAGGTGCAGGCTACTCTCGGCGTTAGAAACACACCAAGGTAAGATAACCAGAAAAACATGGCAACCAGGACTGCTTGCCGCCATATTTTTGTGTGTGTTGTTGTTCCTCGCTAGAGTCTAAAGACTTGTGTGTCTGTGAAATGAATTTAACGTGTGGGAAAAAAAATCCGTAGCTGTAGCCTATTTCTATTTTAAAGCCCTCTGGAAGTAAAAGATGGTAAATCTTATTGCGTGAGATACCGTGCATTTATTGTGGATTATTAACTGTTTGACGCTTGTCTTCTGGTTCGGTTGTCATGAGTTCGAATGCTCTTCGAGGCAGGGATATGTTATTATTGACCAGGGTTCCGAGGTCGACGTAGCCTAAAGGTGGGTACCAGGAAATTGTCTGAGAAGAAAAGGCTGTGGGTGAGTTGTTGACTACATCAGTCCTCGAGTGCCGCTCGGTGCACAAATATGAAGCTAGCACTATATACCCTATTATTATTAGTTTCATGGCGGGAAACGGGTGATTTTTACTTGTAAAATCTGTTTATGGACAGACAGAAAAGCCAATGAACAAGTCTTTCAAGAAACAAATGAAGATCGTAAGCTAATTTGAATCATTGGACGTAGACAGTCAAAATTTTTGAGCATGTCATGAGAAGAAATGACTTGGAGAACTTAGTGACATCTGGCAAGATCGAAGGGAAGAGACCAGGGGGAAGACCGAGAAGTAAATACCTGGATGGCTTGGCCACGTGGCATGGTCGAGACAGCAACACGGAGCTGGTCCACGACTCTGATGATCGAGTGAGATGGCAAAACATGACCGCCCATGCTTATCGGCATGGCACATGATGGATGGATATCTGTTTCCTTAGCGTTAAAGTTAACTGTTGTGATTGTGTGTGTGTAAAGACAAGAATTGTCGAGATTCCAACAAGAGGTAAGAGTTATCAGAGGTTTGTAAATGCTAAACTCACATTCCACTGTAACGTCAGATTCACGTCCTTTACAGGATATTGCAATCAACCCGCGGCATTTATTGATTGTTCATGATTTACTAGTCAATATTAAGTTGAGTGGTTTGCCATTGCTTTCTGACCGACCGACGTCTCATACCCTCGAAATCAACACAAAACAGTCTGCTTCCATATCGCCCGCGGCTGATTTCCAACCCTCAACTCGGTGTGTCGGGGAATTGTGAAACTGCGTTTCTCTATCCCCTAAGCTGGAAGACGCCGGTAAAGAAGTCTATAAAAACACACAATTCTGTGAGCTATATCTTATTATCGTGCTACAAGATCACATTCCCGTGTAGAGTCATTTATTAGGTAGTTAACAATGCTTTAGAATGCTATAACTCAGAATGCTATAATATAACTAGAAATGTACATTCTTGAAGAATTCATAGGGCTATTTAAACTAAATGAGAAACTCATTCGCATGTATTGATTGTCTCTCACAGAAGTAAAGAAAGGAAGTAATGATAACAACAGAGGTGTCGTTATATTACATACTGTTATCAACACGTGAGGCTATCAGCCTTAAACACTGACATTCTGTTACTAACTCATGGAATTGTCAGCCTTAAATATTGGTCTCAAGTTACTAACTCTTGGAATTATCATCCTTAAATACTGGCTCCAGTTACTAACTCTTGGAATTATCATCCTTAAATACCGGCTCCAATTACTAACTCTTGGAATTATCATCCTTAAATACTGGCTCCAATTACTAACTCTTGGAATTATCAGCCTTACATACTGGCTCCAATTACTAAGTCTTGGAATTGTCAGCCTTAAATACTTGCTCCAGTTACTAACTCTTGGAATTATCAGCCACATACGAGCTCCAGTTACTAACTTTTGGGATTGTCAGCCACATAGCGGCTTCAATTACTAACTCTTGGAATTGTCAGCCACATGCTGGCTCCAATTACTAACTCTTGGAATTGTCAGCCACATACTGGCTCCAATTACTAACTCTTGGAATTGTCAGCCACATACTGGCTCCAATTACTAACTCTTGGAATTGTCAGCCACATACTGGCTCCAATTACTAACTCTTGGAATTATAAGCCTTACGTACTGGCTCCAGTTACTAACTATTGGAATTATCATCCTTACATATTGTCCCCCAGTTACTTACAATTGGAATTCTTAGCCTTAAATACTGGCCTCTAGTTACTAACACTTGGAATTATCAGCCACATACTGGCTGAAATTACTAACTCTTGGAAGTATCAGCCACATACTGGCTCTAATTAATAACGCTTGGAATTATCAGCCACATACTGGCTCCTATTACTAACTCTACCATACCATGACCGGCACCCATACCATTTCATAAACAACCAACGTAAGGCTTCTGCTGCCAAATCAGACACAGCTGTGCTTCTAACGCTGGTAAGTGGGATTACGAACTACGTCCGTGACCCCATCGCCAAAGAGCATGTGTCTCTAATAAATAAAACGCGTGATTTCTCAAAAGCTACAAAACTCTAATTAATTGATTAAACCTGACAAACCCGACAGAAAAATGCCTTTTCTACGCTCGTCCGTCTTCATAAAAATACACATTCTCCGAGAACCTAGAACATTTGACACATGAGATTTTTACACTTCCGGCTTGTAATGATTAGTTCCATCTGGCATATTGAGTATGGTCGATTTATGAAATGCATTTTCGTAAAATTATAGTTTTATATTGAGGAGTATTAAGGTCTTTTAAAAATATGTCTATTCCGAGCAGTTGGTGCTTAAAATATTACATAATTAGATGCAACAGGTAGAAGGACCTTCATAACACATTCAGACGCAATAGATATATAATGCCAGCTCCTCCATATTGTATAGAGTAATCAGAACTCAATGCGTGACGTGTCCTATATCACACCGGCCGTTTTTACTTCCCGTGATATTTCGTGGTACTTATGTTCAGACTGGGTCATCCTAGCTGCCCAAAACATTTAAATATTTCCGTGTCTATGGGGATTAGAACATTTGAGCAAAGGGTGGACCGGATAGCTGGCTATCCACTGGGCTATGCGTCACCCATTTGGATTTCACAGAATTGAAATATTTATAATACTATGAAACAGAAGGAGGTAAAACAAAAGGTTCATAGAATGCAAAAGTAAAGGGTTCTGTTGAGAAACATTGGGTATATGGTGCTAAATCTATATTTTCATTGACCAATTGGCACTCGTGAGCGATGTGATAAGTATCACACCGGCCCCATATACCCCCTAAGACATTTCCTGGTACCAATTTTGGGCTGGGTCCACTTGCGAACCCATGTTAAGTTTTAAAATCCGCTCCGACCTGGGATCTCTGGTTGACCACCAATGCGGGTTCTAACGCACGACAATATGGTCGGTAGGAGAGCGTCTCACCACCATTCCACTGCGACTCCGGGATAGAATGTGATAATGAAACAGTTGAGTGGGGCAGACAAAGTTATGCACATATTTATTATAGCCGGGCAATCCTTGAGCTAATGGCCAGTTGCTTGGTATAAAATGAGCATGTTTGTTACAAGATGACCACTATTACTTTCTGGCGGGCAGTGACGAGAGCATCGTTCTGAAAAAAGACCTGTTGACTGGATTATGAGAAGAAATAAACTGGAGAACTCGGTGACAACTGGCAAGATTGAGGGGAAAAGAATTAGCTGAAGGCAGATAAAAATATCTGGAAGGCTTGACCTCGGGCAGGGTTAGGACAAGAACACAGAGCTGATCCATGACTCTGGTGATCATGTAATATGGCGAAACATGACTGCCCAGGCTTACTGGCATGGCACATGATGATGGTAACTTGATTTGTCTAGATACAACTATTATTTAGTTGATATTGTTTCTAATTTCTGTAAATAAACACATTTTATACAGACGAAACTTAATTCAAACATAAATATTGAATTTCTGTTAAATTTTCTTCCTCAGTGACACAACCATCCGTTGCTCAAGCGAATTTACAGGCAGTAAAACAACATCGTAACTTGAGAAGAACAACAACAAAAGCGAAGGATAATTCCTAGCTTGCTCATACTCAACCCACCAAGAGCAGAAATCTTTCACGAACGCAACATATTTGCTCGTCGTTAGCACGTATACCCCACAATGTCTGACACAGAAGAACAGAAGAGTTGTCAGACGTGCTCGGACTTTGAGCCTCAAACATGGCGCAAATCCCTGTGTAAGAACTGTTTTCATACCCTGGAAGAACACTCTGCAGATATTCTAGCTAATGAAGCTAATGCAGTTGCCAAAGAAAAAGCCGAGGCAAAGTCATCTGAAAAAGTTACGGAAGCATCAGCAGTGCAGACAGCAGTAAAACCTAGCGCTAAAAAGGTGGATGATTCTTCAGTTCCAGAAGGGAAAGTGGCTACAGGCAGAGATGACACCAAAAAGACTGAAGACAAAGAGTCAGAATCTTCCACTCTGAAGCGGAAATATGGCGCGGCGAGGTGCGCTGGTGATAAAGACAGCGCGTGGTCTTGGGCAAAAGACTTAGGCTGCGGGTATACCAAATCTGCAAAACCAGATTCTCAAGACACGAGTAAAGGAACAAAAGGATCAACAACAGTTCCATCAACAGTTCCATCGAACAGTTCCATCAACAGGCACTGCAGCCTCCAGCGAAATCATCACCTACAACAACTGCAAAGCCTTCCCTTAAATCTGCTACAGCGTCTACAGCTGTGGCAACATCAGAAACACCATCACCAGCATTATCATCCTCATCTGCTACAACAACAACTAGCGCAGTTACAGTGGATACATCTACGGCTTCAGTATCCAAAGCAAAAAGTTTTGCTTCTAAGTTCGAATCTAAAGCAACTGCTTTGTCTAGCAGCAAAAGCATATCTAAACCAAAGGACATTCGGCCTGGTAGTGCTAACGTGGCAGCACTAACTGGCAAACTTACTGATACTGCGCCTGGTTCAAAAACAAAAGCAAAGTTACCTCCAGAGAAAGTAGACGAACCACAACAATTGCATAAAAAACCTGACACCAAATCTCCAGAGAATGTAAAAAATTCAGAAACATTGCAGAAGCTTCAGAAAACGGATTCTATTAAAGGAAAAGATGAAGTTAGTGTTGAAAGCAAGAAAGATTCTAAGCAAAGCATTGATAATTCTAAGGATAAATTGTCAGAGAAGACCCCGTTTTCAGTAGGCAGTCATGCTAAGACTGCACCATTCGGAAAAGATATACTTAGAAGCACAAAGGATCCGCTCAAGCGTGATAACATACCAGTCGAATCAGTTGATAAAAAGGCTGTTTCACCTCAAGCTGAACACGTAGAAACAAGAAAAGACACAAACAAATCTCCCAGCGCTAAATCTATTTCACAAAAGCTTAGCGATAATAAAATTACGAAACCTGATAGTGAGCTTGCTACAACTTCTACCACAAACACAGACATTAGTCAGAACAACCGAAACAGCGCACCTCCAGATTCCAAACTTGCGGCTGGAGGTACCGTAAACAATAGGCAGCTTGCCAAGATCACAGGTAGGAGTGTAGAAGGTAAAAAGCTTGAGAGTTCAGAGACTAAGGATTATATCGACGCGACTAAAGATAGCCCAGGAGATGCTCGTGAAGGTCGGAGCAATAAGGTGGAAACAAATGTTTCTCCGTCTGAACCTAGCGGTGTAGGCAAGGAGAACGTCGAGAACAAAGGAATTACCGAAGATGACAAGAAACACGAGAGTTCCACGTCAGTCACATCGACTGATGCTAGCAGAGGAGAAACACCTCCGTCATCTACCTCTATTGCATTAAAACCGACAAGTGCGAACGCGTCGTCAGTAGATTCCACGTCATCATCATACTCGTCACACTCTAAAACAACCGAGGCAAATAAGTCACAGGATATTCAGCTTGAAAGTCTCAAAAATTCATCTGTGCAAGGTCCTCCTGGAAAAACTAAGGATCTTGACAGGGACAATAATGAACACAACGAACAAAGAACCTCAATTACGCTTACCGAATCTGCACCATCGCCTCCATCACAGCCAGAATTGGAAAATAATGTCGGGTTTTCTGATAAGCAGAAGACTACTGAAAGAGACAGGGATGAGGACACCAAAGACAACATAAAGAAACTCAACGAACAACTGAAAGAAAAAGATGAGGCTCTTTTAGTTTTAAACAAGCAGCTGTCTAAAATGGAAGAACAGGTAAAGATGCTTGAAGGAGAGAGAGATCGACTGCAGAAGGAGTCGTTACAGGCCCAGAAGGATGATTTGGAAAAACTGCTGAATGCTCTGCGGTTGCAACTATCAAAGATGGAAGAACAATGCACTCGACTAGACAAAGACAACCAAGCATTGATTGATAAATTACACCTGCAAGAAGCTAGTGTCAAACGAGACCAGGAGAGTAGAGGAAAGACCTCTGATAATGTCGACCTTGAAGAAGACCTGGAAGCAGCAGAGCAAGAATTGGAAGAAGTTAAAGAGGAGAATAAGGAACTGCAGAGGCACATCATGGAAATGAAGAATGAAATGGATGAGATGTACGATCACTTCAGAGAGCACGACCACGACGAATTCAGGGAAATACAAAAAGAGCTGGACATGACTGCAAAGAACTGTAGAATATTACAATTCAAACTTCGAAAAGCTGAAAGACGAAACGATCAGATCGAAGCAGGACAGAATACAGTATGAAGAAAAGCTCAGAAGACTGCAGGATCAATTCGATTCTCAAGACGCGAAAGACCACATACGGTTACTAGAGGAAGAGCTTCGAATGGCCAAGGAGGTTTCTGTACGTCTTCACGATGAGCTGGATATTGTGGAAGATAAAAGGAATAAGGCGTTGGAGGAGAACAAAGCACTTGACTGAGCTACTAGAACACACAGACAAGAGGCAGTTCCGACTGGAGATGGAGATTGACAAGCTCCGAGACATTGTAAGTACAATAATATTAACGTCTACTAACTTGCATAGTTCTGTTGATTGAATTAACTTGTTTAGTTTCGTTTGCTGAACTAATGCTTTAGTGTATGCAACTAGCTTGTTTATTTATTTATCTTTATCTTTTGAACTAACGTATCTCTGTGTGTTTAACCAACTTGTAAGTAATTTTGTGAACTGATCTACTTGCCTTTTTCTGTGTATTGAGCAATTTATCAACTTAACTATATTGCAATATCATTCCAGTTTCTGTTTTCTGAACAAAACTTTTCGTTTTTGTTTATTGAACAAGTTTATGTCTATTTACTGAAATACAGTAGCTACTTATGTGTGAAGTAAACTTATCAAAGTTAAAAAAAAAAAAAAATTAACACCAAACTGTGTTAATTTGGGACAAGTGCCGAAATTCACATATCTAGCCACGTGATTAACATAAGCTGGAGAACGCATCACAGAGACAAGAACAGCATTGGATAAGCAACAACTGCATTTTATGAAATGAAGAACATCTTTTGCAATAAAACCCTGTCATTGGAAGGTACAAAAAGAATTCTTACATGCTACACAGAACCAGTTAACCATACGGTTATGAATCCTGAACCATGAGTAAACATACAAAACAACCCATACACGCTTTAGAGATCTGGTTTTACAGGTGAATGCTGAATATTGCTAAGCAGTTCAGTTTTGAAAGAGGCTAAGATACAAAAACCACTTACCACAAACTTTAGAAAGAGACAGTTATCATTACTTGGCCACATTATGAGAAGACAAAAGTCAGAAAATATTGTGACAACTGAACATATACGTGTAAAGAAGGATAGAGAAAGACAACAAGAGACAATTCTTGACAGTCTTGTGTAATGGCACTGGAGAGTGTCAGCACACGAACTGATACATGCCGTTAGAGATCGCAAGATGTGGAGAAACATGATCACCCGCGCACTTGATTATGATGACTTTCGCCCGCGCACTTGATTATAATGACTTAAGTTTGCTGCGCTTTCTTGCCTTTCTTATTTTCAGGAGTATGTCGTTTTCGTATTCACTCTGTTTATTTCTCCACATTAAACTAGCTCCCTGGTTTATATATAATAAACTGAAGTATGTTTCTATAAAACAAGCTAATTCAATGAATTGATGCTTATTCCTGCATTTAATTAACTTTCTGATTATGATTACAAAAATAAATGAAGGGTTAATCACCTAAACTGAGTAGAATATGACACTTAACAAAAGCAAACCATCTTAACAAAAGACATAACTCTTAAACAGGAAGAACTTTGACACCGACAAAAATAAGACAACTTAATAAAGGAAGCTTATTCACCATCAAAAACTTATGGTCGACTCAGAAATGTAAGGTTCAACCAAAAATATAAGGTGTAGCAAAAATAATCCAGGCACAT
Source organism: Cepaea nemoralis (assembly GCA_014155875.1). Classification (NCBI taxonomy): domain Eukaryota; kingdom Metazoa; phylum Mollusca; class Gastropoda; order Stylommatophora; family Helicidae; genus Cepaea; species Cepaea nemoralis. The sequence continues at coordinate 61,463 of JACEFZ010025733.1, forward strand.
CTAAGACTGAAATAATGGCTTCTTCAATACAGCAGCTCAAAATCACCACTAAAAAAAACCCACTGATCTGGATCATACGAGGCACTACTACAGGCATTGGAGCCTATCTGACTGACTCCGTGGTAGCAGTGAAAAGAAAGTTAGTCATGCCCTTGTCTGCCTTTGTATACTAAGACTGGGATCGCATCCTCTTGCTTTTCACAAACCCTAGCACAACGTCATCTTGCGGGATTTCACCATTATCATGAGCCGTGTACATGTAACATAGTCTATGTCCTTGTCCATATTGCGAAATATTACTTCCCAGCACCATATTGTTACTCAGTTTTTCTCCTTCTTCATATTGTTGCTTAGTGATTCTCCATGTTCATATTGTCAGATAGTCTTTCTCTATCGCCATATTGAAACATAATCCATTAGTCTGCAATGTCGTCAAATGATAACCTAGTATATCTCCATTGTCATCTTTGAACATATGATGTCTCCTCTCCATACTTTCACGTTGTCCAATAGTCTGACACGGACGTCATAATGTAACATAGTCTGTAGAAACTTCCGGTCCAACACGTAGGATAGACGACTGAGCTGTTAGGGCATCTGGGGCGTTTATGCTTGTGACTACGGTTTGCTTGCGCATTTTCTTTATGTTGGACTGATAGTGCATGGTTCCGTTCGCCCAGCTACTGAGTTAAGAGAGTGGAGCGACATTGCGAGCTGTGAATTTCCCGTGGAGTCCTTTTATATCTGTCCACTGTTGTTTGAGTCGTGAAATGCCATGTTCAGAAAAAAGGCGGCAGACCGGTTGCTGAACTAACTGGGTTTACCTTAAGCAGTAATGTGTGGCTACTGGTTTTCTAGCTGACTGCCGATTCCATCTACGATGAACTGAATGTTTCTTGGCGACTTTTGTGTTGGTATTCTGGCAGCGGCCTTATGCATAGTATACCTGTGCGAGGGGTTGGTATGTCGAAACTCCTGTCTCTTCTACTTTTCACACGGGGCAGTGAGGATCAGTTTTTTGTGATATTCACTGGCACATGAACGGAGCATAATGGGGACCGCAACTAACTAACTAACTAACTAACTAACTAACTAACTAACTAACTAACTAACTAACTAACTAACTAACTAACTAACTAACTAACTAACTAACTAACTAACTAACTAACTAACTAACTTACTAACTAACTAACTAACTAACTAACTAACTAACTAACTAACTAACTAACTAACTAACTAACGAACATAGTCTGTATCCATCATAATATTGTAACATAGTCTGTATTCGTCGTCATATTGTAATATAGCTTTTCTCTATCATAATATTGTAACATAGTCTGTATCCATCATAATATTGTAACATAGTCTGCATCCATTATAATATTGTAACATAGTCTGTATTCATCATAATATTGTAACATAGTCTGTATTCGTCGTTATTGTAATATAGTCTTTCACCGTCGTCAGTTTTAAAAATCCCGCCACGGAGCAAGCCCGGCAAGAGGCTTCAGATCACCAGAAGTAGTTTTACCCTCGCTGAGTGTCTCGGTCCTTTTACTTACACTCACAGGGCCACTCCGGGTAATGACTCCGGGAGTTTTCTTCCTTTCGTGGGTGTCTACATTCGAGACGATCATTTATCGTACTTATCCCTATCTACACCACAGAAGGCACCCCACTCTCGGAGGGCGAATTATAGGCACATGGTGTATCTACCTGCTTTATCATTGCATCGTAACTGACCGGGGGAAGCCAGTTTCTTTGACCGAGAGTTTTCCAGTCTTCACTTTCACTTCGGTGGCTAGAAATGATCCAGTTGACGTCCTTGGCGTCATGCTGCCTTCTACGTACACCGTTCAAGGTTCAAGAAGCCGCACTCTCTCACGCTCACCAGGAAGACAGCTATTCTGCTGGGTTACTTGGTTGTGTGTTTTGACTACATTGCAGAGTCCCAGTTTCAAGAGCTCTGCACTCAATTGGAGATTACATAAATGGACACACATAGTATTATTTGGCACTCACAGAAGAAGAAGAAGAAGAAGGAAATAGAGATTAGAAGACACACTAGACAACATAAAATTTGAAAGCTATAATAGTTACCAACCGGGATCGAACCTGTCGCCTCCAAATGACGACGGCGCCTCGCTGCAGGAACAAGTGTACTTCGACGCACTGGTCGTGCGTCGAAGTACACTTGTTCCTGCAGCGAGGCGCCGTCGTCATTTGGAGGCGACAGGTTCGATCCCGGTTGGTAACTATTATAGCTTTCAAATTTTATGTTGTCTAGTGTGTCGTCTAATCTCTATTTCCTTCTTCTTCTTCTGTGAGTGCCAAATAATACTATGTGTGTCCATTTATGTAATCGTCTTAGTGGCCTCAACGGTTCTCCCCATTTATAACACTCAATTGGAGGGGTGGCTACGAGTCGACATGAGACAATAAAGTTACTCAACAATCCCATTGTTTCAGAGCCGACACAATGCCTTTTCTGCCGCCACGAACAGTTGCTTTTGAGCCCGAGTCCATGCTTGTCCCTTGATATCTAGCCGCTTAAGCACGCATTACACGGAGTATATTGTCACAACGTCTGTGTTTGTCATTACACTGTAACATAGCCTGTGTTTGTCATCATACTGTAACATAGCCTGTGTTTGTCATCATACTGTAACATAGTCTGTGTGTGTCGTCATATTATAACATAGTCTGTGTGTGTCGTCGTATTGTAACATAGTCTGTGTGTATCGTCATATTGTAACATAGTCTGTGTCATAGCCTGTGTCTGTGTCCGTTGTCATATTATAACACAACCTGCCTCCGAAGTCATATTATAACATAGTCTGTGTGTATCGTCGTATTGTAACATAGTCTGTGTGTATCGTCGTATTGTAACATAGTCTGTGTGTGTCGTCATATTGTAACATAGTCTGTGTCATAGCCTGTGTCTGTGTCCGTTGTCATATTGTAACATAGTCTGTATGTATCGTCATATTGTACCATTGTCTGTGTGTATCGTCATATTGTAACATAGTCTGCGTGTGTCGTCATATTATAACATAGTCTGTGTGTATCGTCATATTGTACCATTGTCTGTGTGTATCGTCATATTGTAACATAGTCTGTGTGTGTCGTCATATTGTAACATAGTCTGTATGTATCGTCATATTGTACCATTGTCTGTGTGTATCGTCATATTGTAACATAGTCTGCGTGTGTCGTCATATTATAACATAGTCTGTGTGTATCGTCATATTGTACCATTGTCTGTGTGTATCGTCATATTGTAACATAGTCTGTGTGTGTCGTCATATTGTAACATAGTCTGCGTGTGTCGTCATATTGTAACATAGTCTGTGTGTATCGTCATATTATAACATAGTCTGTGTGTATCGTCATAATATAACATAGTCTGTGTGTATCGTCATATTGTACCATTGTCTGTGTGTATCGTCATATTGTAACATAGTCTGTGTGTATCGTCATATTGTAACATAGTCTGCGTGTGTCGTCATATTATAACATAGTCTGTGTGTATCGTCATATTGTACCATTGTCTGTGTGTATCGTCGTATTGTAACATAGTCTGTGTGTGTCGTCATATTGTAACATAGTCTGTGTGTATCGTCGTATTGTAACATAGTCTGTGTGTATCGTCGTATTGTAACATAGTCTGTGTGTGTCGTCATATTGTAACATAGTCTGTGTCATAGCCTGTGTCTGTGTCCGTTGTCATATTGTAACATAGTCTGTGTGTATCGTCATATTGTACCATTGTCTGTGTGTATCGTCATATTGTAACATAGTCTGCGTGTGTCGTCATATTATAACATAGTCTGTGTGTATCGTCATATTGTACCATTGTCTGTGTGTATCGTCATATTGTAACATAGTCTGTGTGTGTCGTCATATTGTAACATAGTCTGTGTGTATCGTCATATTGTACCATTGTCTGGTGTGTATCGTCGTATTGTAACATAGTCTGTGTGTGTCCGTCATATTGTAACATAGTCTGTGTCATAGCCTGTGTCTGTGTCCGTTGTCATATTGTAACATAGTCTGTGTGTATCGTCATATTGTAACATAGTCTGTGTGTATCGTCATATTAATAACATAGTCTGTGTGTATCGTCATATTGTAAATAGTCGTCATATTGTAACATAGTCTGTGTGTGTCGTCATATTATAACATAGTCTGTGTGTATCGTCATATTGTACCATTGTCTGTGTGTATCGTCATATTGTACCATTGTCTGTGTGTATCGTCATATTGTAACATAGTCTGTGTGTGTCGTCATATTATAACATAGTCTGTGTGTGTCGTCGTATTGTAACATAGTCTGTGTGTATCGTCATATTGTAACATAGTCTGTGTCATAGCCTGTGTCTGTGTCCGTTGTCATATTGTAACATAGTCTGTGTGTATCGTCATATTGTACCATTGTCTGTGTGTATCGTCATATTGTAACATAGTCTGCGTGTGTCGTCATATTATAACATAGTATGTGTGTATCGTCATATTGTACCATTGTCTGTGTGTATCGTCATATTGTAACATAGTCTGTGTGTGTCGTCATATTGTAACATAGTCTGTGTGTATCGTCATATTGTACCATTGTCTGTGTGTATCGTCGTATTGTAACATAGTCTGTGTGTGTCGTCATATTGTAACATAGTCTGTGTCATAGCCTGTGTCTGTGTCCGTTGTCATATTGTAACATAGTCTGTGTGTATCGTCATATTGTAACATAGTCTGTGTGTATCGTCATATTATAACATAGTCTGTGTGTATCGTCGTATTGTAACATAGTCTGTGTGTGTCGTCATATTATAACATAGTCTGTGTGTATCGTCATATTGTACCATTGTCTGTGTGTATCGTCATATTGTACCATTGTCTGTGTGTATCGTCATATTGTAACATAGTCTGTGTGTGTCGTCATATTATAACATAGTCTGTGTGTGTCGTCGTATTGTAACATAGTCTGTGTGTATCGTCATATTGTAACATAGTCTGTGTCATAGCCTGTGTCTGTGTCCGTTGTCATATTGTAACATAGTCTGTGTGTATCGTCATATTGTACCATTGTCTGTGTGTATCGTCATATTGTAACATAGTCTGCGTGTGTCGTCATATTATAACATAGTCTGTGTGTATCGTCATATTGTACCATTGTCTGTGTGTATCGTCATATTGTAACATAGTCTGTGTGTATCGTCATATTGTAACATAGTCTGCGTGTGTCGTCATATTGCTAGAGATCCCGGGTTCAAGCCCCGGTGAGGACCGGGATTTTTTTACGTGGACTTCCAGTAACAAAATTTCCTCTGGTCTCTGGGGAGTGAGATCGGACGCCCGTGTGTATTGTTGCTCACCTAAAAAATCCCGGGCAAAATTTCGATTTAAAGATCTACCCAAAATGTTTCAGGATCCTCGCCGGTGCTAGGGAGTTCGTGCACCGAGCTGAGTAACTCGGGTCTCAGGTTTGAGTTAGGAGTAGAATGGAGCACTTACGGGTTACACCGTGTGCCGTTATGTTGATCTGTCGACTAAACTAAACTAAACTAAACTAATCTAAACTTGTGTTTCTCGTCATATTGTAACATAATATGTGTTTGTCGTCATATTACAACGTCATCACTGTTTGTAGTCACATTGTAACATAGTCTGTATTTCTCGTCATATTGTAACATAGTCAACAAAACATCAATTTATCTTTCCCTTTTCTCCAGACATTTCTCTCTTTTCCCATCTAACCAGCCATTCAGCTCTTGCCGTATCCTTGCCCACTGATTCCCCGAGCATGTTCTGTGCCCGTTGAAGACCTTGTAGTCCCACACCAGACAAGCCATTATTCTATTTCTAGTGCGATCTTCGTCATTATCAATTCCTGTGCTAAGCATTGCCTGTTAAGACACAGGTAGATAAAACACGTGTGAAGGTCACGTGCGATCTGAAACCTGGCTTGTTCCCCTGTGCTATCTACCCCAGTACGTTTCTTGTTAAACTTAGGAGCGGGAGGTTGTGACCTTTGAGCATGTGTTACCATGGCAACCAGACGTTACTGGCATTTCCTCATTAGCTAGGGAATCTCCCACTCCCCCTCTGTTTTGTTGTCGTCATGTTTGCACATTGATGTTGGTTGAATACGATTCCTTCGTCTCTTCTCCTTCTTCTTCTTCTTCTTCCTCCTCTCTCTTCCTCCTCCTCCTCTTCTTCTTCTTCTTCTTCTTCTTCTTCTTCTTCTTCTTCTTCTTCTTCTTCTTCTACTACCTCTTATCCTTCTTTGTCCTCCTTTTTATTAATCTTCTTTTGCCGTTTTTCGAGCGAGCTGCAGGAGATAGCAAAAAAGTAACAGATAGGACGCTTTGATGTGAGTTGGCGTAAGTCTTATGCTCCAACGGGGAAAACAAGAAAACAGAAAAAGAAGATATCGCTGGATAAAAAAAAGACAACTTATTATTGTACTCGACATATGAGTTAAAACAAATACAATAAAAACAACCATGGACATAATAATAAAGACGAAAGTGGTACGTTTATCACACAGAATTTGTCTTTATTCTGGTTTTGTCGTTGTTTTTGTTTTATTCGCTGTCTTTGAATTCTAGCTTAGTTTACACAGTGCGACTACTTCTAGTGCACTGGAGTGATTTATGCGTATGTAGCTGAATAGAGCTTCCTGGCCTAGAGGTTAGCGACTTTTCTCCGTAATCTCGTATACTCTCGTAAGTAACGTGACGACGGTGTTAATCAGCAGTGGTTCGAATCGCATCGGTAACTTACCGGGTATGTGGGCCGTCCGCTCAGAAAGCAATGGAAAACTACTGAGCGTAATCTTGCCAAGAAATCAACAATCAGCTGAAAGATGCTGATGTTGACAGCGATGTCCTATAAAGGATATGCGAACAGATTTTTTTAGCCGAATAGAGCAGGGAGAATTCCAGCACTATTGTAAAGAAAATCATGACGACACAAGTAAGCATACTATAGGACCCCGTAAACACACATTGAGTCGTAAAGTAAGCATGCTATAGGACCCCGTAAACACACCTTGAGGCGTATCTAGCAAGCGAAAGAGCCTTTTACACACCTTTGGGCATTGTACATATGCTAGCATTCACATACTATTATAGATCAATCGGTAATCGGGGCATGATGTGATCATTATCCCACAGGTTGTATTTACTTCCTGTTCCTCCGATTCTCTATTACATAAAACATGAATATCTTGACATCTGTAAAGAAGGTAGCTTGCCATTTCTTTCCTTCTTAGCAATGATCATACTGGTCGATGACCGTTGCCATTGTCTCCAAACACAGATCCTTTTCCTACGTCGTGAAATTGGAGACCATCATCTACAACTATCTGTTGGTTGCTCTTTAACTTCATCCACCACCTGTACCCATGGCTTCACGTAACTCTGATCGAAGGGCTACACGGGTACTCCACCTTGCCCTAGGATGTCCCGTAGACTAGCTGAGGGAAGAAGGCACCTTACTTTTATTTTGATAGGGGATACACTTATTCCGCCACCCATTCACAGGATATTGTCAGGTACCCATCTGAGGCTGGCTAGAATGAGTGTTCAGGTCAGTGGAAAAAAACCCCCCACCTGACACAGGTAGGACAAACATAATAAATTCTGTTAGAAATAGTTCTTTATTGACTTCCTTCACCGATTTGAATGGGCAAGTTATAATCCCCATTTGACTTTGATATCTCATGATAGTTAGCAATGATTTGTGAAATTAATAAAGTGACCAATATCTGTGTTCTGAAACGACAGGAATATTGTGAAATCATCACACGAGGCTTAGCTTTAAAGTCAACAGCGAAATCAAACGAACAAGAAATTCCATCATACAAGTCAAAATGAGAAAATCTACAAAAAAATGAAATGAGGGAAAATAGATTAAACCAAATGTAATCTACAAAGATTTATTTGGCAACAAAATAGTTATGTTAATTAATTAGGATAACCACGGGGTAGAAAGTTAATTAATGGTACAACAAAGAACAATTACAGACACACACATGCACACAGGACGCACACGCGCGCGCGCACACACACACACACACACACACACACACACTCACACACACACATACACGTGACAACTATCCGTTTATATTTACAAAGGCATTATTAGCTTTTAAGTCAATACATACATTAACATGTTATGATATCATCTACATCATAATTTTTTTTTTTTGCATATCTCATTTACAGGATATCGCTGTCAACACCAGCATATTTCTGCTGTTGTTGATGTCTTGACAAGTTTACGTTCAGTAGTTTGCCATTGCTTTCTGAACGACTAGCTCCCATACCAACACGTTAAAATCCAGCGGAACGCGGTCTGCTGCGAAATGGATCGCAGCTGTGTTTCGAACGCAGGTAAGCGGGCTTACGAATCGCGTCCGTAAGACCTTAGCCACAGAGACCGACACATCATCATCTACATCAGGTGTCACCAAACCTTTTTCACGGCAGGCCGGATAATTGACAAAATGACGAGCGCGGGCCGAATACTCATTCTGTACAATACTTGCGCTGTCTCCGTGGCGAAGGTTCCGTACCGACGCGGTTCGTAACCCCGTATACCCGCGTTCGAAACACAGATGCGCGTGATTTGGCAGCAGACACCGTTGCGCTGGGTAATTTACGCTACGGTATAGGTGCCGGGTGTTCAGAAAGCAATGGGAAACTACTGAACGTAAACTTGCCAAGACATCAACAACAGCAAACAATGCTGGTGTTGACTACAAACGTTCCTGTATAGGATATGCAACTAACTTTAACAATACTTGCAAGCCAAACCAAAGCTCTGGGGAAAAAGGACGAATACTAAGTTAATCATGGGTGAGTGGCGTGCAGTGCAAAAAATACAAAGACAACCAACATATTTATTTATTAAAAAAAGTTATCAAAGACGTTAACAAAAAGATAGTTACATCAGACCTAGTGTGCACATATCCGAATCTCACAAACTAAGAAGCAAAAAAGGTTAGTGAGATTTGTGAAACTGATATTTGGCTTTCAAAATATCATCAATTTTTGTTTTGAATTGCTGTATCGAATCAAGAGAGTTGCTTCCAAATGTTCATCAGTCAATCTCGTTCTATGTGCTGACTTCACATACTTCATTTTTGAAAATGTTTGCTCACAGACATAAGTTGTTCCAAACACTGATGCCATACCAGCGGCAAATTTCTTCAGTTTCAGAAACTCAACATCAGGTAAGCTGCGGTAAAATTAAACAAGATTGCATTCTCTGTTCTTCTTTTCAATAAGTCATTTGCTTGCAAATCAATGAGCTCCAAATGTAGTTCAACTGGCACATCATCAAGGTTACAATCAAAAGGATTCTGGAACAGAAGAATGTCACTCTCAATTCTGTCAAGATCTGAACATCTCTCCAAAAAATGCTTCTTCAAGTCACGAATAATTCTTTTCGGAAAATCGAGGTTAATATCTTCGGCGATTGTAGCGTAAATCTCTTTGAAACAGTGAAAATGAGATCAGTTTTCTCCTTCCAGTTGTGCTTCAAACAATGACAGCTATCTCCGAAATCCTTTGATGGTTCTGTCGAGATCATAGACGAGGTTATCCATTCCCTGAAGTTTCAAATATAGTTCATTCATGTGGGATGTGATGTCGACCAAAAATTACAACTTTGACAGCCGGGTAGGATCTGAAAGTCCAGATTGACACCACGAATGAACACGAGAAGTTGTGACGTACTCGAGAGATCAGTAGACGCATTCAGCGCCAGAGAATACCACAAGTTCCCAGTTTTCTCGCGTATCTGTAGCACTATGTTCTCTCCAAGTTCTTCTGATCTTTGCACAACTGAACTTACCGAAAGGTTGGTAATTCCAAACAAATAGGCTTTCTAAGGACACAAGTCATTTACTGCTTCCATCGCACTCTTTGATGAAGTTACCATTAGTAAACGATTTTCCTCGTTCTGCCATCTTATGCACTATTTGTACGAGTGACAGATTCATTTTCAGCAAACTTTCTCATGAAGAGATTTCTTTGTGTTTCTAAACTACTTTTCATGGACTCATATTTATCATAGCGTAACTTTCCAGAAAACTTTGAATATGTTGATAGATGTTTTGTTTCGTTGTGACGCCGAAGATTGTACTCTTTCAAAACGGCAACACTTCACTACATATTATGCAACTGGTTTTCTGGTCCTTTGTTTCAATGAAGAAGTACTTTACTCCCCATTCTTCATTGAAAAACGCGACACTCGGCGTCCACTTTTCTTTTCTTAGTAGCGATAATGAAGAGTGAAGTACACGAGATCTGAAAATGAAAAAGACATTGACTTAGAAACAAATTTAAAATCCCATTGAAACACAAGAAAAGCAGAGGACTAGGGGTCACCGATGAAGCTACGGCTCACCAAAGGTACATATAAAGTTTATAGGTACCTTTGTTAATAGAATATATCTCATAATAAGGTTTGCAAAATATATAAATAGGACCAGCCTGAATAAACAGCCCTGAGCAGAATCTTTCAACAGGGATTCCGCGAGTGGCAGCCAGAAGTTCCGCCGAAAGAGACCGAAATCGTCTAAATGCACCATTTCTGCCCATTTGGTTTATTACATAAAGTACGACAGGCCCCTAGATCATCGCACAGAGTTCCTTGAGCAAAGTAAACATTTGCGTAAGGATCTGCTCCAGCAGAAAGGTTGAAAAACACTGCCCTAGAGACCTAGCTCGATTAACACCTTGATCGGGGAATTCTTCTGACCTGGGGTTAATATTTTCGTAATAACACGAAACTTCTATGGCATTTTAAAACCATGTGTATTACTTTATTGCCTCTATTCACACTTGTAGTCCACTTAACTATCCCTGTCAAAGAAATCCTTGTTACGTACCTATAAAATGGATGACATGCAAAAAGAAGTAAATATTTCTGGAGCAGCGGACCTGTGTTGACAGGCGGACGCATCTGTGGGAGGGAAAGATATGCGAGTGAGCGTGTGTGTGTGTGTTGCCATACAAACCATGGTAATGTCAGAGCGTAGGCGGCGATAACACGAGCCGTGGAAGGACTTGGGATGGCGCGAAATAAGCAAACATTACAATAAACAAGAAAATCTAGATACAGTAATTTATAATTGAAAATAGTAAATTTAAGACACATAGCAGCCAGGAAGTTTCCGAACGTGTGAAGATCTCCTATTATTCTAAACATAATCTTTCCATATAAATTGTATCAAATCGTATCGTGTTCCATACATTATACCAAGCACGGTCGAGTACCGTCGGCGGGTTGGATGAAATGACGTCGCGGGCCGGATCCGGCCCGCGGGCCGTAGTTTGGCGACCCCTGATCTACATCATCAGTATCACCATCACGTACGTTCCGGGAGGAGCAGACAACCATATTCCTCAACATACACATGGGCTTTGTGGGACAGATAAACTCTTTCATTGATCGTCCTCCGTGCCGCTCCGTCACACCATCCAGCATTTTCTCCCTCTGTCGACCTTTGTCTCTGCCACCTTTTCTCTTCCCGGTTTTCATACGACTCTCTGGGCGTGCTGCCTTCTCATAACATAACAACAACTTAGAACAATGTATTCCCTTGGTGAATTTAAACACAGAAAGCATACACAATATGTTGCACTATTTATTGCCGGACATATTTCGCTGTATTTAGTCAGGTACATACTGCAGAGTTATATATCGCATGTAGTTAATACATAGATAACACTTAATATCCTCAAGAATACACAAAACTGGCGAACGCCTTATCCAGCTGTGGGCAAACTGGCTGTTTGAAGTACTTAGACATTTGTTATCTCAGTTCTCCATGGTCCTCTCTGACCATTGAGGTGCAGTCTGTCGACTATGAAGGAAGTACCTAAACCCATGAAAGAAACAGTACCAATCCAGCTCTTTGTGCTGTGCTGAAAAATGTCCTGGTTACATAATTTTATTATGTTACTCCTCGGATATGAAATTCCGGTATCAGTCTTGCAGATGCCACAGGTGTCTGAGATTGGAGAGGTGAATGAGAGCTCTGCAACAGGGTTCCCGTGAAGATGATACCTTGGTACCGGGTAGGAAGAAATGAATCTATACCGATTTCACTATCACTGATGCAATTCACTTTTCAGCTCTCAGACGACCTGAATGTCCATTCATGGGACTTAAAAGTTATCACCCTTAGTCGTCTGGAAGATTCATAACCAACCAACCAACGAACCAACGAGTCAAAGAAGAAACCAATCAATCATCCAACCAACCAACCAACCAACCAATCAACCAACAAATCAACCAAAAAAACCAACCAAAAAACCAAAAAAAACACAAACAAACCCAACCAACCAGTTAATCAACCAACTAACCAAATATCCATCAAACCAACTAGCCAACATATCCAATCAACCAACTAATCAAGTAAGCAACCATCCAATCTACCACTCTACCAACCACAAAACCAGCCAATCAATAGACCAACCAATCACACATCTAAACAACCAGCCAAGAAATCAATCAACCAATTAACAAACAAACCAACAAAATAACCTTCCAAAAACCAGTCTTCAAAAAAAAAATAAAATTCTAACTAAATTAATAAACCATCCAATCATCAATCCAATCTGCCAACCAATCAACCAATCAACCAACATATCAATCATCCAACTAACCAAACAACCAAACAATCAACCAACCAACCATCCAAGTGTCCATTTGATTATTATCATTGTTCGAAAAAAAAAAAACCACAGCTCAGCTCCAGTGTTTTGCCTTATTTCGTTTTTCAGTTCAGTGTCCATGATTCATAGGCATACAGTAGCATGGGTAGTATGTAACATTCTTCAAAATGATTTTCTGGCTTCCAAGGATAAAATTTGTTACACAGAATGTTCTTCGTATTCACCAAACGTACACTCGCTATAATCGCACTTATCAATCTGTGACATTTAAATATTTTATAACCGCGACATCTTTAAAAACGCGTTGAGTTTGATGTTATCTAAATACGTTAAAAGTGTAAAGATAAGATATGAGGATATGTGTTTACATGTGAAATAAAACGCCTTCGTAAACAGGCGCTAAGGATGAAAAAAAAAAAATTAATTCAAAATGCGTGATTCTATTTATCATCTAGCATGTCCTTTTCAAAATGTCCCCCCCCCCCCCTCTCCATCAGGCCCGCCAGGAAAAATTCTCGATCCTTCCTTTCCCAGTTCTTTTGCCTTATGCAATTTCACGCGCGCGCGCACATACGCACGCACACCCATACCCACACGCACACCCATACCCACACGCACACCTACCCACACACAAATAAAATGTTTATGTGTTTAAAAAAATATCATACTTTATAGAACTGAATGCACAGAGGAATAGGTGAGGAGTTATTTCCTCCCTTAGTGGACGACGAGCTCAGACGACCCCTGCAGACGTCCCCTGCCACTTCTGTGCTGTCCGACCCATGCCTCTTCTTGCAGGAAGCATAACTCCCATCACTGTTCTCCCCAAACCACTGTGCCTTTTACTATGGCCAACATATTTCATTTCCAGTGATATGTTGCTGTTTACTAGTCACCTTTCTTCGATGTCCAGATCTGGTAGAATGTCAGTATATTTTTTCCTATAAGCTATTTTCTGCTAAGAAACACATTTGGCAAATATGATTTAGAAATATACTCTAATAGAATTGGCAAACATATTTTAGAAACATAGTTAGTTAGTTAGTTAGTCGAGGTTCCAACTTCACGGTAAAGGGTCGTCCCCATTATGCTCCATTCCCGTGCCAGTGAATATCACACAAAATGCTCCCCACTGTCCAATGTGAAAAGCGAAAGATCTTGGCAATCCAACAAGCCTGCACAGGTACACTGTGCATATTGCCGCCGTCAGAATGCCAACACAAAATTCATCCACACTCGCCACAGTTCATCGTCGATGGACTAAGGACTTGGCAGTCACCAGAAAGACCTCATTGACCCGGGTTTTCTCACATGGCTCGGTCTCTTATCGCAGGGCAACCCGCCGAAAGTGTCGCACAAAGCACGAACTCCGCAGCTTCAGCGCCGACTCCCAGGAATCTCCCGAAAAATGCACTCGTGAACCGAAAGGGCAAAACAGTCAATTCAGCAACCGCCGGTAGCCATTGTTCTGAACATGCAGTTCACTGTACAGGACAGATGTAAAAGAATTCCACCCGAATTTCACAGCTCACGGTGTCGCCCACGCACTCACTCAGTAGCAAAGCGACGGAACAATTTACTACCAGTCCAACATGAGGAATATGCGATTGTAAACCGTAGCCACAAGCATAAACACGCCACAGGCCCCAACGGTTCAATGGCTAACCGCCATGCTGGTGATCGGAAGTCTTTTAGAAACATACAGTAATAAAACAAACATATGTTAGAAACATACAGTAATAAAAAAAAACATGGCTAACATACTGTAGAAGCAGTTACTAATAAAACAACTATAGCAAATATAGTTTAGAAAAAATAGAAATGAAATAAATATGCGTCAGATATCTCCTATTCATCTAATATTTGTGTTACATTGTTGATAGAACAGAAAGTGTTCCTGTACATCTAATATAAAACTTACTTCTCATTGCATATAAATAGACCAAATGCTTTTTGTTTTACATCTAACATTAAGTTACGTTTCGTTATGTCTAAGTAGACCAAACGTTTTTCAGTACATCTAACATTAGAATGCTTCGTTATAACTAACGAGACCACGATGTTCGCTATTTTTGTAATATTTACCTTTCGTCCTTGTTACTGAATAGCTCAGAATTGTTCTTTTATATCTAAGCTATCATCGTTGCTACTAAATAGTCTTTAATTGTTTTTATATATCTAAGCTTTCTTCGTTGTTACTAAATAGCTAGGCTTGTTCTTATATATCTAATATTTAGATTCCTTCGTTGCGACTAAAAAGGCCAGAATTATTCTTTCATGTTAAACATTTACATTTAATCTTTATTACAAATTGGGTCATAATGTCCCCTATAAATAATGCCTAGATGGCTCGATCTCATGGTATGGTCGAGACCATGGTCCATGTCCAAAGACGGCGAAACATGACCGCCCACGCTTATCGGCATGGCACATGATGATGATGATGTATTCGAAATGATATTGCTTGTTACAGAAAGAGACAACGAAAATCATACATAGAATGATTTTAACTACTAAACGTATACTCGTGTTTTTCATCTTCAAATTTTGTACTGCGTATATTACGTTTTGAATCCTTAAATCGAAGCCAAATTGACAAAGATAGCGAATCCAAGAACAACATTAACGTACTCTTTTGGTGTACCTATTGAAAGCATCGAAATAGGGAAAACCCATTTGTTCTTACACATAGATGAGCCTGAATATACTCTCATTTCATTACCGAGTCTTTCACGTGGGTATCGTTGTATAGTCAAATTACTAAATAATTGATCAACTCAGAGCATGTCCTCGAATTTCTGTCCCAGTTCTCAAATGAAACGGGCACTTTGTGAAATTAAATAGCTCAGCTGAATGGTGCAGGAAATTAGAAAGGCAACATTCAAATTGAAATTCTATTGCCTCATTTCGAACTCATATGTTAGGAAGAGTTGAGTTGAGCTAAGAACCGACATCACTGCACTCAGGACATTCCCATACGCGCTCCGTCATCTCGTTCTACACCGATTCTAGTCTAGTCTCGCCAGCGAAGAGTCACACTACTAATAGTACTAATCATCCCCACAGGTATTTGATTGAAAGTTCTCCTGGTCTTCCCAGTTTAGAGATTCTTCCAGAACCCCCGCTGATTCCCCGCAATCTCATTCTTTCCACATACGGGTTCTCAATATGTTCCTCTCACCTTCTCCACCTGGTTCCACAGATGCACGACCACCGCTACATTGTCCAGGAAGAACTTGGAAGCAACAGAGATGTGGTTCCTGAGACGAATGATGCGAATACCTTGGGCTGCCAGAGTAACTAACAACGACTGACTGGAAAAGGCTAATGAAATTTGAAAATTATATTCAACAATAAGAAAGAGACAAACACCGTTCTTTGGTCATGTGATGAGAAAAGAGGCATTGGAGAATATTGTAACGACTGGATAGAACAAGGGGAAGAGAGGCAGGGGCCGACCAGAAGAAATGATGCTGGATGGACTGAGACGGTGGCATGGAGGAATATCATCATCACCGAGATATGCGGAGAGACATGAACGCCTAAGCCAGCTGGCAAGGCGCCGGATGATGATGATGATGATGATGATGATTTAAGAGATGGAGCCGTGGTAGTATTACAGCTTCGATAACACGAGTACAAGTTCATTACCCAGAATATAGAATGAGGGATTATTTCAGACCAGACAGGAGGCCGGCGTTGTTGCGAGGTTTAACACGCTTTACACGCGCTGTTTACCACAATGGTATGAGCTACCGCCGTTCAGAAAACAAAGGAAAACTTTGTTTCTTACAGTCTATGCTGTGTGGCGTTGGTGATCATGTCTGTCCACAGTCTTCGGTCTAGTGTACTGCCAATCTTATAGTCCATGCTGTGTGATGTTAGTGATCATGTCTGTCCGCATCCTTCTGTCTCTTGTGCTGCCAATTGGTTTTGATACGGACGTTTAATACCGCAATGCCATGATGTCAAACTGTCCGGCATTGTCTCCCTTGGTCTCCCTCTGCCTCTCTTCCCCTCCAACCTTCCATTTGTGACGACACACTCCAGCTTTCCTTTTCTCAAACCATGTCCAAAGAATATGGACTGTGTTGTTTTCCTGATCTCATCTTATCTCATCTCATCTCATCTCATGTCATCTCATCTCATCTCATGTCATCTCATGTCATGTCATGTCATCTCATGTCATCTCATCTCATCTCATCTCATCTCATCTCATGTCATCTCATCTCATCTCATGTCATCTCATGTCATCTCATGTCATCTCATGTCATCTCATCTCATCATGTTCCTCTTGTACCTTGCGGTGTCGAGGTGAATTATAAACAGCGGGAGAATGCCCGCTTTTTGGGCTTCAGTATTGATATTCCCATGGGCTCTGTTTTCCCCCTTCCCTTTTTTTTTTTTTCCCCCCCCCCCCTTTTTTTTTTCCCTCGGGTTTTACGTGTTCGCCTTTTTTTTCCCCCTTTTTTGCCCCTTTTTTCCCTTTTTTTGGTTTTTTCCCCGGTTTAAACAGCATTTCTTTT
>JACEFZ010025734.1:0-160000 GCA_014155875.1 Cepaea nemoralis
AAAAAGGACCAAAGGATCGAGTAACGACACCACATCAGCGAACGCGCGTAGCAGGAAGTCAGCCCCGACGACCAGGAATCAAGAAACACATCGACCCTAATCGTCGACGAGAGCACCATACGACTGTGCAGAGCGGGGGGGGACCGCGTCCGCTAATCGGTATTCTGTGGAAAACCAAGAGGGAAGGGAACGAGAGAAGGCAGCAAGGGTCGGGAGGCGAGCACACATAAATAAAGGCGCGAATAGCGGATTTAGCATGACAAGATGATTCTAGGGAGCACAGGCAGTCCGTGCTCGGAGAGCACCGAGAGAGCTACAAGCGAATATTCGGGAGAGATGACAAAAACGTACGAAGCGATACCTCACGCAAACGGCAGCAGGGAATCGACGCGAAGAAAGAGAGTAACTAATCAGCAAGGATGCACAGCAGGAGGACGCGAGAGGATCTGCGGCTGATAACGAGGAACAGCGAACAATCGATGCGGAAGAGACCAGACTGCAGCCTTCGGCATGACGGAGGCATAATCAGCGAGGCCTCCTCCCCACGCCTCTCTTGGCTTGCGTGTGTGTGAATAGTCCGTCTGTCCGGTAGATATCTGGTTGATCCTGCCAGAGTCTGCAGCCTACCTTGTGCCAGACGTATTGGTTACCCATTCTCTGGACAAAACAAGGTTATGCCGAGAGAGAGGTCATGTTGTTGTGGGCACCACATGTTCCTCTGAAGCTCTGCCCAGGTATTGTGATGGAATATTGGCCACATTCCAACTCACATACTTTGGTCTGTCAAGACTGCAAGGTGCTAACAACTAAGGTGCAAGAACCAGACTCCAGACCAGGGTATTGGCATGACAGCCAGATGACCGATCAACCCTGAGCTCCAGTCCAGACCATTGACTCTCACTGGACGTTTCTTGGGTCCAAGCTAATTGTTGTGTCCACGGAGTCAGAATCTTTAAGTCGAATGATGATTATATTGATTATCATTTAAAAGTCAGACAAAAAGAGGAGATGTAATTCTGTCATGTTTTGGTTGATTTAGGCATATGCTACCCTGAGGTATATTCATTCATATGTCCCCAGTGAGAAGTTCTTCGGTGACGCTTGATCAATATCAACCAATATCAAGCTGTTCAACTCCTATGACCAATGTGAAGTTCTTCAGTAAAACCTGCTCAGTATCATTCAACATCAAGATTGTCAATTATTGTGAACACCTGTGAAGTGCTGCAATGAAAATTGAACCTTATAAATCTATATCAAGTTATTTAACTACTATGAGCATATGAAGGTGCTTCAGTGAAACTTGAACAATGTAAATCTATATCAAGTTATTCAACTACTATGAACATATGAAGGCGCTGCAGTAAAACTTGAACATTATAAATCTATATCAATATGTTCGACTACTGACTTATGTGAAGTGCTCCAGGGAAACTTGAACATTATACACTTATATCAAACGTTTTAACCTCTATGACCATATGTGAGGTTCTTCGGTGAAGCTTGGTCATTGCATACAAACCATACATAGAAGATATAGACTGTATTCTCCCACGTGATTACTGAAGTGTCGTCTTAGTTCAAGAACGAAGCTGACTCCACACTTCCAGTATTGACTGCATCCTGAAGAATTTCCAGAAGGAGGCGTTCAAGATATCAGGTGAAATACTGGTCACCCGACCAGACGGACATATAACTGATTCCTCGTCTGTGATGAAAGCTCAATCAAGGTTCTGACTTTTCCATTTCCAACTGGCCATATCTTCTGCTAGTCCTATCTTTATTGTATAAAGTGTTCTGTAATATGTGTTGTGTTCGTTGGATTGAGTTAATTAAAATTTTGAAACGAGTGATATGGTTCTTGAAGGTGAAACAGCACTGCATGAATGCCCTGTTTATATGTTGTAAATCTTGAGTCCAGGGGGTCAGCAGGAAAACCAGTTGAATAAGGCTAAGATAGATACACAATACCATTGTGCAGCTTTAAAGCCAACCCCACTAAAACAGTTACAACAGTAAAGCAGGGGGATTAAAAAGGCGATGACAGGAAGATAAAGAAATTTAGAGGAGATCATAGTGGATTTTATATAATATGGGTGACTCTAACAATGCCAGTGAGTCATGATGACTGAAACATTATTATTAAAAGCTGTGTAAAGTTATGAAGAGCAATTTTAGTGCCATTATTTCATTTTAAGTTACCAATAGAAGTTACAGCTGGAGACAAAGTTACTTACCAATGGCAGTACCTTCTGCTTTCTGTTTGTGCATTCCTTCTCCCAGACTGCAGCTCAATGGGTGTGTAAGATGGAGGACATGAAAAGGATCCAGTCTTTGGGTTCACAACATTACGCCCAATACATGGATCATGATATAAAAACGGTCCACGTGTATAACACTGTTGGAAAACACCTTTAACAAGAACATACACAATGTGAAGAACTGTCATGTTTAAGTGAAGAACTGTTTATGTCCCTGTACATTTTGCCATGCAAAGAGTTAAGAAAAAATACAACCAGAAATAGAGGAAGGACAACGTGGTTTGAACAAGGCAAAGCAACAGTAACTGCTGTGTACTTCATCATCCTCATGTGCCATGCCTATAAGCGCATGTTGCGCAATCTTACGCGATCACCAGAGTCATGGAACAGCTTTGTGTTATTTTCTCGACCATGCCATGTGGTCAAGCCGTCCTGATATTTACTTCTCTGGCTTTCCCCTGTTCTTCTTTCCCCCTTCACTATTGCTAGTTGTTACAAAGTTTCCTAGTTTATTTCTTCTCAAAACGTGCCCAAAATATTTTGACTGTCTGCGTCTAATTTATCAAATCAGTTTTCATTTGCTTCTTGTAGGATTTGTTCTTTGGGTTTTCTGTCTGTCCATGGTATTCTTTGCATTTTCCTCAGAAACCACATTTCCACTGCCATTGGAGCTGTGTATTTGCAGTGAACATTAATGGAGAGTTCAATAGAAATAAACACCCACATCTTTGCTTCATTGATTACACAAAGGCTTTCGATAAATTAAGACGTTTCAACATGATAAAGATTCTTATAGATCTAAAAATGTATGGGAAAATCTTAGACTCGTAAGAAGCATATATTGGAAACAACAAGCTGTCAACCAAATTTGATAATGAAATAGGTCAATATCAGCCAATTAAAAGAGGTGTGAGACAGGGATGTTTAATGTCTCCAGATTTTTTTACGTATACCGAGAAAATATTGTTAGAAATTTAGAAGGTATGAGATGAATCGCAATTGAGGGATATAACATCAGTATTATTAGATACGCGGATGAAACAATGTTGACTGCATACAACCAAGGTAATCTGCAACATTTAATAGACGCGGTTATTGTACACAGTGAACAAATAGGATTAGAATTAAATTGTAAGAAGACACAGATTATCGTCATCTCTAAGAAGAAAGAAATGCTACAATGTACTATAAGGATAAATGGGAATATTCTTAAACAAGTGAATCAATACAACTATCTTGGAATAGTCATAACATCATATGGGAGGTGCCTTGAAGAGATTAAAACAAGTATCACTATTGCAAAGGCAGCCTTTTGCAAGATTGAAAACATACTGAGCAATAAACAGATGTAAATTGCAACGAGAAAAATGTGTTGTAGTGCTACATAGAACCAGCACTTTTGTATGGATATAAGCCGTTTAACAAGAGCTGACAAGCTGAAAAACATCAATTGGCAGTGGAAATGTGGTTTCTGTGGAGAATGCAAACAATACCATGGGCAGACAAAAATAAAAAACCAATGAGCAAGTCCTACAAGAAGCAAATGAAAACCATAAACTGATTGGAGAAATTAGATGTAGGCAGTCAACATTTTTTGATCACGTTAATAGAAAGAAACAAAGAACTTGGTGACAACCTGGCGATATATAGTGGAAAAGAACAATGGGAAGATAAACATCTGGATGGTTTGGTCATATGTAAGAACACAGAGCTCATCCATGACTGTGATGATCGTGTAAGATGGCGAAAAATGCCTGCCCACGCTTACCGTCAAGGCATATGATGATGATGACATTTTGCCACCATTATCATCATAGATTAAACACTCCACCCATCCATAATGTGCCATGCCGATAAACATGGGCGTCATGATTCGTCATTTCACTCGATCACCACAGACATGAATCAGCTTAGTGTTCTTGTCTCGACCATACCACGTGGCCATGTCATCCAGGTATTTAATTCACTGTCTTCCCCTTGTTCTCTTCCCCTCGATCTTGTCAGTTGTCACCAAGTCCTCCAATTTATTTCTTCTCATAACATGCCCAAAATATGTTGACAGCTACGTCTAATTCCTCTAATCAGTTCACGATTTTCATTTGTTTCCTGTAGGACTTGACCATTGTTTTTTTTTTTCTTTCTGTATGACCATGGTATTCATTGCATTTTCCTCAGAAACCAAATTTCCACAGCTCGACTGCTCATTGTCCACGCTTCAAATCCATACAAAAGTACAAATTCTATGTATCACGGCAACACCTTTTCTCGTTGCAATTAACATCTTTTTATTGGCCAGTATGTTTTTCATCTTGCGATACATGGCGATTTTTATTCTACTCTCTTCAAGACATTTTCAAACAGATGGTATAACTGCTCCGAGATAATTGTACCGATTCACTTGTTTAAGAATATTCCCATTTACTTGTATATTATATTGTGATATTTCCTTCGTCCTAGTGACGACCATAATCTGTGTCTTCTTACAACTCAATTCTAACCGTAGTTGTTCACTGTGTGCAACAACCGCATCTACTAAATATTGCAGATCCTTCTCATTGTATGTAGTCAATACTGCATCATCTGCATATCTAATTTTATTGATGTTTCCTCCCCCAATGATGATTCCTTTCTGATCTTCTCCATCCATCCATCATGTGCCATGCCGATAAGCGTGGGCGGTCAAGTCTTACCATCTCACTCGATCACCAGAGTCGTGGATCAGCTCCATGTTTCTGTCTCGACCATGCCACGTGGAAAAGCCATCCAGGTATTTACTTCTCTGTATTCCCGTTGGTCTCTTCCCTTCAATCTTGCCAGTTGTTAGCAAGTTCTCAAATTTATTTCTTCTCATAAGATGTCCAAACATTTTGACTGTCTACGTCTAATGTCTCTAATCAGTTCACGATCTTCATTTATATCTTGAAGGACTTGCTCATTGGTTTTTCTGTCTGTCCATGATATTCTTTGCATTTTCCTCATAAACCACATTTCCACAGTCATAAGATGTTTTTTCAGCTTGTTTGCTCATTGTCCACGCTTCACATCCATATAAAAGTACAGCTTCTATGTACAGCACTTCAACACTCTTTTTCTCGATTCAATTATTATCTTTTTATTGGTCAGTATGGTTTTCATCTTGCAAAAGGCTACCTTCGCAATGGCAATTCTTGTTCTAATTTCTTCAAGGCATCTCCCATCAGATGTTATGACTGTTCCGAGATAATTGTACCGAATCACTTGTTTAAGAATATGCCTATTTATATGTATATTACATTGTGGTGTTTCCTTCTTCCCAGTGACGCAGAAAATTTGTGCCTTATTACAATTCAATCCTAACCCTAGTTGTGTAACAAACGCATCTACTAAAGGTTGCAGGTCCTGTTCATTGTCTGCAATCAAGACTGTATCATCAGCATATCTAATGTTATTGATGCATAGTCCCCCAATGTTGATTCCTTCCATATCTTCAATATTTTTGAAAATATTTTCGCTGTACAGGGAATAAAGATCTGGAAACAATACAGTTCCCTGTTCCACACCTCTCTTAATAGGTTGATATTGACCTACGATACTATCAATTTCGTATGACAGCTTGTTGTTTCCAATATTTGTTTTTTACAAGTCTAAGGTCTTTTCCATCAATTTGTAGATCTTCAAGCATCCTTATCATGTCGACATGTCTCACTTTATCGAAAGCCTTTGCGTAGTCAATCAAGCAAAAGTGCAGATCTTTATTTACTTCTATAGAACGTTCAATTACTGTTCTCAGTATATACACATCATTTCCTGTACCCTTGAATTCTACAAACCCACATTGTTTTTCTCCTATTTCAGGTTGTATTTTCTTCCTAACTCGTTGCATGACAGTTCTTAGCAAAATCTTCGTGATGTGGCTGATTTTACTAATTGTTCGATGTTGATCACATTCCAAGTCTCTCGATTTCTTTGGGGTTGAAATAAATACAGTGTTGCATAATTCATGAGGTATATTTCCAGTATCATATATTGTATTCAGCAGTCTGGTGACTTGATCTATTCTATATTCCTCTAAAGCAGGGGTAGGCAAACTACGGCCCGCGGGTCGCATGCTGCCGGCCAACTGATATTATGCGGCCCGCGAAGGCGTTTAGAAATAAATTTTTTTACTTCGTTTGTAAGTTATTTTGTTGAATTTTATGTACCTTTTTTATTGTTTTAACATTTTTGATAAAATTTCTTTCTAATTATCTGTTTTTGTAAACAGTCCTTGACCTTAGTAATGTAATGCTTCTTCTTCTTCATTCGTTCACCTTAAGTACGTTTATAACTGCAATGTTGCCGCTTGTGTAAATTTAACTGTCCTTTTTAGTTCACTCAGCAGTCCATAGAGTTTATCTTCCACTGTCGTCTCTCTAGGCCAGAAAGTTTGCCTAGACATGTTGTAGTTTGGGAAGTCTTTGAGTATGTGCTCTGCTGTCTGCAACGTCAATCCACATGTGCACATGGCTGATTCACCAATCTTGAATCTTGTATACATGTGGTTGCGTAATCTATTGTGTCCTATTCTGAGATGCAGAATAATGACTTGTTCTGGTCTGTCCATAACGTGGTAGTCATCTTCAGCAGGTTGATTGATTGATTGACTGATCTAGGAACCGAAATCACAGCCTTCAGGGCATTCCTATAGGTGCTGCGTCCCCATCCTCAGCAGCCAGCGAAGATTTCCAACACCAATAGTACCAGTAGCAATCTGATTATATTTCCGTCTCGCCTTTCCTCTGAGCGTTGAGCGTCTGCCAGATCACCTCGTCACACCTCACTGCCTCATTCTTGCCAGACCATGATGATCCATGTGCTCCTCCGAGGTGTACACGTGCTCCCACAGGGCCGCAACCACGTCTGCCTTGGCATGCACCAATACTCCACCAAGTTTTGCAGAGCCAGACAATCTCTTCGCCTGTTCATTCCCCAGCACACCAGCATGCCCCGGAGAAAAGATCCAGGCGATGCTTGACACCCGTGACCTCCGAAGCGAAGCAAGCCACTCTGCACGAAACATGCCTGTCCTAACCTTTCTCAGCATGCTTTCTGAGTCAGTTACAATCACGAAGTGCGTGTGTATCGTATTCTCGATCCAGCGGAAAGCTGCAGTGACCGCCACCACCTCCATTCTTAAGCTGAATGTTGAGGTATCATATGCCAGGCTGTCCTGCACCAAACGTCAGCCATTAGCCTTTGCAATGAACCCCCAGGCACTTCTCCTACCTCTCGACACCGAACCATCTGTGTAGATAATCACATCACCTGAGCGAGCATTATCCTGAATTACTTGTTTTATTTCCTCTTCCATGGCCCCTGCTGGCCACTCCCTGCACTCCCGGCTCAATGTGATTATAACTCTGCACAAATCTGACTGCTGCGCTGTGTCACAAAATGAAACCGTGTGTTTATCCGGTTGATTATTACAGAGGATTTTCGGATTAAGCGGACGATCGACCAGCGACATCTATTTGTACTAACAGAGTAAACACAGTTGTACAGGTTACATCGTGTCAGCCCATAAACACATTTAGTGGTGAGTGAGTAGGAATGGATACACCGAGTTGGCAGTTCATTAACAGTTGGAATCACATATATTGTCACCACGGAACAGAAGAGTGACAAGTTTGTCAACATTTGAATGCAGATGGAAGCCGTGAGATCACAGGGGCAGATGTAAAACGGAAGTACCTAGTACGGAAAACAGTGCATCTGTCAATTCTTGGTTTCCGGAACATCAAGATGATTGGCAGCTTGGTATCGAAACTCTTTGTTGGGAGTTTACAGAAACTAGCTGGCTTGTTTTGAGAATCTAGGCAATTACTGACAACTTTGACAGGATTTAAGCCAGGAAAATAGTTCTTGACAGGGGATGATTTGCCACTGTGCCACCTGTGTGGGGGAGTAAAGGATAACGTCACGTGGACAACTTTGGTAGTTTGCCATATAAACTCGAGTTGAGATCAACTAGGGGGGACTTGAATAATGCTCTAGACAGAGTGCAGGGCACTGCAGTGCCAGTGGAAATAATATCTACCGTGTGTTAATTAGTGACTTAATTTTACACGTGCCTATATGGCAGATGTAGATATGATTTATAGGACTGCAGTAGTGCCATTTAAGGTTCCCTACCAGATCCAAGGAAACTCAACAAGTTTTAAAAAAAACCCATTCGGAAGAACACCCGTTCAACCATCAATAAAGTGCAGACAGAACGTAACTGAAAGCTAAAAGCAGGTTGATTCACCAAAGTGAGTGATGCGTACTGATGCACCACACATCATCAGACAGTGGTGGCGGGCTGAAGACATTGGGTCTAATAGTTACCTAGAGTTATATAATCTCGTGTAATAGAACACATGACATTATATGTGAGGCTGGATAGACACGAGTGAGGATCAATCCAGTACAGTAACAATTAACATTAGTAAGTAGCCCTTATGAACTGAGTGGTTCGATGTGCAACGAGGATGATCTGTCGACTAACTAACTAACTAACTAACTGCGTACACACTGCAAAAGACTTGTGCAGTTTGTTTAGGAACATTAGGAACGGACATTGTGTAGAGTGCAACCGGTCCCTGATTAACTCTTAATACCACCGGTGTCTATTTCGGATGTTCATGAAATTGGATTACCAGAGGTCTACAGAGGCAAAGCATTATCCGGCAAGATGATTCCGGCAACGGGTGAGACGTACTTGTTCTGACGTAACGTGCTGTGGTCTATCTTTGCTGTGATCAGCTGACTGAGTTGATGTCTGAGAGACAGAGTCTACACACTTTATAGAACACGTCACACATTTTCTTCGCATACACGTCTCATACACGTTACACTTTTATTTTAATAAATTAATCTTTATTAATTTCTAGAAGCAAGAGTTGTTGAGTATGTTGCGTTGGGGAAGTATGAGAAGGGGGCATAGTACGACAGTGTGAGAGTGATAGGAAAAGGTGTCCATAGGCTGATGGAGTGTGTTGGACGGAAGCTGGTGGATTCTCCAGAATATTGAGGGGGGAAAAAAATAATATTATAATGTGGGTGTCGGATCTCCTCACTCCAGGGACGACACTTTAAAGGAGGACACGACACGCTGGTACTCTGACCCACACCTCTCCTAGCCTAATGATCTCCAAGATGCACACATGTCTGATCGTATCCCCCGCTTGAGCCTTCCATGATTTCCCTCTTATCAATCGTTGACCCTTAACTGCGTCCAGCGCCTTATGTAAAGGGTGGTCTGTGTCTGCAGCTACTCTGAGGTATGCCTTCGCCTGCATCACCTTGAGCCTACCTGCAACAGTTGGCAAACCAAGGATGTAACGCATACACACTAATGGGGTGTCTCTGGTGCATCCCAGAATGAGCAGCATAGCTTCGTTCTGTATGCGCTCTAACTTCACCAGCTGACTCTTTGAGACAAGTGAGCAGTCCTAGTCCCTAATCAATCACTGAGAGGATCAAGTGCTGGTATAGTATGAAAAGCATTCTCTGCTCTGTGTCCATTGCAGCCATAGATTTAAGTGCGTTGAGTCCCTTTTGAGATTTTGCCACAACCGTGTCCACATGGTCCCCGAAGGACAGGCTCCTGTCAAATGTGATTCCCAGATACTACAGTTTGTTCCCTCAGTTAACGTTTCTACCATCTATCGTGAGGCTTAGGACATCAGCACTCACAATCCTGTTGTCCAGAGAGCACCACAAAACAGCCGCCTTTTCCGGTGGATGATAGCACTCATTTCAGTGCGCCAGTCAATCACTTTGTCTACTATCGCCTGTAGCTCCTGGGCAGTTTGTACCCTATCCCTCCCTTACCTATATGAAAGAATATCATCTGCAAATTTGAGTATCCTCCCAACCCCTGGTGCTTCTAGGTTTGCAATCTTGCTTGTATACACGTTAAAGAGCACAGGTGAGATTGCAGATCCCTGTGGCAGTACCAGGGTTAACATATGTGGCTCTGAGGTCCATGCACCCAGACGGAGAGCAACCCGACGAGAATACAGGATGGCTGCTATCCAGCTCACCAACCAGGGATTGACCCCCTTCTCCATCAGAGCTTGACAGCGACTATCATAGAGTGATGATCCTAAAGCCGCTAAGCTTTGAATGATCCTTAAATGGTTTTGGGAGAGGGATGAGATAGCTGTTCCCCCAATCTTGCGGTACTGATGCTGTCCTAATGCTCTGGTTAAAGCAGTCGATCATCTCCTTTATGTCTTCATCGCTCAAAGCCTTTATGTGGCCATACCTAACCCCATCAGGCCATGGTGCCGTGTCTTTTGCCTTTTTCAAAATATGTTTAACATCTTCAACCCGTATGATGTCTTCATAATGCATATTCTTCATTGTGCCAGATAACTCATCTAACTGAATCCCTGGTGTCCGCATCATTATGATTGGTCTGCTCTAAAACATCTCTGCAGAAACGCCTGCCCTTTCTCTTTGTCTGTTGTCACGCACACATATGCCGATCTTTTCTTTGTATTTGTATGTGCAGCTTCCAGAATTTTCATAGTGTTTTATCACCTCCAATCTCCTTCATGAAACATTCCGATTTTGCGTTTGTTGGCTTCTGCAACACAGCGCTTGAAAACCTCCACCTTATCTTTCTTGACATTTTCCGCTGTATCCACTTCCTCTCGTGAGCTTTTGATTGTCTGTCGCACTTTCCTTAGCTGCTTCACTGCAGCTCTCTTTGCTTTCCAAGCATGGTCTACTTCTGGAGTCCACCATGGGGGCTGCAAAAAAGGAGTTTTAACAGTCCGGTTGCATGCCTCCTGTCTGAGGCGTCCAAGAAGGCTGTCTGTCCACTCATACCGGAAGGTCAGGCACGCTTTCCCAACCTTAACGTTCCTGGATTTAGAGATCAGGACTGAACACGGCATGTGATCACTGCCACGGTAATTCAAAACAGTCCACTTTACATCAAGGACTGATGACTGGGAGACAAGTGCCAAGTCAAAGACATTGTCATTCTAGTCAGCCTTCCATCATTTATGCAGACCACATCAGCGTCCACCATGGAATCCGCAAGGGCAATTCCCTGTCGGTTTTTTTCCACTACTGTCCCATTCTCTGTTCCTCGCATTGAAGTCTCCACATATGAGTAGCCGGGTATATATATATATATATATATATATATATATATATATATATATATATATATATATATATATATATATATATATATATATATATATATATATCACCTGGTAATTACTCCAATTCCTTAAATCCAGTCCCAGTGTTCCTTTCTGACAAAACAGTCCACTGTGGCATATACATTTATGATGTTCCAGCTAAAGCCACCAATCTCCATTTGTACACCTTGGACCTCTCTTGCACTGTGATTCCACTGGCTCAAGTCAAGTACCACATGATTCACTCCTTCCTTCACCGGCAGACCTTGCTCATGTCTCTTCTGCCCAGTAGGGTTTCTATAACTGGCATACACAATACAATGATATGTGTCTGTATTTAGATCCTGGTACATAAGGATATCAAAATCATATATCAGCCTCTCCAATACAGGACCTCTCTGCCGTGCACTACGACAGTTCCATTATCCCACTCTTACATGGTTGAAACCTAGTCTCTCCACTTTACGTCTTGTTCTCCTGGTGCCTGCCCTCCTGTTTCTATGCCCTCTTCTCACACCATTTCCTCGTCTTCTCATCGTCTCTCTCTGCTAGGGAAGAGGCAGGGGATGTCCCGCAGGAGTCTATACGGCTGGTGCCGCCCCGCACGTCTGCCAGACGTCCAACTTTCACGACAAGCTTACTCGTTGCCATCCAGTTCCTCAGCACGCTGGTCCTCCTTGAACTTGGGGGTTTATATTTTTAGTTTCCGTCTCCTAGATGGACTGCTGTTCAAAGCTAACGGGTCCCACCTACCCGGGGGAGGGGTTAATGCGCCCCTGACTCGCTTGGCAGGCACGTCTCCGAGCATATGAGGTATTTTCTAAGGAAATCAGATCCCACTCTGAGATCCCGCCTCGCCCTCTGTGCCCACCGCCAGTTGATCCGAGACTGCTTATTGGGTATTCGCAGCTAACCTCCATATCTAGAGGCCGTTCCACGATCCGCTACTTGTGGACGTGCTGGGTTGGGGATGGTCGCCCAAGCATTACCCAGATTTGTTTTGGTGGCCTTCTGACTGATTTGATAATTCTTTTCTTTTGGTGGATGTAACGGGCACATCAGCCTGTTCTTTCTTTGCTCCTTCCTTAGCCAATCGATCAGTTCTGTCGTTTCCGGGTACTCCACAGTAGGATGGTATCCACTGTATGCTGACCTTATGCTGACTGCTAAGTTAAGAAAGTAGTGTCCTTAGTACTGGCAATTTCCCAGACATCATTTCGTTTTCGTTGAGGTGAGTTTCTTGCAAACAACATACGCTTACCTTTTCTTGGTCCAAGATGTTTTCTAGTTCTATTTATTTTTGTTGCTGACTCCCTCCGCATTCCAGTGCATTAGATTTAGTCTTTGTTTGGTATGGCCAGACGCTCTATTCTTAGGTCCCCTGGCTCCACATAACATCTGAGAAGGACCTCCAGTAGCTGGAGGACGCATAACGTGGCATCTTGATTTCTGTGGTGCGCCTCCTGGCTGGTTGACACCGTCTTCAGCACCTTTTCTTTGCTAGAGTAGACTGTGGTCTTACTCGAGATTAGAGGTGTAGGCATTCACACATATGTCTGCGCATGCATATACGTGCGTACACATCTAGAGCGTTCTGGTTATTTTTCGGCGCCAGTGACTCACCGCCGCCCCTTCTGCTGTTAGTTAAAACAGTTCCGCCACTAGAAGGCCAGGAGTTGGACTTTTGTTGCATAGGTGCAGAATGCACGACCTATTGAGGTATGTATGCTAGGTTGGGCGCTCACCCCAACCCCGCTCCGGCTTCATACAGCAACATTTGGAACCATGTAATATTAAAATGCGAATTTATTAATTTTTATACAGAGGAATATTTATCGACATGTAAAGATTTAATAAGGATGATTTTATGAAAAGCATATATTTTTTCGGTGAGTAAAATTTTTTATTTTGCATAAAAATATTAAATTTAAAAGTGTTTTGCTGTCATAAATTATTTCCACATTTACAATGTTCAAATTCATTTATTTGTTGTAGTAGTCTTGATATATTTCTTAAATTTATTATGAGTTTACTACTTGTTTTCCGAATATTTTATTTTCACACACACCCGGAAGTAGGTTTTGTTTCATTTCCGTTTTAAAGTTTTGTACAATTCTAACTGTTCGAATTTTATTAAAACAATGAGTGTCAATAACAAATGTAAGATTGAAGATGAATGCCGTGTTTTTAATGATGAATGGTCAACTAAGTACTATTTTATAAAAGTTGGTAGCAAATCAGTTTGCTTGTTGTGTCATGAGTCAGTGGCTGTCTTAAATGAGTACAATTTAAAAAGACATTGTCAAACAAAACATTCCGATTTCGGATACAATTTAACAACCGAAGGGAATGAAAGGAAATGCCTGGAGGTGGTGAAAAATTTGGAGAAACAGCAAACTGTTTTCACTAAACAGTCTCCAATTCAAGATGCTGCAACTGAAGCTAGTCTTGTGCTGTCACACAGAATTTAAAACAGAACAAGCCATTTTCTGATGGCGAGTTCATCAAGGAATGTTTGATAGATGCAGTAAACATTATGTGTCCAGAACCCCCCCCCCCCCCCCCCCTCCCCCCCCCCCCCAAAAAAAAAAAAAAGATTTGCCAACATTACTTTATCAAGAAGAACTGTGGTCAGACGTGTTGACAAGATAAGTGACAATTTGATGCATAAACTTCAAGATGCAAGTAAACAATTTTTGTAGTATTCTCTTGCATTGGATGAGAGTACCGATGTACATTATACTGCCCAATTATTGATATGTATACGTGGAATAAACAATTATTTCAAACTCACTGAAGAGTTAATGAGTGTTGAGTCACTCAAAGACACAACCACAGGCCATGATATATTCAATGCTGTTACTAACTGTATTGAAAGAACTGGGTTGATTTGGAACAAGATGGCAAGTGTTACAACTGACGGAGCTCGTGCTTTGATTTTAAAAGATGAAGGTCTGGTAAAGTTGATAAGTCATAAGATTAAAGCAGAATATCCAGGCCACACATTATTACCACTTCACTGTGTGATCCATCAAGAAATTCAAGTGTAAAACTGTTTTTGAATATCAAGCATGTTATTGACCCAGTTGTCAGTGTCATCAACCTCATCAGATCAAGAGGACGTAATCACAGACAGTTCAAGGCATTACTTGACGATTTGACGAAACCAGTGTTCGATGGCTGAGTCTCGGCAAGGTGTTGAGGCGAGTGTGAGAAGTCAGAGAATAAATAGTGATGTTCCTAGCGATGAAGGGCATTGAATGTGACTTTAATACTAACATTGTCAATAAAGAGTGGAAGTTACACTTTATGTTTTCCATTGAAATTATGGAAAAATTAAATGAACTGAATGTCAAACTTCAGGGCTATGGTGTGTTTGCACATGAATTGTATGTACATGTAAAATCATTCCAGGCAGAACTCTCATGTTCTCCAGACAATCAAGTGAACAAAAGATTTTGTCCCTTCCCTTTGCTGAAACAAGAAACCATTTCTGGTGAAATGACTGAAAATTACAAAGCCCGATTAGATTCATTGATTGAAGCATTTGGATAGAGATTCCAAGATTTCAAGAATTTAGAGCCACAGTTCAATATTCATTCCCAGTTCCCCTTTTCGTGCAGAAGCTGATACAGCCACAGAGGACATACAGTTGGAGCTGCTTGACTTACAAGCAGATCATGACCTGAAAGATACATTCAAGTCAGATGGTTTGCTGGATTTCTATGGATCTTTATCACAAGAATTATTTCCAAACTTGACAAACTTTGCAGCTAAACTATTATCATTGTTTGGATCAACATATATTTGCGAACAAGCATTCTCTTGCTTGAAGATCAACAAATCTAAGAATAGGTCTTTATTGTCGGACTGAAAATTGCATGCTGTCATGCGAATTTCAACAAGTAAACTTGCTCCAGATTTCAAGAATATTGTCAAAAAGTGCAAGCAGTTACATACATCTCATTAGAAATCAACAATTATAGTGACAATGTAGTCGGTTTGTGTCTAAATTAAAGCAATTGATAGATAATAAAGAATATTTGTTATAATAACACGTTGTAAAATCTTGTTAACAAATTAGTAAATGTTGTTGTCCATAATTGTAATATAATGTATAAGTGTATAAGTAAAATAAAATTGCAATAATTAATTATTTATACTGCTGAATAACCTATAAATAATTAATAATTACTTATTGTGATAGGTTGCTGTAAATAAAATGGCATTATATATATATATATATATATATATATATATATATATATATATATATATATATATATATTATATATATATATATATATATATATATATATATATATATATGCGTCCCGCCAATAGCTTTACATTTGTCAATGCGGCCCTACGCTCAGAAAGTGTGCCTACCCCTGCTCTAAAGCATTAATCATTTCTGTTGTGATGTTTTCTGAACCGGGGCCTTGCCAGTTTGTTTTCATATGGTTAAGAACATTAAAACATTCAGACAGCATCAAATGTCTCAGTATTACAGAGACAACAATAATGGGAAGCATGTTTCTTGGAAGAAAAGAGAGGAGTCTCTGAAGGAGCCCGCCTTGGGCATGAAGTAGCATAAGGCAGGGGAACGGTGAAGGATAGAGTCATTCTTCAAAGGACATGCTACCTAATGATGCTTATGACAGACGATGATTGAATAATAAACATTGCCACATTTAAAGAAAAGTGTGACAAATAGTAGTTAATGTGTTAATGCATATTGGTTTATAACTAATTCATTACATAGTAAAAAGAAACTAAAAGACCCATGTGTTCACGCCTTGGGCTGTACTGGCGTGTGGTGCTAGCCCTATAGTTTTATAGACCAATCAACAATTGAGGGTGATGTGATTAGTATCGTGCCGTCACCTGACTTCTAATTATGTCTACTGGAGCACGCTTTAGGCTGGGTCAACCTGGGGGACCCATCAATTTTTACAATGTGCCATTAAATAATAGATGTTTAAAACAATAGAACGTAGTGTATCTTATTTATACATTGACTTACATCTTTAAATATCTTTAAATTTTGAGCCAGTTACTATAACTGTCCTAACCAACATCAAAGACAGGGGTACTCCCATAAGTCCCCAATCTCTCAGTTTCTTCCAGCAGATGCTGGTAGGAATGGATAATTATTCCTTTGACATCTCAATCTTCTGTAGCAGAACAGGTGATGGGAGGAGGAGGGGGGGGGGAAGAGAATTAGTGAAAGAAAGATAATAAACGTTGCGAACTTATAAATGGGGAAGTTTGATGAAGAAGAAAACAATGTGCACGAGAACGCACAAAAGAGTACTACGTAACATTGTTAGGGGTAGCGATGGGCATTAGCTACGGCAACAGTAACAAGACAACGGGCATTACGAACGGAGGGAAGCAAGCAAGCGGAGGACAGGATGAAGGAGAACATCAAGGTTGAGTACTGACTCGGTAGCGTTATTTTATAATCACCGGACTTCAGGGCTGAAGTAAATAGATAGTCGTTTGCACCATGAAGAAAATAGAATTGACGGAAGCTAAAGGTATGCTAATTATGATACGAAGTTGGAACCTGTTCATAGTTTAGTAGTATCTATAAGTCAGTATGCCTCCGGCTGAGAGGCCACTCAGGGTGACTCCAATTTTTAAGTTGGTTCCACAGATGTGGAACATGAAGGTATGATACGTTATTGAATATTGTCTTGGTACATACATAATGTATGTATTTCTGTAGTGATTATGAAGAAAATTCTGAATTAAATTCATGAAGTTGTAAATTGGCGTACAAGTCGTCATGGAGTGAAAGTTTGAATTAATCTACGAAGGCAAGAAGAGGGTTTCGTACACTAATCTCTCTGCAACTCGAATGCTCCACTAACCGGCCGAAGGAATAAACCTCGTTGCTGTGGAACAAAGCAACGAAGATAGAAGAATCTACGTGTATGTCCACGTGTGCACGGCGGGGCTCTGTCACATAAAGGACGATCTAAGATAGAAGAATCTACGTGTATGTCCACATGTGCACGGCGGGGCTCTGTCACATAAAGGACGATCTAAGATAGAAGAATCTACGTGTATGTCCACGTGTGCACGGCGGGGCTCTGTCACATAAAGGACGATCTAAGATAGAAGAATCTACGTGTATGTCCACATGTGCACGGCGGGGCTCTGTCACATAAAGGACGATCTAAGATAGAAGAATCTACGTGTATGTCCACATGTGCACGGCGGGGCTCTGTCACATAAAGGACGATCTAAGATAGAAGAATCTACGTGTATATCCACATGTGCACGGCGGGGCTCTGTCACACTTCAGACTCAAAAGCAAAATATAAAAAGCTGAAATACCACTTGTTTAATAAACTAAACAAAGGAGGTACTGAGAAATGTTACTATGGAATTAGTAAAATTAAGGTAAAACATTTATTGCAAGAGTATCCAACATGTATAGAAGAAAGAAAAATACACTCGCACTATTTGAGATCAAAAAACGCTCAAGCTTTCTTTAAATATATTCAGATTTATATCTGAAGGTGTACAAAGAAAAAGATGTAACATGCAGGTTGTATAAGCACTTTCTTCTTCGTGAATATTCGCTGACACTAGTTCTCAATTTGATTCAAACTTAGACAGTCTTCGGTGTATTAGTTCATTAATAGCCGTGTAATACTGTATGGATAAACTGCATAATTGGTAGCTTGTCCATACTGAAAGCACTCTCTATGGATGCTTTAGAGGCCAAGGAATGAGTCGTTTGAATGTTACAACTGCCTTCTGGTCTGTAAAATTCAGAAAGGTTTGTGAAAATAAAATGTAAAATGTTTGACAACCATTTATTACAGTCATCCATCTGTAATCTTCCTAGGCGCAGACTGAGAATCTGATACAAACATCTTCACTTGAGGAATATAATTTAGTCACTGAATGGTAGCAGTGACTGTTTAGAGTCAATGAATTCTTTACTACATAGGAAGTCAAATAATGAAAGGACAGTTGAAACAGAATTTGACGTGGTCTTCTCTTCTTCTGTATTTTATATTCCAACTAGCTGACCCGGCCCGGCTTCGCCCAGACCCTGATGGGGAGCATCTCATTTAATTCATATAAGTAGTCATATAAGTTCCCGTTCCCGACTATCTGTCTGTCTGTCTGTCTGTCTGTCTGTCTGACCCGGCCCGGCTTCGCCCAGCTCCTGTTGGGGAGCATCTCATTTAATTCATATAAGTAGTCATATAAGCTCCCGTTCGCGTTCCCGACTATCTACTGTCTGTCTGTCTGTCTATTATTAGAAGGGGCACTTGAAAGATCTTTACATCTTCCCCCAACAATTAACTTGGGTAAATGGAGCGTCTCATTTAATTCATATTCGGCCATTGCTCCCGTTCCCGTTCCCAAAAAGACGACCCGGCCCGGCTTCGCCCAGTCCCTGGTGGGGAGCATATTTAATTCATATTCGGCGTAGGGAGGAAGAGGAGGAGGAGACAGGAGTAGGAGGAAGGAGGAGGGATTAGGAGGAGGAGGAGGGAGGAGGGGGAGGGAGGAGGAGGGAGGAGGAGGAGAGGGAGGGGGAAGGGAGGAGGATGAGGGAGGAGGAGAGAGGAGGAGGAGGGAGAAGGAGGAGGAAAAGTGAGGAGGAGGGGCAGGAGGAGGGGGAGAGAGGAGGAGGGAGGAGGCGGGGGAGAAGGAGGAAGGAGGAGGAGGGAGGAGGAGCTGGGAGAAGGATGGAGGAAAAGGAGGGAGGAGGAGGGAGAAGGAAAGAGGAGAAGGAGGAGGAAAAGTGAGGAGGAGGGGGAGGAGGAGGGGAGAGAGGAGGAGGGAGGAGGCGGGGGAGAAGGAGGAAGGAGGAGGAGGGAGGAGGAGCTGGGAGATGAGGAGGGGAGGAGGGAGAGGGAGGAGGAGGGAGGTGAGGGAGGAGGAGGAGGGCGGAGGTTGGAGGAGAAAGAGGGAGGAGGAGGGAGGAGGAGAGATGAGGAGGAGAGGAAGGAGGAGGAGGGGAGAAGGGAGGAGGAGGAGGGAGGAGGAGGAGGGAGGAGGAGAGCAAGGAGGAGGGGGAGGAGGTAGGAGTAGGAAGGAAGAGGGAGGAGGAGGAAGAGGGAGGAGGATGGAGGAGGAGGAGGAAGAGGGGGAGGAGGAGGGGGGAGAGGAGGATTATAACGCATATGCCTGTAGATAACTGCAGCGAAAAGGTCCACCTATTTGAGAAATATGCAACAATTTTACATATATAGCAATTCTATAAGAAGTTATGTCCCCTCGCTATATATACATTATAATGTAAATTAAATATTAAATAATAATAATAAAACATGTTTGTACACTAAAAAAACTATGACAGTTGGCAGCACGGGAATGATTAGAAGATCAGACAGACAGACAGACAGACGGAGATTCTCTTTTATATATATAGATGAAGCATAGGCCCTTATCCAACTCACGCCAAACTCTGTGTAGACTTGTTCATGATTGGTTGGATCTTACAGCTTACACTGTCTGTGGGATGAGATAGCCAGTCTCATGACAAACCTCTTTTAGTTCTCTTTTATGACATGCGTGGTAGGTCAGAGTGTTACTATTCTTTGCTTCCTTTATGGCTCTGGTAACAAATGGGAGATTGGGTGTGGTGTCAAAGTGAAAATATATCATTTTATAGGTGTGAAATTATGGACTTCAAAATGTAATCCACCAAACTCAACGACAGGATAATCGGATAAACATTATCTCCTGAATGAGTTCAAGTGAATCAAAAATGGCATCTCAGGAGTAACTTACTATAGCATTTTCTGCCATGCTAACAAACCTTTAAGTGGGGTGATTATTAGATAAAGTGAAAAATGGTTAAGATTCTTACCTCCAAATGTTAAATTAGATGGCTTTGAATTGCAGGAACCATCATCAAAATTGGCAGAGAAGCTGAAATTTGGTGATCCAAGTTTTGTGCAGCCACGGATGGTATTCATTTCATAATAAAGTTCAATTGACTGTCTTACAATCTGTATAGAATATAATAAACATGTTTCTCTAGTGCCCATAGCTATTACTGATTTTGTCACATGGAAACTTTAATAAGTTTTCACAAATTGAGAAAAAACTATATTTCTAGTGCAAAGTTAGGGTCTTATTCTGTAGCTTACAAGACATCATAGACAACAACATTTTAACAAAATCGTAACTGTCTCACACAATAAGGAGGAATGTAAAACTGAAGGCTAATCAGAGTCCCTTAGGCGTAATAATAAAATAATAAAGAGTAATCAAAAAGCCCCAGCGATCAGTGCTCTTGCTCATAAAGTCAGTTACCTGAGTTCAATCTCTACCACGGCATGATGATATTTACAGATCAGTGCAGCTCTGAGGTCAGTCTAACCTCATACAATATGTATCAGATCATTGTCAGCACCTTTTTTGAAATAGTATTCACCGTTATACTGTACCCTGGTATCTGTCCTTGAATATACTAACTTTTGAAATCTATTTGTTAATCTTCAAGGAGGATTTAAATGAAAACCCTCAATGTTTTTTGTTTTGTTTTGGTGAATATATTCTGAAAATGTATACAAATGTATCTTTTTCTCAATGTAGTCACCACTGCGTTCAATGCAACGCCTCCAGCGCCGATAAAGTGCTTGGATTTCTGTAGAAAAATCGACTCTGGGGTCACTACTCGGTATATCTGACCCAGTTGTGAACAGTCTGTCAAAGGAGTTATGCCGTTTTGAAACGTTCTACTCCACTCATACACTTGGTGGACTGAAAGGCATGCATCACCATACTGGACCTTCATTCACCGATGAATTTCTATAGGTGTCGCATCTTCACTGATCAAATAATGGATAGGATAACAGAATGCAGCTCCTCATTGGTATATGTCAAAGGTGGTGTGGTCATCTTTAAACTGTTCTTATGATTTCACCGTGTTCGTGATGTCACGTGCTTACACCTTTTGACATTCGTCTCCGTGGCCAAAGGCTTGCGATCACGGTTCGTGAGCCGGTTACCAGGCGTTCGAAGCTCAGCTGCGACCGATTTGTGCAGCAGACCGTGTCGGGTTGTGTTATAACGTGCTGGTATGGGAGCCGGTCATTCAGAAAGCAATGGCAAACTACTGAATGTAACACTTGCCTAGTATATCAACAGCAGCTGAAAAATTCTGGTGTTGACTGCAACGTCCCATAAGGGATATGCAACATTTTTTTAACAACAATAATGACAGATTACAAGACAATGCTATGGTTATTGTAGTTTCTAACACTCTTTAACGGTTTTCTTGTGAAGCCCCCTCGTATGTATTTCTTTATGTTTATGTATGTGCTCCTATTAATATAAGGGGCGTTCATTTGTAATCCGTTCATGACGCACCGTGCGTAATTGCGTACGTTGAACATGATCATGTCATAGTCATGTGATACGTATTGACCAATGAATAAAAGAGCAAGTGCTTATCGTCCCATGGTGCATAGGTTCTGTTTCTGACTGTTGAGAAAATGGCCGGGTTGATCCAAAATCCGTTCAAAGCTCAAAGATCGGTGATTCAGTTTCTTTCATTTGAAGGATGTCGACCAGTGGACATTCAAGAATGCAGGCAGCGTACGGTAAAAAAAAAAATGCGTGTCGAAGACAACAGTGACAGACTGGGCACGAATGTTTCGGAAAGGACGTCAGTTCACGACAGATCTTCGAAGGCCGGGTCAAGCGCACGTTGTTGCAACAGAAAAAATCATCGCCAAAATTGATGCAGCAGTACAGATGAATCATTGTCGAAGCATACGTTCGCTAGCGAAAGAATTTGATGTGTCATTTGGGACAATTCAAAAGGTCGTTCGTAAGAAACTGCAATATCGGAAGGTGTGTTCATAGTGGGTACCACAGATGTTGATAGACCACCAATAATATGAACACATGGGATGGTGTTTGAACCATTTGCTGCATTACAGAGTGGAGGGTGATGCATTTCTCTTCCGCATAGTGGCAGGCGATGAATCATGGTGTCACCACTTTGAGTCGAGCAGCAAAAGAGAGAGCATGCAATGAAAGCATGCTGGATCACCAAAAGCCAAAACATTCAAGTTACAGGTTTCCACTAGTAAGGTTATGTTGAGCGCATTTTGTTACCATGAAGGTCTTGTTTTGGCCGACTTTAAAAACCTGGTGTCAAAATCAACTCTACCCATTACGTGCAAACAGTAGACAAGCTTCAAAAAGCCATCAAGACTAAACAACCCAGTATCCTTTCTTGCGGTGTGATTTTGTAGCACGATAATGCTCGTCCGCATGGCGCAATGATTGTGCAGAAAGCATCAGCAAAAAAGAAGTGGGAAATTTTGCAACATCCAGCCTATAGTCCTGATTTGTCACCATGTGATTTTAATCTTTTCGGACCTCTAAAAAAAAGCTCTCAAGGTGCAACGATTTTACACAAATGCAGACGTAATGAACGCGGTAAACAGCTGGTCCAGAGAGCAACCACAATCCTTTTTTGTGGACGGCATTCGCCGTCCACCTAAACAATGAGATACTTGCCTAAATGCCTACGGCGACTTCTTCCGACCAACCCATGGTGCATAATTCATTCAAAATGAATGCTTTGTTTGATTCTATCACACCTGTTAATGTTTCTTTCATGCTTTTGTAATAAAGCCATTGGAACGGGTTTCAAATGAACGTCCCTAATATATTTCAATAATAGATGATTCTGGTGAAACCCCATTTCAAGTAACAGATTTATTCACCAATATGGGTAGCAATATAGATAAAGATGGGGGAACGGATAAAGATATGAATATGACAACAAGGCTACACAAGGCAAAAGAAGCTTTCATAGCACCAGGAAATTTATGGAAGTCAAAACAGATTAAATTTAGTATTAAACATAGAATATTCAATTATAATGTTAAATTAGTACTGCAGTATGGATCAGAAATATGGAGAACGACCAAAATGATTACTAATAAGCCATAAAAATTCATTAACTGGTGTCTGGGCAAAACAGGACTAAAATAGTATGTCAAAAATCATCATTGTGAAGCTCATGGAGAGAACTAGACCAATACATGTGAACCCAGAGGTGAAGAAAGGATGACGGCGCTGGACAGGACATATATTAAGAAAACCATAGAAATGACTTTGTCTGTAATCTACTAGGCTTAAGAAATAGAGGATAATTCCAAACGCACGGAGAAGTATAGACAGAAGTGAATAATATGGGGAGGACATGGATGGAGATGCACGGGATAGCTAAGGACATGAGGAATTGGCATGCGTGGTTTGGGGACCTATACCCCAACAGGCAACCAAGGACAAAAGAAGAAGATGAACAAGAAGGACAACAAGAAGAATACATATTTCATGCGTGTCTTAACAAAACATTTTTTACACATCCTTGAAATATATTAATGCCAACCTTTTGTGTATATTGAAAAAAAAAAAACATTCAAAAGAACATTAGTAACCTAACCACTAAATGCATGATTTAACATTTGTTTCTAATATAGTATACTGTGCGGGGTGTTGATTTGTCGAGACTCCTGTCTGTTAGACTTGTTACATGGGGCAGTGAGGAGCATTTTGTTTTTTATTCACTGGCTCAGGAACAGAGCATGATGGGACAACCCTTTGCCGTGAAGTTGGAACCGCGACTAACTAACTTGTTCGGGCCTGTGATTCTTTTGGGAATAAAGGACAGAAGGAGCGGAAAAAATAGATTCAGATTTCAACCTGTGCTAAGCGTTGTATCATGTAGAGTAGGGGTGGGCAAACTACGGCCCGCGGGCCGCATGCGGCCGGCCAACTGATATTATGCGGCCCGCGAGGGCGTTTAGAAATAAAAAATTTTACTTCGTTTTTAAGTTATTTTGTTGAATTTTATGTACCGTTTTTATTGTTTTAACATTTTTGATAAATATCTGTTTTTGTAAACAGTCCTTGACCTTAGTAATGTAATGCTTCTTCTTCTTCATTCGTTCGCCTTAAGTACGTTTATAACTGCAATGTTGCCGCTTGTATAAATTTAACTGTCCTTTTTAGTTCACTCAGCAGTCCATAGAGTTTATCTTCCATTGTCGTCTCTCTAGGCCAGAAAGTTTTCCTAGACATGTTGTAGTTTGGGAAGTCTTTGAGTATGTGCTCTGCTGACTGCAACGCCAATCCACATGTGCACATGGCTGATTCACCAATCTTGAATCTTGTATACATGTGGTTGCGTAATCTATTGTGTCCTATTCTGAGGTGCAGAATAATGACTTGTTCTGGTCTGTCCATAACATGGTAGTCTCTTCAGCAGGTCGATTGATTGATTGACTGATCTAGGAACCGAAATCACAGCCTTCGGGGCATTCCTATAGGTGCTGCGTCCCCATCCTCAGCAGCCAGCGAAGAGTTCCACCACCAATAGTACCAGTAGCAATCTGATTATATTTCGGTCTCGCCTTTCCTCTGAGCGTCGAGCGTCTGCCAGATCAACTCGTCACTTCTCACTGCCTCATTCTTGCCAGATCATGATGATCCATGTGCTCCACCGAGGTGTACACGTGCTCCCACAGGGCCGCAACCACGTCTGCCTTGTCATGCACCAATACTCCACCAAGTTTTGCAGAGCCAGCCAATCTCTTCGCCTGTTCATTTCCCAGCACGATCCAGGCGATGCTTGACACCCGTGACCTCCGAAGCGAAGCAAGCCACTCTGCACGAAACATGCCTGTCCTCACCTTCCTCGGCATGCTTTCTGAGTCGGTAACAATCACGAAGTGTGTGTGTGTGTGTGTGTGTATGTGTGTGTGTGTGTGTGTGTGTGTGTGTGTGTGTGTATCGTATTCTCGATCCAGCGGAAAGCTGCAGTGACCGCCACCACCTCCATTCTTAAGCTAAATGTTGAGGTATCATATGCCAGGCTGTCCTGCACCAAACGTCAGCCATTAGCCTTTGCAATGAACCCCCAGGCACTTCTCCTACCTCTCGACACCGAACCATCTGTGTAGATAATCACATCACCCGAGCGAGCATTATCCTGAATTAGTTGTTGGATTTCCACTTCCATGGCCCCTGCTGGCCACTCCCTGCACTCCCGGCTCAATGTGATTATAACTCTGCACAAATCTGACTGCTGCGCTGGCACTCTGACCCACTCCTCTCCTAGCCTAATGATCTCCAAGATGCACACATGTCTGATAGTATCCCCCGCTTGAGCCATCCATGATTTCCCTCTTATCAGTCGTTGACCCTTAACTGCGTCCAGCGCCTTATGCAAAGGGTGGTCTGTGTCTGCAGCTACTCTGAGGTATGCCTTCGCCTGCATCACCTTGAGCCTTCCTGCAACAGTCGGCAAACCAAGGATGTAACGCACACACACTACTGGGGATCCCATTCTGGTGCATCCCAGAATGAGCAGCATAGCTTCGTTCTGTATGCGCTCTAACTTCAGCAGCTGACTCTTTGAGACAGTGAGCAGTCCTAGTCCCTAATCAATCACTGAGAGGATCAAGTGCTGGTATAGTATGAAAAGCATTCTCTGCTCTGTGTCCATTGCAGCCATAGATTTAAGTGCGTTGAGTCCCTTTTGAGATCTTGCCACAACCGTGTCCACATGGTCCCCGAAGGACAGGCTCCTGTCAAATGTGATTCCCAGATACTACAGTTTGTTCCCTCAGTTAACGTTTCTACCATCTATCGTGAGGCTTGGGACATCAGCACTCACAATCGGTGGATGATAGCACTCATTTCAGTGCGCCAGTCAATCACTTTGTCTACTATCGCCTGTAGCTCCTGGGCAGTTTGTACCCTATCCCTCCCTTACCTATATGAAAGAATATCATCTGCAAATTTGAGTATCCTCCCAACCC
Organism: Cepaea nemoralis; assembly: GCA_014155875.1. NCBI lineage: Eukaryota > Metazoa > Mollusca > Gastropoda > Stylommatophora > Helicidae > Cepaea > Cepaea nemoralis. Next base: position 26,254 of record JACEFZ010025734.1, read on the forward strand.
CTGGTGCTTCTAGGTTTGCAATCTTGCTTGTATACACGTTAAAGAGCACAGGTGAGATTGCAGATCCCTGTGGCAGTACCAGGGTTAACATATGTGGCTCTGAGGTCCATGCACCCAGACGGAGAGCAACCCGACGAGAATACAGGATGGCTGCTATCCAGCTCACCAACCAGGGATTGACCCCCTTCTCCATCAGAGCTTGACAGCGACTATCATAGAGTGATGATCCTAAAGCCGCTAAGCTTTGAATGATCCTTAAATGGTTTTGGGAGAGGGATGAGATAGCTGTTCCCCCAATCTTGCGGTACTGATGCTGTCCTAATGCTCTGGTTAAAGCAGTCGATCATTTCCTTTATGTCTTCATCGCTCAAAGCCTTTATGTAGCCATACCTAACCCCATCAGGCCATGGTGCCGTGTCTTTTGCCTTTTTCAAAATATGTTTACCATCTTCAACCCGTATGATGTCTTCATTGTGCCAGATAACTCATCTAACTGCATCCCTGGTGTCCGCATCATTATGATTGGTATGCTCTAAAAAAATCTCTGGAGAAACGCCTGCCCTTTCTCTTTGTCTGTTGTCACGCACACACCATAATCTCTATAAATTGTTCCCACTGTCATAGGCCGATCTTTTCTTTGTATTTGTATGTGCAGCTTCCAGAATTTTCAGTGTTTTATCACCTCCAATCTCCTTCATGAAACATTCCCATTTTGCGTTTGTTGGCTTCTGCAACACAGCGCTTGAAAACCTCCATCTTATCTTTCTTGACATTTTCCGCTGTATCCACTTCCTCTCGTGAGCTTTGGATTGTCTGTCGCACTTTCCTTAGCTGCTTCACTGCAGCTCTCTTTGCTTTCCAAGCATGGTCTACTTCTGGAGTCCACCATGGGGGCTGCAAAAAAGGAGTTTTACCAGTCTGGTTGCATGCCTCCTGTCTGATGCGTCCAAGAAGGCTGTCTGTCCACTCTATACCGGAAGGTCAGGCACGCTCTCCTAGCCTTAACGTTCCTGGATTTAGAGATCAGGACTGAACACGGCATGTGATCACTGCCGTGGTAATTCAAAACAGTCCACTTTACATCAAGGACTGATGACTGGGAGACAAGTGCCAAGTCAATAGCCGTGTCTGCATCGCCAGGCCTCATTGTCCTTCTAGTCAGCCTCCCATCATTTTTGCAGACCACATCGGCGTCCACCATGGAATCCGCAAGGACAATTCCCTGTCGGTATTATCCACTACTGTTCCATTCTCTGTTCCTCGCATTGAAGTCTCCACATATGAGTAGCCGGGTATATATATCACCTGGTAATTACTCCAATTCCTTAAGCAAGTCACAGTGTTCCGTTCTGACAAACAGTCCACTGTGGCATATACATTTATGATGTTCCAACTTAAGCCACCAATCTCCATTTGTACACCTTGGACCCCTCTTGCACTGTGATTCCACTGGCTCAAGTCAAGTACCACATGCTTCACTCCTTCCTTCACCGGCAGACCTTGCCCATGTCTCTTCTGCCCAGTAGGGTTTCTATAACTGGCGTACCCAATACAATGATATGTGTCTGTATTTAGCTCCTGGTACATAAGGATATCAAAATCATATATTAGCCTCTCCAATACAGGACCTCTCTGCCGTGCACTACGACAGTTCCAGTATCCCACTCTTACATATTTGAAACCTAGTCTCTCCACTCGACGTCTTGTTCTCCTGGCGCCTGCCCTCCTATTTCTATGCCCTCTTCTCACACCATTTCCTCGTCTTCTCATCGTCAATCTCTCTTTGCTAACCTCTGAAAGATGTGTCAAGCGCAGAGCACGTGCTCCGTAGCTCCGGCGACGATTCCCGTGTTTAATTAATTCCATAAGCAAAGTTTGGATATTGCAGGAAATAACCAGTCACCCTAGTATTGCCTGCTTGCTAGGGAAGAGGCAGGGGATGTCCCGCAGGAGTCCATACTGCTGGTGCCGCCCCGCACGTCTGCCAGACGTCCAACTTTCACGACCAGCTTACCCGTGGCCATCCAGTTCCTCAGCACGCTGGTCCGCCTTGAACTTTGGGGTTTATATTATTATTTGATAATTCTTTCCTTTTGGTGGATGTAACGGGCACATCAGGCTGTTCTTTCTTTGCTCCTTCCTTAGCCAATCGATCAGTTCTGTCGTTTCTGGGTACTCCACAGTGGGATGGTATCCACTGTATGGTGACCTTATGCTGACTGCTAAGTTAAGAAAGTAGTGTCCTTAGTACTGGCAATTTCCCAGACATCATTTCGTTTTCGTTGAGGTGAGTTTCTTGCAAACAACATATACTTACCTTTTCTTGGTCCAAGATGTTTTCTAGTTCTATTTATTTTTGTTGCTGACTCCCTCCGCATTCCAGTGCATTAGATTTAGTCTTTGTTTGATATGGCCAGACGCTCTATTCTCAGGTCCCCTGGCTCCATATAACATCTGAGAAGGACATCCAGTAGCTGGGGGACGCATAACGCGTGATTGTGTGGCATCTTGATTTCTGTGGTGCGCCTCCTGGCTGGTTGACACCGTCTTCAGCACCTTTTCTTTGCTAGAGCAGACTGTGGTCTTACTCGAGATTAGAGGTGCAGGCATTCACACACATGTCTGCGCATGCATATACGTGCGTACACATCTAGAGCGTTCTGGTTATTTTTCGGCGCCAGTGACTCACCGCCGCCCCTTCTGCTGTTAGTTAAAACAGTTCCGCCACTAGAAGGCCAGGAGTTGGACTTTTGTTGCATAGGTGAAGAATGCACGAGCTATTGGGGTGTTTATGCTAGGTTGGGCGCTTACCCCAACCCCGCCCCCAGCTTCATACAGCAACATTTGGAACTATGTAAATTAAAATGCGAATTTATTAATTTTTATACAGAGGAATATTTATCGACATGTAAAGATTTAATAAGGATGATTTTATGAAAAGCATATATTTTTTCGGTGAGTAAAATGATTTATTTTGCATAAAAATATTAAATTTAAAAGTGTTTTGCTGTTATAAATTATTTCCACATTTACAATGTTCAAATTCATTTATTTGTTGTAGTAGTCTTGATATATTTCTTAAATTTATTATGAATTTACTACTTGTTTTCTGAATATTTTATTTTCACACACACCCGGAAATAGGTTTTGTTTCATTTCCGTTTTAAAGTTTTGTATAATTCTAACTGTTCGAATTTTATTAAAACAATGAGTGTCAATAACAAATGTAAGATTGAAGATGAATGCCGTGTTTTTAATGATGAATAGACAACTAAGTGCTGTTTTATAAAAGTTGGTAGCAAATCAGTTTGCTTGTTGTGTCATGAGTCAGTGGCTGTCTTAAATGAGTACAATTTAAAAAGACGTCAAACAAAACATTCCGATTTCGAATACAATTTATCAACCGAACGGAATGAAAGGAAATGCCTGGAGTTGGTGAAAAATTTGGAGAAACAGCAAACTGTTTTCACTAAACAGTCTCCAATTCAAGATGCTGCAATTGAAGCTAGTCTTGTGCTGTCACACAGAATTTTAAAACAGAACAAACCATTTTCTGATGGCGAGTTCATCAAGGAATGTTTGATAGATGCAGCAAACATTATGTGTCCAGAACAAACACAACAAAAAGGATTTGCCAACATTACTTTATCAAGGAGAACTGTGGTCAGAAGTGCTGACAAGATAAGTGACAATTTGATGCATAAACTTCAAGATGCAAGTAAACAATTGTTGTGGTATTCTCTTGCATTGGATGAGAGTACCGATGTACATGATACTGCCCAATTATTGATATTTATACGTGCAATAAACAATTATTTCAAACTCACTGAAGAGTTACTGAGTGTTGAGTCACTCAAAGACACAACCACAGGCCATGATATATTCAATGCTGTTACTAACTGTATTGAAAGAACTGGGTTGATTTGGAACAAGATGGCAAGTGTTACAACTGACGGAGCTCGTGCTTTGATTTTAAAAGATGAACGTCTGGTAAAGTTGATGAGTGATAAGGTTAAAGCAGAATATCCAGGCCACACATTATTACCACTTCACTGTGTGATTCATCAAGAAAGTCTGTGTAAAACTGTTTTTGAATATCAAGCATGTTATTGACCCAGTTGTCAGTGTCATCAACCTCATCAGATCAAGAGGGCTTAATCACAGACAGTTCAAGGCATTACTTGACGATTTGGAAACCAATATTCGATGGCTTAGTCTCGGCAAGGTGTTGAGGCGAGTGTGAGAAGTCAGAGAATAAATAGTGATGTTCCTAGCGATGAAGGGCATTAAATGTGACTTTAATACTAACATTGTCAATAAAGAGTGGAAGTTAGACTTTATGTTTTCCATTGAAATTATGGAAAAATTAAATGAACTGAATGTCAAACTTCAGGGCTATGGTGTGTTTGCACATGAATTGTATGTACATGTAAAATCATTCCAGGCAAAACGCTCATGTTCTCCAGACAGGCAAGTGAACAAAAGATTTCGTCACTTCCCTTTGCTGAAACAAGAAACCATTTCTGGTGAAATGACTGAAAATTACAAAGCCCGATTAGATTCATTGATTGAAGCATTTGGATAGAGATTCCAAGATTTCAAGAATTTAGAGCTACATTTCAATATTCCCAGTTGCTCTTTTAGTGCAGAAGCTGATACAGCCACAGAGGACATACAGTTGGAGCTGCTTGACTTACAAGCAGATCATGACCTGAAAGATACATTCAAGTCAGATGGTTTGCTGGATTTCTATGGATCTTTATCACAAGAATCATTTCCAAACTTGACAAACTTTGCAGCTAAACTATTATCATTGTTTGGATCAACATATATTTGCGAACAAGCATTCTCTTGCTTGAAGATCAACAAATCTAAGTATAGGTCTTTATTGTCGGACTGCAAATTGCATGCTGTCATGCGAATTTCAACAAGTAAACTTGCTCCAGATTTCAAGAATATTGTCAAAGAGTGCAAGCAGTTACATACATCTCATTAGAAATCAACAATTATAGTGACAATGTAGTCGGTTTGTGTCTAAATTAAAGCCATTGATAGATAATAAAGAATAATTGTTATAATAACACGTTGTAAAATCTTGTTAACAAATTAGTAAATGTTGTTGTCCAAATTGTTAAATATAATGTATAAGTGTATAAGTAAAATAAAATTGCCATAATTAATTATTTATACTGCTTAATAACCTATAAATAATTAATAATTACTTATTGTGATAGGTTGCTGTAAATAAAAATGGCATTATATATATATATATATATATATATATATAATGCCATTTTTATTTACAGCAACCTATCACAATAAGTAATTATTAATTATTTATAGGTTATTAAGCAGTATAAATAATTAATTATGGCAATTTTATTTTACTTATACACTTATACATTATATTTAACAACTTGGACAACAACATTTACTAATTTGTTAACAAGATTTTACAACGTGTTATTATAACAATTATTCTATATTATATATATGCGTCCCGCCAATAGCTTTACATTTGTCAATGCGGCCCTACGCTCAAAAAGTGTGCCCACCCCTGATGTAGAGGCTTAATTAACAGTTTCAGTTGAAACAAATTACTACTTACAAACCAACCAATGACCATAAAGAGCTCTGACAAGGCTTTACTTGTAAGAAGATAGAAGTAATGCAAAATGGTTGTTTAGAAACCAGAAAAATAAAGCACTCTAGATTATCTCATTGTCTCGAGATCGCCAGTAGGCTGGCCTCACTTCTTACTTTGGACGGGGAATTGGTAAGATATTTTTAGCTGGAGGAACCCCGAAGGCAGGTCCCCTTTCTGTATCGTTCTAAATGCTTCTAGAAAATCTGTGCTAGGGATTTCTTTCTAGTTTATGTGATTGGAACTAGAGGAATTCAACTTTCTCGTGTGGAGATCACGAAATCTCCTAGGAGGTCGAGACCCACGTAAAAATCGCAATTCTCTTTGAATGCGAGACGTGTTACGGGGTCCAAGGTTGTGTTGGTAACTTAGGGAAGTGTGTGAATGTGTTTCCGACTGGGAAGAAGTTGTTTTGAAAGGCGAGGCTGTCTACAAAGAGTTGGTAAACTCTAGACATTCCAGTGGCGAGTTCTGTTGTAAAAGGGTCTGACTGTCTACACAGCGGTTGAAGACGCTAGACATACCTATGGCGAATAGAAGGAGGTTTACTTATCTCAAGGTAATGGTAATTTCTGTTTGTGTGTTGCCGCGTACCACCGATTGACCCGATTCCGGCGTAGGATGTCCGAGTTAGAGTGCGCGCCTAGGCGAGGTCAAGAATAGTTAATTAGTTGTTATTTCTTGAGCAGTTGCAGCCGGGTGTTAGAAAGCCGCGCGGTGTAAATTAGCTGTAAAACGTCGTAGCATTGATTATTGATAGTGTTTAGCGACTAACTGATGTCGTGAATCGAATCACAATGTTCTCGGCTCTCACACGAATATAAACATGCCGTAGTTACGGGAAGAAATCGTTCTGCCAGCGGCGCAGTGGCAAATAAATACGTGGTTCTGTGGTTACGTTCGGCGAGCAAGGTCGAGTCCCAGTCGCGTCGCAAGGGATGGAACGCTACATTAGGCGGATTATTATGTGTCACAATGAACGACGTTGACGCGTCGGGAAGGAGTCCGGCCGGATTAACGCGTTACGTTATCCGATGGCCTGGTAACGACTGTAAATGTGTGGACTCCGGTTAGAAACGGGATACGCCTCCTCCTCTGTACTCTTCAATGTTTTCTTCTAGTCAACTTAACGTTATGTACTAGTTAACTTAATGTATAGACTACATGGAGATATTTTCTTCCGCTGAGTGGGGAAAAGATAGTGGCGGATATTGAGATGTTGCAGAGTGCAGTACAAGTATATGGTAGCTGATCCAGGCGATCAGCCTGCCTAGTCGATGTGGTTAGATCTCCCGGAAGGGGCACGAATGAACGGAGAATCGATGATTACCCGTTACAAGGGGGAAACCCACCCCAGGTTGATGTAATATTCTTTACCTTGCATTGAAGACGGAGAGAAGTGAGTAGAGACTCTCCAGCCATGTTCTAGTAAGGGAAGGAGCGGGATGGGATGTCAACTGTTGCAGTCTTGGCCTGGACCTGAGAACCCAGTGAGAACCTTACTTGAATGAAGGGAGAGAGGACGAAAGACGGTATGGTGTACTGATAGGTTTCGGTTGTCCTCTGTGGTGTGGCGACAGGACATATACGCTAGGAAATGTTGGCCTTCCAAGACTAGCTGATCCAGAGGCTACCTCACATGAGAGCCCCTTTCACCTGTCTTCTTTCACACACACACATTCTCCTTATATAACATGAACAGGGATTTTACAGTGTTTTATCACTAGTTGCTACATCTACAGGGTCAGCCGTCGAGTGTGAAATATCAACCCAGTCTACACTGAACATCGGAAGGTGGAGTTAGGCCAGTACCAGAAGCCAGTGATTCAGCGAACTGCACTATGTTGGAGAAGCGCACGGTTTCTGCCTGATAGAACTTCATTAGCAAGATACGCCCAAGCCTGAAAGTCATGCCCAGGCATCGCCGAACCATTTCCCTAAAGCATTATAGTGTTGAGCCATGAGGTCACTTATGAAAATTTCAATCCACGTTGCGGCCAAGGAAGACAGCTCCATCTTGTATCTGAGCTACCATGCTCCGACGGAATATTCGACTGTGTGAGTGACTTGTTGTAACACAGTGAATCAGTGCTGGTGCTATCACGAACTAACGATTAGGTGAGAGACTGTGTTTTCTTTAGAGGGCCACCTAGAGTGATCCGAAGTCAGGACATTTAGTATGGAAAATAGTGATTTCAACAGTGAATTATCGTGGTCTGCTATATAAACATTGGTCAGAAGATAGCGATGGCCTCAATTCACCTGGTTTACTGTTGAAATTCGGGATCGTCGCTGGAGAGACTGCTATCATCATTCATTCGCCTGACGAGTCTGCACTCTTGGGAGGACGATCCTTAGGAGATCGGGTGACAGAACTAAGGCTGTCCGACGAACAGACGAAACTGGGAGCTGCCCGATGATGACAGCTCTGGATCTGTTAATCCTTCTTGATCTATCTTGTAAATATCCTAACTGTCTTAGTCTACTTATAGTCCATTCCTGTACTATCATGTATTATACATTAAATGTCTTTACGATGACGTCACTCGAGTTGTGTCTGCTATATGAAGGGAGCCCCTAGAGATAGAGTCCCTAGTGTGTAAGAGTGAAAAAAGCAGATTCCAGAAGTCTGACGGATCAGGGGACTAACTCCACCGGGTTATTGAGCAGAACATGTCCCATAGTTATACGTGTAACAATAAATCAGCCCAACCCCTGAATACTGTACATTATTTGGGGTCTCGTCCGGGATTCAGTTATGATTACGCCATCGGTCTTATGAACTTCAATCTTTTGTCGTAGTCTATAGAGTCTGCCTTAGACACCTGGCTACTTCCTCACTCTTCTCTTGTCTCAGACCGACTATGTGTTTTTTGTTTGTTAGTATTGCTTATAGGATATATGTGATTTATATTTATATATATTTAATGCATTGCTTTATACCTTCACGCCTTAACAAGATAGAGTATAAGTCATGGCATCCAGAATATTGCGGAGGTACAGGCGATAGGCCGAGAGAAGGGTCTAGAAGAGGCGTATTTGATGGAGTATGTTCAAGGTATGGAACAAGACTTCCGGCAAGAGGAACGAGATAGAAGGAAGGCGGAGATAGCGCAAGAGGCTCGGAAGCTTGCCTTGGAAGAAAGAAAGATGACTCAAGAGGACGAGAAGTTGGAGGCAGAGCTTGAAGCCAAGAAGCTGGAGGCAGAGAGAGAAGCAAAGAAACTTGATGCAGAGGCGCAGAAGATTGCGAGTGAAGAGAGGTAGAAGGCAAGGGAGCATGCGTTCCGAATGAAGGAGTTGGAGGCTCCAACAGGCTCATGAAACCGAGTGTGCAGTCCGAGGATCTGCTTATCCTGGTTCACCAATTTCGGTTTGATTGATTGATTGATTGATTTAGGAATCGACATCACAGCATTCGGGGCATTCCCATAAGTGCTCCATCCCCATCCTCAGCAGCCAGCGAAGAGTTCCAACACTAATAGTACCAGTAGCAATCTGATTATAAGTCCGTCTCGCCTTTCCTCTGAGCGCTGAGCGTCGGCCAGATCCCCACGTCACTCCTCGCTGTCTCATTCTTGCCAGACCATGGTAATCCATTTGCTCCTCCGAGGTGTGCACGTGCTCCCACAAGGCCACAACCACGTCTGCCTTGCCATGTATCAGTACTCCACCAAGTTCTGCAGAACCAGCCAATCTGTCCGCCTGTTCATTTCCCAGCACACCGGCATGCCCCGGAGAAAAGATCTAGGCGATGCTTGTCACCCGTGACCTCCGAAGCGAAGCAAGCCACTCAGCACGAAGCCTACGCGTCCTCACCACCGTCAGCATGCTTTCTGAGTCAGTTACAGTCACGATGTGTGTGTGTCGTATTCTCCATCCAGCGGAGAGCCGCAGTGACTGCCTCCACCTCCATTCTTTAGCCGGATGTTGTGGTTTCATATGCCAGGCTCTTCTGCCCCAAACATCGACCATAAGCTTTGGCTATGAACCCCCAGCCACTTCTCTCACCTCTTGACACCGAACCATCTGTGTAGATAATCACATCACTCGAGTGAGCATTGTCTTGAATTAGTTGCTGGATTTCCACTTCCGTGGCCCCTGCTGGCCACTGCCTGCACTCCCGGCTTAATTTGATTATAACTTTGCACAAGTCTGACTGCTCCGCTGACACTCTGACCCACTCCTCTCCACGCCTAATGTTCTCCAAGGGGCACACCTGTCTGATCGTATCCTCCGCCTGGGCCATCTATGATTTCCGTCTTATCAGTCGCTGACCCTTAACTGTGTCTAGCGCCTCATGAAGTGGGTGGTCTGTGTCTGGAGCTACTCTGAGGTATGCCTTCGCATGCATCACATTGAGCCTACCAGCAACAATCGGCAGACCAAGGATGTAACGCATACACACTACTGGGGTGTCTCTAGTGCAACCCAGAATAACCCGCATAGCTTCATTCTGTATGCGCTCTAACTTCAATAGCTGACTCTCTGAGACAGTGAGCAGACCTAATCCATATCAATTACTGAGAGGATCAAGTGCTGGTAAAATGTGAAAAGCATGCTCTGCTCTGTGTCCATTGCGGCCATAGTTTTAAGTGCACTGAGTCCCTTTTGAGATCTTGTCACAACCGTCTCCATAATGGTCCTTGAAGGATAGGCTCCTGTCAAATGTAATCCCCAGATACTTCAGTTTGTTCTCTCTGCTGATATTTCTACCATCTATAGCGAGGCTTGGGACATCAGCTCTTACAATCCTGTTGTCCAGAGAGCACCACAAAACAGCCGCCTTTTCCGGGTGGATGACAGCACTAATTTCTGTGCACCAGTCAATCACTTTATCTACTGTCGCCTGTAACTCCTGGGCTTTGTGCTCCCTATCTCTCCCCTGCCTATATGCAAGAATATCATCTGCAAATGTTAGTATTCTTCCAACCCCTGATGCTTCTTGGTTTGCAATCTTGCTCGTATACACATTAAAGAGCACCGGTGAAACTGCAGATCCCTGTGGCAGTCACGGGGTTAACATATGTGACTCTGAGGTCCATGCAACCAGACGGAGAGCAACCCGACGATTGTGCAGGACGGCTGATATCCAGTTCACCAACCAGGGATTGACCCCCTTCTCCATCAGTGCTGTCATCAAAATATCATATCGAACTCTATTGTACGCATCCTCGAGAACAAGCGCTACTGCCATCGTTTCCTGTCTACTCTGGAACCCCTCATAAACATCAAAGGCAAAAGCTGCTGCATTGGACCAGATATTTTTTCCTGGCCTGTAGCTTCCCAGGCCTCTTGGAAGAAACTTCCCCCTTTCCAAAAAATCCTGCAGCTTAACAGCGACTATCTTCTCTAATATCTTCCCAAATGTATTTATTACCAATTTCAGTAAGAAGAACTTACCATGCTATGAAGTTTCCATTAGCTCCGTTTGATGAACATGGGGAGAAAATGGATCGATATCTGCAACAGTTTTCTGCAATTGCTCTAGCTATGAGAGTGGAGAAGGAGAAATTGAATCTCAAACTCTCCCAAGGTCTCAGAGGAACGGCATTTGAGGTATATTGCGCGACTACCTCCTGGAATGAAAAATAACTTCGAGCGTTGAAGACGGCATTATTTAAAAGATTCGAAACGACCGCACAAACCTACAGGAAGAGGTTTTTAACGACGAAAATAGAGCCTGGAAAGATGTTCACAGCTTATGGGGTAAGAATTAAAGTCGTACATATTAAAGTGGATGGCGTTGGCCGTATTCAAGAATGACTATGATAGTCTTGAAAAGTCGAAGGTCGTGGACCAGATGAAGATGCAGTTGTTGAAGCCATTACAAACATTCCTGCTGAAAAATGGGGCCGAAAGACTGGACGTAATCAATACGTCAGCAGAGAGATATTACTAGCTCATGGGAAGCCGGGGAATCAGTCTAACCCAGTCCCAGATCTCCAGACAAAGGGACTGTGAAGAAAAAGCATAGTAACTTATTTTACACTAAGGATGTTGATCCTTTAGAACAGGTTCCAGGTGAAAAGCCCGACATTAAGAGTCAACCACAAAATGACAGTGGACCGAAAAGTGGTGTAAGTTCTGGAAATTGGCCACTCATAACACGGTTGACTGTAGGTCGAAACCACAAAAGGCTCACTTTGCAGCCTTCGCGTAAAAGCAGGGGAAGGGAGAAGGAGAAGGGAGGTACGGAGAACGATTCGGGTGACGAGAGCTTGAAATTTGAGAAACCACCAGTCGTGGAAACGATCTAAGTGAACGGCCAGCAGGGAGAGAGTTTGTACGACACAGGCCTGCAGTATGAGGCAATAATTTCCGCACACTTCGTGAGTCATGAGCAGCTCAACAGAGAGACGATAGATGTCCAGGCAGCTTTGAAAAGTGCTATACCTATGTCTTTACCGATAGCTCATGTGGACATAATGTCGAGATATTAACCGGCCTGATTAAGCCTGCGGTCTTACAAGATCCTCTGTATGCCATGACCTTTGGGAAAACCTAGGAAGCTGATAATAGTGGAGAACAATAAGACCTACCCACCGAAGAGGACAGAAACACAATCGACCGGAAGTTCTATCATGTGACCTGATGAGATAGGAGCTGCTCAGAGCAAGGACACTACGATGCACCCTTGCTATGCTAAGTTGCTCAAATAGTCTGCTCCTCCGAAACGACGGCGGCACTTTATGAAGAATCATTTATTGTACCGGAGAGCTGTAATAGTAGGACGCAAGCATGTTCAGCTGGTGGTTCCAAATTAGTGTAGACATGGGTTTCTTCATAAGAGACACTTGAGTTCTGAAGAAGAACATTTAAGCGTTGGGGCAACTCTCCAGAACATTACCCGCAACTATTATTGACCGGGAATCGCTGGAGATTACAACCATACGTGAGATCCTGCGCCGTCTGCCAACGAGTGGCACCACAGCCTTTCTGGAACTCCACCAACATTCTGACAGTGGGTAAACGAGTTTGGTTGTGATTCCCCAAATGAAACAACCGGGCGGATATTAATTAGCAGGGACCCTTTCCAGTAGAGAAAGTAACGTCCAAAACCCACTATCTGACACGGGTCGAGGGAGAATCCAAGATTTCCCCCATCAAATTGTTGAGGAAATACAAAGAGAGACCCGGAATAATGATTTCCATGTAACGGTGAGGGTAATCGGAATTATTCAACAGTCGAGCTGATGGAGCTGATTTTCGGTCGAGGTATCCTATCTCCGAATCTGGGGATAAATCCCTTCGTACAGCACTACTGGCGGGTGAGAGTCACTCGGCTCACTCTCATAAGAGGGAGTCTAATGTCACGATATCGCCAGTAGGCTGGCCTCACTTCTTATTTAGGATGGGGAATCACCAAGCTATTATTTAGCTAGAGGAACCCTAAAGGGAGATCCCCTTTCTGTATCGTTCTAAATTATTCTAGAAAATTTCTGTTAGGGATTTCTTTTCTAGTTTATGTGATTAGAACTAGGTGAATTACACTTTCTTGTGGGCAGATTAAGAAATCTCCAAGGAAGTCAAGGCCCACGTAAAAGTGGCAATTCTCTTTGACTGTTAGACTTGATACGGGGTACAAGGTTGTATTGGTAATATGGGGCAATGTGCGATTGTGCTTCCGACTGGAAGGAAGTTGTTGTGAAAGGCGAGACTGTCTACAGAGAGTTGTTAAACTCTAAACATTCCAGTGGCGAATTATGTTGTAAAAGGGCCTGACTTCTTCACAGCAGTTGAAGACTCTAGACTTTCCTTTGGCGAATAGAAAGAGGTTTTCTTATCTCATCCATTCATCCATCCATCCATCATGTGCAATGCTGGTAAGCGTGGGCGGTTATGTTCTGCCATTTCACTCGATCACCAGAGCATTGGATCAGCTCTCTGTGCCTGTCTTTCTTATCTTAAGGTAAAGGTAATTTATGTTTGTGTGTCGGCCGCGTACCACCGATTGACCCGATTCCGGCGTAGGCTGTCCGAGTTAGGGTATCGCGCCTAGCTGAGGTCACGCATAGTTAATTAGTTATTTCTTTGGCAGTTGCAGCCGGGTGTTAGAAAGCCGAGCGTTGTAAATTAGCTATAAAACGCCGTCGCATTTATTATTTATAGTGGTTAGCGATTAACTGATGTCGTGAGTTGAATCACAATGTTCTCGGCTTTCATACGAATATAAACATGCCGTAGTTACGAGACAGAATCGTTCGGCCAGCGTCGCAGTAGCAAATAAATCTGTTCTGTGGTTACGTTCGCGACGGTCGAGTCCCGTCGCGTCGCAGGGATGAACGCTACAGCGATTATTATGTGTCCAATGACGACGTACCGTCGGGAGGATCCGCCGATTACGCTTACGTTTCCGATGCTGGTAACGACTGTAAAGTGTGGACTCGGTAGAAACGGGATACGCCTCTCCTCTGTACTCTTCAATGTTTTCTCTAGTCACTACGTTATGTCTAGTTACTTATGTATAGACTACATGAGATATTTTCTTCCGCTGAGTGGGGAAAAGATAGTGCGTATGAGTTGCGATGCAGTCAGTTATGGTACGATCCGGCGTCCCTGCTATCGATTGTGATCTCCGGAAGGGAGCGAAACGAACGGGGAATCGATGATTACCCGTTACAAGGGGGAAATCCCAGATTGATGTAATATTATTTACCTTGCATTGAAGAGGGGGAGAAGTGAGCAGGAACTCTCCAGCCATGTTCGAGTAAGGGTAGGAGCGGGATGGGATGTTAGCTGTTGCAGTTTGATCTGTGGTGTGAAGACTGGACCTATACGCTAGGAAACGTTAGCCTTCCAAGATGAAGCTGATCCGGGGCTACCTGACACATGAGAGCCCTTTTCATCTGTCTTCTTTCACACACACACACACACACACAAACACACACACACACACACACACAAACACACACAAACACACACACACACACACTCCTTATACAACTTCAACCGAGTTAGCTGGTACGAGGTCAATATGCATACCACTTACTGGGGACCTAGCAGTTCGTGTAGTGTTAAGTACGCAGGGTTGTTACAGAGTTCTATCACTAGTTGCTATCCTTACAAGGTCAGGCTTCGAGTGAAAGTATCAACCCAGGCTACACTGAAGATGGAAAGGGGTAGTCAGGCCAATAGTGAACTCCCCTGGGTTGGAGCAGCGCACTGTTTCCCTCTGAAAGAACTTCATCAGCGAGGTTCGAACAAGCCTGAAGGTCAGACCCAGACACCAGCGAAACCACTTCTCTAAAGTAAGAACATTATAGTGTTAAGCCATGAGGGCACTTATGAATATTTCAGGCCACGTTGCGGTCAAGAAAGACAACTTCGTCTTGTATCTGTCTAACAAGCTCCGATGGAAGGTTCGATTGTGTGTGTGACTTGTTGTACCACAGTGAATCGGTGGTGTTCCTACCACGTACTAACGCTTAGGTGAGAGACTGTGTTTTATTTAGAGGGCCACTTGAAGTGATCCGAGGTCAGGACATTTAGGTATGGACAATAGTGATTTCCTCAGTGAATTATTGTGGTCTGCTATATAGACATTGGTCAGAAGATAGCAAAGGCATTAATTCACCTGATTTACCGTTGAAAGTCGTGATCGTCGCTGGGGGGACTGCTGTCATCACTCATACGCCTGACGAGTCTGCACTCTTGGGAGGATGACCCTTAGGAGATCGGGTGAGAGAACGAAGACAGTCCGACGTACAGACGAACCTGGGAGCTGCCCGATGATGACAGCTCAGATCTGAACTGATACTCCTTCTTTATATATTTTGTGGATATCCTCACTGCCTTAGTCTACTTCTAGTTCACTCCTGTACCATCATGTATTATACATTAAATGTCGTTATGATGACGTCACTCGAGTTGAGTATGCTGTATGGAGGGAGCCCCTATAGATAGAGTCCCTAGGGTGTAAGAGTGAGTCCAGAAGTCTGAGGGGTCAGGGGACTAACTCCACCAGGGTATTGACCAGAACCTGCCCCATAGTTATACGTGTGACAATAGACCAGCCCACCGCCTGAATATAATTACACTCATAAAGTAAAAACTAAGAACAGGACTCTTCTGCTGGGATTTTGGTGTTAGACTCATATTTGTATTGACTAATACTAGCTGGGTGATGTGGTCGGTATCACGCCAGCTGCCTTTATTTCCCAAGAGATTTCTTGGTACCCATTTTAGGCTGGGTTAACATGGGAGCCTAGGTCTATTAAAAATGTTGAATCCACCTCAATGCAGGTCGAACCCATGACCGCCAAGCCAGCAATCCAGTGTCTAGTCACTACACCACCGCAGCTCCCTAGCTTAGCTGATATCATTTTGAAACCTTTTGCATCTTCAAGTAACAGTAACAAAAATAAAGCATCCATGAATATTACTCTAAAGAATATTTAAGTATTAGTAAAAAAGCAATTCTGCTATATACCGTTTCAAGCTCAGCAACTGTTGTAGAAGGTACTTCAGGCAAATTTGTAGGTGTGACTAGGAAGTATAAGGGGTCGCCAGCTCTGTTGATGGGTACAAGATTCTCATCCACTCCATTAGTCCACTCATCCAAGGTCATTTTTCCAGCTTTAATTAGTGGACCTCCGTGGGATTTGATATACGAGTGTGTCAACATCTTTTCATACTTTTCATCTTGGGTTTTACCTGTTTTATGGCTTTAAGATCGGAAAATGTAGTTAATCAAACTAGAAGATTCAGCAATACTGTAAAATGTATTTATCTAGGTAATATTTAAATTTTGATCAATTGGTAATACGAAATAAATGTAAACAGCTTTCTATTCCAGCATGCAAACTATCATAACTGTGTTCTTAAATTTGCTTGGTTTGGCAACCAAGCATAGAGCTTTCTAGAGGATACATATTCATTTATTCATACAGTAGCTTATCCTTTGTAGAACCTCTCTCCCATAACAACCTTCCGGTAAACCTCTAGATAGTAAGCAAGATGTTTTGCGTCGATACTCTCATCTGTAGATCACCCGCCACATCCTGCATCCAACTTCTCTTTGGCCTTCCTCTTCCTCTCTTCCCAGGCATATACCCCTCCTTTATTATTCTCTCCAAACTTTCGTGTCGTTTCAGGTGACCAAAATATTTCAATTTTCTTTGTTTCATAGTCTTTAATAGCCAACCTTCGTCAATATTCAGCTCTTGGAGTATGGATACATTTGTTCTTTTCTTTATCCAAGATATTCTTAGAACTCGTCTATAACATTTATATTCAAAAGCATTTATGCGCTGTTCAGCTTGTTTAGTAAGAGTCCAGGTCTCACAGGCGTATGTTGCAAAGGGAAAGATGCGTGCTCTTAAAAATTGTAGTTCTATCTGTCCCACACCGCAATTTATTCCGTTGTTTTAGTCTTTGAAGAGCAATATCTATTCGTCTTTTAATTTCTTTCATTGTGTCACCATTGTTGGTAATCAATGACCCAAAATATTCTATATTTTCCACCACCTCCAATTATTCCTCATTAACATATATTTCTTTCTCCATAGTAGTTTTATCTGTATGCATTATCTTTGTTTTTGCTATGTTAAGATATAAGTTGTGATTTTCACTATTCAATTGGGTTGCGGTTATTAGGTTTTCTATACCATTCTGCGTTGCGGATACCAATACTGTATTATCAGCATATCGAATCTCTGGTATGTCATGACCACCGATATTTAGGGCATCATATTGCTGACTGTTTATATAATCTCTGACATTTCTCATTACATTTTCGGCGGAAAGGTTAAACAAGTAGACGGGCCGCACACACCCACGGACTCCTTGCCTGATGTCAAACAAATCTGATATTTCGCCGTCTTTTCTAACCGCTCGTGTTGGTTTAGATAGAGCATATTATGAGTTGTATTCATGTGATTAAAAGCCTATATTCCTCATGATTTCTCAAAGTTTCTAATGTTGTATACAGTCAAATTCCTTTGAATAATACACAAAACATGTGAATAGGTTTACATTCAATTCTCTGCACTCACCGAGAGAAGCTGTGTTAGACATACCCACAGTATATCCATTATCCTGACTGTCTCTGATACACGTCTTTCCATGATTTCAATTATGGGATGTGCACTCACACACAGCAAGAGAACATCTATTGGTCACACACCAGTACCACACAGCAAAATAATCTTGGTTGTCGTTGCTTACCCACATCATATGTATTACCGATGGTCTGATCTTATACAACCCCATAACACAATGCATTGGGCGATTTAGTCCTACAATACGTGGTATAACAATCAATCTTAATGGCCCTATTTCATAGGGAACAAAATGAGTGAAGCCTCGTATTTGTAGACCTTCCTATTCCGCATACCCCATGTGACATAGTACAAGTACTATACCGACGCCTCTCTCCCTCCATCACTCTCCCTCTCTCTCTCACTCTCTCCTTTCTCATATACACCATGCATATGTATGTACTCTATTATATGAATGTTTGTTGATATGTGTAGATGTATGTTAACACAATGGATTGGGCGATTTAGTCCTACAATACGGGGTATAACAATCAACCTTACTGTCCCTATTTGATAGGGAACAGTATGAGTGAAGCTTCTTATTTGTAGACCTTCCTATGCCGCATACCCCATGTGACATATCGCAAGTACTATACCTACCCCTCTCTCCCTCCCCCTCTCTCTCCCTCCCCCTCTCTCTCCCTCTCCTATTCTCTCCTTTTTCATATATACCATTCACTTGTATGTATACTATTGTATGAATGTTTGTTGATGTGTGTAGATGTATGTATGTGCGCCAATACAGATAAGTCCACCCAAACTCTAGGACCTGCTTCATACGCACATAAAGGAGCACATAAAAAGTGTTTTGTTGTATTACCATCGTACTTAGGTGCACACGTCATTACTCTTTAATATTTGTCAAATATGGCCGACCCATTCACTGACACCCACTCATGCATTGTACGTACATCCACTGAGACTCCTCAGCTCTCACTGTCGGAAAACTAACACATCTCCATTACTTACAGTCTCCCGCCTCACATTTCTGGCCCTCTTTTTTCACATACCACTTCCACTCATTTACCTGGGACTGTCACTGAACCGTGACCACTCACCACCCTGGTATCAACACCTACGTTGACCCCAGACTACCACGGCTATGTATAAAAGAGGATAAAGAAAATATTTGTGGTAGCAGTATAGCCTCGGACTCTTAAGTTAAGATGCAACATTGTATTTTTCATATTTTCATTTTCTCTTAATTGCTATCATTTTATTCAGTTTTTTTATTCTTCTCATCCCGTTCTTATGCCTTAATGTAGTCATCGGAGGATCTGCTCCTGTACTATATGCTGTGTTTCGTGCATGTATTTGTTTGCTGATGAAGTCTAGTCGCCGCAACGTCCTGTATGTGTCGTAATTCTGTTATATAATGCTGCATTACTTTGTGTTATTTTATATTGTTTTCTATTATTAAACGCATGTTGAGTATGTGATCTCTTTTTCCTCTTCCTTATCTAAATCCAGTTCAGTCACGTAAATTTCTTCTTCCATTTTCGTACGAAATCTTCCCATTATGATTGTTAGTTGAATTTTACTTGCATAACTGATCACGGCAACGGTTCTGTTGTTGGTGCATAATTTCAGGTTGCCCTTTTTTGGTATTGGAATGAAGATAGTTCTCCTCCAACCTTTTGGCCATATACCACATTTCCAAATCTTTTTAAATAATGCGTGATAGATTTGAATGCTTTCTTCCCCTTCCGCTTTAATTAGTTCTGCTGGTATCTCATCACATCATGGTGATTTACCATTCTTCAGGTTCTTCATTGTCGATGCAATTTCATCTAATGAGA
This sequence comes from Cepaea nemoralis, assembly GCA_014155875.1. NCBI lineage: Eukaryota > Metazoa > Mollusca > Gastropoda > Stylommatophora > Helicidae > Cepaea > Cepaea nemoralis. Next base: position 45,738 of record JACEFZ010025734.1, read on the forward strand.
GTTCAGGTTCTGTCTCTGCTGTCATTGATTCATGTGTCTCATGCATATCCTCACTGTCACTCATATCATACATTCCACTGCAGTATTCCTGCCATCTTTCTAGAATTTGTCTAGATTCTGTTAAGGTATTTCCCAGCTTGTCACAGACAACATCTAATTGAGGTTGTATATTTCTTGTCAATAACTTCATTTCTTTGAACATTTCATAATCTCTTCCAGTTTTATGATATTGCTCTAGTTCTGGTACAGCAATCATGTATACATTGGTTTTTGTCCTTTCTTGTGTTCTTTCTTATATCTCGAGTTAAAGATGTATACTTCATCCTGATGTTATCAATTCACTTCCTTTTTCTGTTTCGATTCAATTCGTTATTTTATTAACTCTAACGTGCGTAATGTAATCCATAGTTTTTGGTCGGAATTAAATCGTTGGCTGCAGTTATCAAGAATACTCTAGTTTGTACTGCCAATTCATCAGGTGTCAATTCTTCCTGTATAGCCATCAAGACTCCAAAAACGGTTCTTCACTTTTCCGTTGTAGGTATCTGGTATTTTTGTGAGATCAAAACGAAGTGGCATTGGTCCTCGGGCAAGCTTTTTGAGTTTTACTTTCACATCTGTTTCTATTAACTGATGATCTGTATCACAGTCTGCACTTCAGATACATATTAAGATTCTTATAAATAGCAAACAAAATTAGAAACAAAAATTACACATTATTGATATTTATGGATACATTCAGTATTCTTATACTCAAATTGAAAATTATATAAAACTTTAAAATGGTTTTGGTGAGGTGCTGAAAACCATAACACTTCATTTCAATTTTTCAGTGTTATATGCGACAACAATCTTGGGTTACAAGAACTGCTGGAACACGATCTACATCAGCTTATCAACAACAGTGTAAACGAGGATTGATTTAATTTGGTAGTTCTTAACCTCTTTCAAACCATGACAACTTTGAAGCTCCGGAGAAGTTCAACTATATAATATCTTTTGACTGGAAGATTATAATCACATAACATGTATTGCCTGGGACGGACAAAGCTAAGAACTTGTAGTTTAAAATAAACATCCCAATTGCAGATCATGAAATATTGTGCTTTCAGTGCTAATTCACATTTGACATGAATACATGACGTACACATGTGAATCATCAACCAGTTTTCAATAACTTACAAAGAAAATAGAGATATTAGAATTTAAATATTGCAGAAAAATGTATATAATATCACAGATCAAGAAACAGAAAGTTACTGACATCTACAAGATCTGCACATCGAAGAAAATAGACTTATAAACAGCATTACATTTAGGAAAGTGAAATAATTTGGCCATCTCAAACATCACAATGGCTTAGAAAGAACCGAAATGGAAGACTTGGTTCCTAGAAGAGAGATGGGTTGAAAAATTGAAGGTAGACACAGTACATTAAAAACATCATAGGAATGAAAATGCATGAGCAGAGGAACAGGCGAAAGATCTTGAGTCTTTCATGCAGGCCACGGTTTTCAAAGGTTTACATGATGATGATGACATGAAATGTTAGCACACTTATGGCAATGCAAGAGCTAGTTTGCATTTTCATTCATTCAGTAGCATGTCCATTGCAGAAACTCACTCCCATAACAACCTTCTGGAAAACCTCTCTATCATAAGCAAGATGTCCCGCGTCCGATACTCCCATCTGTAGATCACCCGCCACATCCTGCATCCAACTTCTCTTTGGCCTTTCTCTTCCTCTCTTCCCAGGCATATACCCCTCCTTTATTGTTCTCTCCAAACTTTCGTGTCGTTTCAGGTGACCAAAATATTTCAATTTTCTTTCTTTTATAGTCTTTAATAGCCAACCTTCTTCAAATTTCAGCTCTTGGAGTATGGATGCATTTGTTCTTTTCTTTATCCAAGATATTCTTAGAACTCGTCTATAACATTTACATTCAAAAGCATTTATGCGCTGTTCAGCTAGTTTAGTAAGTGTCCAGGTCTCAAAGGCGTATGTTGCAAAGGGAAAGATGCGTGCTCTTAAAAATCTAATTGTTGTATTTGAAGAGCAATATCTATTCGTCTTTTAATTTCTTTCATTGTGTCACCATTGTTAGTAATTAATGAATGAAGATATTCGAAATTTTCCACCATCTCCAATTTTTCATCAATAACATATATTTCTTTCTCCATAGTAGGTTTACCTGTATGCATTATCTTTGTTTTCGCTATGTTAAGATATAAATTGTGATTTTCACTATTCAATTGGGTTGAGGTTATTAGGTTTTCTATACCATTCTGTGTTGTGGTTAGCAATACTGTATCATCAGCATACCGAATCTCAGGTATGTCATGACCACCGATATTTAGGGCATCCTGTTTTAGCTTGCATTGCAGAGCAGAATTCTATATGAACATACTTGAACAGTTAATTACATAAACATGCAGAATAAGGGTAAATAAAAGGATGTATTATTATGATAAAATTGGTTTTAATGTTTATTAGCTAATTGTTACTTCTTTAAGCTCACATCAACATAAATAAAAATACATATCACTCTCTCAATGGTTGAAAACTATTTGTCTTATATATCATTGCACAGTGCAATATTAGAGAAGTGTATTTAAATTAAAGAAAACAAAATAAGAATTAGTCATTAAAACATTTAAGATCTCAAGAGAAAACCTTATAAAGATAGTTTACATTAAACAAAAACAATAATGAATAACAATAATACTGATAACTGAAATTAGAAACAATCAAGGAAGAACTACTCAAACCATATGTTCACACAATGCAGGGAAGGTTAACTAACAAATCAGAGAAAGCAACCTTCCACAAATTCTGAGCAAAATGTCAAATAGATCCAATAAACTGATTAGATAATTACCTATAAGAAGCACTGGCTGAGAATAAACTGAAGAAAGATGCGCTAGCTGATGCCAAAATAGAAGTCTTCGCCTCAGCATTATCCAGAATATATTCTCTCTTCAGATAGTCATCTTTTACGAGAGCTGCACCAGCAGTGACACTGGTCAGGACATGAGTACCTGAAATAAAAAAAAATATAATTATACACACGCACGCACGCACGCACACACACACACACACACACACACACACACACACACACACACACACACATTGCGTATCCGTTTTACAGGGCATCGCAGGCAACACCAGTATTTATGCCGCTGTGATCTCTTGGCAAGTTTACATTCAGTAGTTTGCCATTGCTTTCTGAACGACTAGCAACCGATACCAACACAAAACGAATACAACGCGGTCTGCTGCTAAATCGCGCGCAGCTGTGTTTTGAACGCGGGTTTGCGGGATTACGAACCGTGTCCGTTATCCCTTTGCCACGGAGACCGTCACACACACACACACACACACACATATATATATATATATATATATATATATATATATATATTATATATATATATATATATATATATATATATATATATAATTTCATGTCCATTGCATTACATTGTAATCAACCTCAGTTTGCTTTTCTAGGCAAATTTATGAGAATTCAATGTTTTAGTCCAACTTAATACAGGTGGACGGGTTGAAAAGCTTACCTCGCCATCAGCACACCAGAAGTTTATAGGCGGGTGCTGTAGCAGAATGAGGGTATTATTGGTATCAGCTAGGTGTGCAAGTCTACAGCACGCTTGAGCATCAATATAGAACAGCTAGAAGGATGCTCAAGTCGTGACGTAGCTTGTGGTTGGGGTAGTCAGTAAACACCTAGGACTAGAGAAGAGAGGTCGACATCAAGATCGAATTGTATTTTGGACTTTGTATCCGCCACTATATTAAAATATTAACCCAACAGAACTTGTTAGTCCTCTCTGTGTGCACATCACATTGTTACAGGAGGATTAAATGGAGCCAGTGATCAGGATTCGGCTCATGGTTTGTCGCGGAATGTAAGTTGCCTCCACAACAGAAACATGGCTGTTGCTTTATTTTCGTCGATACCACGGCATAATGGAAGTTGAAGATTTTCGCTTACAGAGAAATTCAACAAGGCGGCGTCTCTGATCAAATCTTTGCTACACAGTTTCTGATCAAATCTTTGCTACACAGTTTCTGATCAAGTCTTCGCTACACAGTGCGTCTCTAATCAAATATTGCGTTGACCTGGTTGGTGTTTTTTGAGTCCGCCATACATATGGGAATTATGAGCTCTGTATCAAAATAATGATTTGCCATCATGTTCCAGAATAACCATTGCTTTGAACCTCAAAATGTTTTACAAGAGCCGTTACCCTTGAACCAGCCTATGACCTTGGCCGTCGCTCGAAAGAAGATCATTGTTAAATTTGACCTCGCTTGACGGAATCAAGACGAAAAATCGTTTAGATCAGAGGCTCAAATAACAAGAAAACCTCTAACGAAAAATTACTTCGCTGGATCATAAGTGTCTTGAACTCTGGCAATTATAAAAATGAAAAATGTTAGACGATCACGCTGAAGAAATGATCCTACTACAGTTGCTTTAATGGCCAGATCGAGTTGTTTCGGGGCGTCCAGAGATGTCAAAATTTTTTTTGTCCAGATCTACACTTCCTCGAGCGGAAAGAGCACCCAAAAATTTGAAAGTGTCGTGATAGAATGAGGAAACTCTTTCCTTGGTGAGCCCTATCAAGCCTTGTGTAGTCTTGTGGAGTCTTGTGGAGCCCTATCGAGCCCTATCGAGCCTTGTGGAGTCTTGTGGAGCCCTATCGAGCCCTATCGAGCCCTATCGAGCCTTGTGGAGTCTTGTGGAGCCCTATCGAGCCCTATCGAGCCTTGTGGAGTCTTGTGGAGCCCTATCGAGCCCTATCGAGCCTTGTGGAGTCTTGTGGAGCCCTATCGAGCCCTATCGAGCCCTATCGAGCCTTGTGGAGTCTTGTGGAGCCCTATCGAGCCCTATCGAGCCTTGTGGAGCCTTATTGAGTCTTATCGAGCCCTGTCGAGCCTTTTTGATCCTTACAGAGTACTGAAGCCGCTTTGTCGATCCTGGTTCAAGTACTCGAGTACCAGATACCGTGCTTCTCAGTCTCGGCATACAAGAGCATAGACGTCAAGGGGAAATTGTAGGACTTCATTTTCGATTGCACCATTGGAAAATTAGTTTCAACAAGAAAAGGGGTAATATAAATAACTTGTTCTATTAGATAGAAAATTATTGAGTTTCAAGAGGAAGATTACGTCCTTTGGTTAATTTAAGAGTGTATATTAATAATTATTGATTGTGTTTGTGCTTGCATAAGTGTACAGCGAAATATTTCAGCATAGCAAAAGAAACAACAGGATATGGCAACAGGCAGACTCATCACAGCACAGTAGAGAAACAGGCATAATTGGATTATTATTTCAGGCTGAGCTCAAGGACGAGTTTTTTTTTCCCAGGTACCGAGGAATATGCAGAGGAAGAAGTAGGAATATTGTTTCAAGCTTGATAGAAATTACAAAGAAGTTAATATGAATTACCTACATGTAGAATTACAACGTATCAGTACATGGTTGGGAGAGTTAAAGGTGGCAGTTAGTGAAGTAGAAAATTTTGTAGAAACGTTGCAGAACAGAACGACTAGACAAGAGCCTTATAGATTTAAGGTAGACTGTAATAGAGTAGGAAAGAATAACAGGAGACAGCCACTGCTTAATAAGGACAGAAGACAATATGGTTATGACGAACCAAGGCCTGATGTATATGGGGTAAAGGACGGTGAGAACAGACGTAATGGTGAAAAGTCGGACTGGTATAGCTGTTATAGATACAAGAATGGTCCTGAGAGAGACTTTTCCAATAAGTTATGGAAGTGGCCATCCCATAGCAAAAATGCTAGGAAAAAACGTGACGACTGGTTTGAACAAAGACGGAGACAGTATCTGAGGTCAGGGTCAAAGAACAGAGTAGAAAACGTAAGTACTTCTAAACTGGTTGCGAATCTGACTCTTAGACAAGAACAGAAGAAAATAGACCAAGAGACTCAGACACAGGTAACTGAAGTGGTAGAACGGAACACACAAACACAGATTGATACAATAGAGAAAAAGGTCCAGGTACAACCAACCAACAAGATAACGAAGGGAAGTCAAACCGAGTTAATAGAAATTCAGTCAACACCAACCCACTTGACTAAGGGAGACACGGTTGAAATTGGGAAAGATAAACAGACGAGAACCAAAGACGAAAAGAAACCAAAGAAGAAAAGTATTAGAAAAAGAAATAGTAGTATGATAGTTAATAGAGGTACTGCTATGTCAAGTTCCTCAGGTATAGACATTAAATTAATCCCTAAATGGTGTAGAAATATTAGGTGTGAGAGTTCAGGTTACGGAGAAGATATTCCTACCGCCGCATATTATAGTAAATACCGTGATGCTGAGACAACTATAGATACTTATGATTCAGAGAATGAGAGAATTGCACTACGAGCAGATCCTGACTCGAAGCCTGATGTTTCCTCATATGGTGTGCTTGCTGGTGGACAGACGGACAGAGTTTTGGTTGGTGACTCTTTAGAACTAGATACCAGTTTATATGACAGGAAACTAGGGAAGGCTAAGAGACGAATACCAAGAAAGAGAAAGAAAGTCAGACGTTCTAAAGGCGACTATGGGAATAGGGTCGACGTGTCTGCAGTAAACTATTATGAATCTGATGAGGGAACTATTATCAGTGTGTCATCTGAAGACGAGATGGGGAAATGTAAACGTTATGTAAGGTATACAGGAAACAGTGAGCAGACCGACGCAAATAAAGGAAAAATGAAAGAAATCATTTAAGAAGAATAATAATAATAGACAGATAGCTGAAATTTACTCAACGACAGAAAGTGACTTAAGAAAAATAGAAGAATATATGACCTTAAGACCTGAGTACTTTAACAACAGGTTAACAACAGATAGTGAAGAGGACATAATTAAAGAAAGACGTACTAATGTATTAAGAGATAATGAAATATTTGGCTTGGATGCGCTCTATGGCTGTTGAAATTCCTTGGGTGAGGAAGGACATATGGCATTGTTTTGGATTATGAGAAGAATTACGGATTGAGCAAATACATATGGGCTGTCTAAAATAGGCAGATGAATTTTTTGGTGTAGCATCACATAGTACAGGGTAGGCAATAGTGTTGTTGAGGATAGAGAGTTACGGCAAATGATATTCTACGTGGATACGTAATACAGGATATCTTGTGTTTGGTTGCGATGTAGGGAGAGTAAACAAGGTAAAAATAGTCCTTTGTCCGGAATGGATAGATACAGAGAGTTAATCACGTCGAGTGATGTATAACTGGTGTGATTAAAGTAGAGTAGATTCAGCACAGAATTAGTAGAGTGAGAGATAGACTAAGTATGAATGTTCGTACTAGAAATGCTTCGACTCAGAGCTATGACGTGATGTCTGAGATAGTTTCGCTTGGTGGTTTGAGAAGTAAGTATAGTATTGTTGACAGGTGAACCGAGAGTGTCTGATGAGGAGATATAGATTGAGGAGAAATTGAGTATCATGTGTAAAATAGCCAGTTGAACACGAGAATATTAAGAGTAAAAGACTGTAGAAGTTGATGCTTGAAGAATATGAGTTCTTGGTGAGGGGGATGACGTAATATGCTTGTGGAGAAAGAAGAGGTGATTAAATCTGAGAAAGTTGTTGTGTGGAGAAATATAGAAAGATAGTTACGAGGTTAGTGGCTCAGCGGAATGAGGTTTGTTCTGAGAGATAGTAGATAGTGCTGGTTAGTGTATAAAAGAGATATAGTTTGCGAGAGATAATGTATAGGTTCTGACCTTCGTAAAGGAGTGAATGATTGAGAAAAGTAGAAATAAGAAAGCAGTGAATTGTGAAAGTCCTGTGGAGTAATTCGTCTGGTTATGCGTTGTTCATACGTGAGTATAACTGTAGACAAACAGGTGTTCGTCGCGATGAGTGAAGTAGGAGTGAGGTTTGGAGACGTCGCCTAAGTGAAGTACATAGAAAAAATGTAATAGTTGCGCTGATATATCTTGTGTCAATGTGTGTAGAGGAGATCGACACACTTAGACTGTGGTGAGTGATTGCTATAATGTTGAATTGACTTCTAAGTGAAGTAATGGTATGGACACGTAACGTTGTCGCGATGCAAGAGTAGTCGTGAGATGAGAGCGAGGTTGTGTATCACTGTCCGTGTGAATATGCGAAGAGTGGTTAATAAGTGACGTTGATAAAACGTGGAACATAGAGTATGCGAAAATTGAGAGATAGAAAGAACATGATTAGAGAATTGTGATGTCTTTTCGTTAGAATATCTGACGTTGGACGGAAATTATGGAAGTTGTATGACAGGTTGGCGGAAAGAGAGTTAACATTCTGAATGACGTTTCATAAAACATGTTTAGTATTGTTGACAGGGACATGTCGAAGTATGAATGCCTGATACTGAGAAATGAGGAAAGTGAGGTCCGTTGTCAGTTATAAGTGGTGTGGGTTGCTGTTCTTTAAGAATCCCGATAAATAGGAAGAGGAGTGAAAGATACGAAAGTAAACAAGATTAGATAAATGAATGTTGGAGAACGTGTTCCGATAAGTATGACTGGTTTAACTATCATCGCGGTGCAAGAACGCTAGGAGAGACTTCAGGATAGCTTAGAGTAGTTGTGGTGAGATGTTGGAAAGTAATGACACGTTAGTTAATTGCGTCGGGTAGACGAGAAACTTAAAAGTAGAATTAGTTATTGGTACAGTAGGTAGATGTATTGGTGAGAGGTCTATAGTAAATAGACAAAATTTTTTGCTGGTCGTAGTAGGGTGGAGATACCGTAGTTAACGGTAATGATTAAGTAGTTGTAGTAATACTTGGAACAAATCCAAGGGAAACAATTGGTGTGCCGAGTCACAGGTTCTATTGGTAGATAGATGACTGCTGGTACATTGAGGTAACATTTAGACAGTCGCCACACTAGTAGTGGATGAGGTGATTTGAACTGTAGTTTACAGTTAGATTTATATTCCAGATATTGTTCTGTCTGTAGGTAACAGATATATATATATATATATATATATATATATATATATATATATATATATATATATATATATATATATATATATATATATATATATATACGTATTTTGGCATTAATGCTTGGCATTGAGTTGTTTTGTTTTATAACAAAATAGGCATGACTTAGGTGAATAGTTATGTGTTACATTGGTTCTTATAGGAGGCCAATGTTGCTTGGTCACTTTAAGTAGTTAATTCTATGTGAATTATTTTTTTGAAAACCTTCTCTTTAGCGAGAAGACAGTTGTTTTTATTGAATTTGAGCTTTCAATGCCTCATATATAATATTTTTTTTGCTTGATTTGGTCCTGTAAAATGATTGTCACTATTTGATTTTAGAATAGGATTATTGTGTTTTTTTTTAGTCTTTTGCGTACAAACTACTGGTCCGTAAAAGAGACCAGTAGTGTTAGGTAACACTAGATATTTTCTTCTAATTTAATAGGATGCATGTTATATTATTTTAAAATATGTTTTTCCTTGAATGAGTTGATATTTTTATTTAATATGAGGGGAAACATAAACATGTATAAAAAAAACTTGGGGGGGGGGGGGGTATGATGTCCTGTTGTGATTTTATTTCGCTTCACTCATAATTTAAGTGAATTGTCTTGTGTGTTAAATTACCTTGTTTATAAATATGTTAGAAATTTAGTTAAGTTAAGTCTAGAATAAAGACAATACATGGGGCTGTATTTAAGACCCTTCGTTCAGAAAAGAGTTAATGAACTACTGAGAACTAATAGAGTGACACATTCTCTTTGTGAATAATAAGTTCATGAGTATATTCTGGTTGCTGTGATAATCAGCGTAGAGAGGTTGATATGGCTATGAAGTGTTGGAAACATACGACGGGGTTACTACACAAGTAAAATGGTTATGGGGAATTTAAGTGAGCATTGATTGGAAATATATGGATTGGACGCCATATTGGGGAAGAAAAGATTAATGAATATAGCAGTGGGGTAAATGAGGGAAAAGTTTTGAATATAGTTTCCATGGGGTCAGAAGAGCCATGATATACTTTCATAAGAGACACGGGATTGCTGGTTTATAGAAGAAGAAGTGGGTAACGTGTTACCCCAGACAAATAGTAAAACACGAATTGAATCCATGTTTGATTAGACACTGTGGATAGCAGTACAATAGTAAAGGGTTGTAAGTGTGAGAAATGAACATTGTGGAGACATAATGACATGGGGTTTTTGAGGGTCCGTGATATATGGACTGAGATAGAATAAAGTTGATTGCAAGCAGTCACAGACAGGAGTTAGGGGCAGTATATGGTTGCTGTTGATAACGGCATAAATTGACAAGTGGAGGTTTTAGTAGATATGCCCATAATAAATGGACATTAAGAGAGAATTTTGAGTGAGGTATATTATGTGAGGTGATGTGTATAATATTGGGACAGGTCTTGAGGGATAATGGACCTTTTTAATTCTGTCCTCGGGATGTGTTTTGTGGTTGACATTACAATGTGAGGTTGAAGTAAGGTTCAGAGCCATAAAATTAGTAGTGTCTGTAATATATAGACATTTGGGGAGTGAATAATAATTTTTGATGGTTGGTGCTTGATGCTGTAGATAGCAGCGTAAACTGTTACCATAATAAGTGGTACTGTAGAAGATATAATTATTTTAGACTTTATTACATAAAGTCTCAAATGACATAGGGGGGTAAAGGAGTGTGTGATTTAGCTGAGTGTGGTTTTTGTGTGGAAGAGTTCTACTTCTTCTTTGAATCTCCGGTGTGCACCGACTCTTTGTCTTCCTATCGTGTGCGAGTGTTCTCAGGTTGATTGAAAGTAGAGAATTAGTAAGTAGTGTTGGTGATGACAATAGGGAGTTGGTATCAGAAGAGTACAGCGTTTGAAATTTTAAGCGGATTGCTTATGAAGAGGAGAAGAAGTATTTAAGAAGATGTGTTATGATGTATTGTATAAAGTTGAGATTTAAATGTTATTATGTAAATAATATATGTTATGTTTCTTTTGAAGGGCCAGAAATGAAGAGGAAATATTTACTTAAGTTAGTTTGGGGCGGATTAGAGAAATTACGGGAGGTAAGGAGAGAAGATGTAGGATAAAAGGGGTTAGGAGTTAAAGACTTTTGAAAGAAAAAAAAAAGTCTTTTCAAAACATAGGAAGGTGTAGCAGAATGTATCAGCTAGGTGTGCAAAGCTACAGCACGCTTGAGCATCAGGATGGAATGAGAAGAAAGATGCTCAAGTCGTGACGTAGCTTGTTGTTGGGGTAGTCAGTAAACACCTAGGACTAGAGAAGAGAGGTCGACATCAAGATCGAATTGTATTTTGGACTTTGTATCCGCCACTATATTAAAATAAAGCCTGATGTATATTAACCCAACAGAACTTGTTAGTCCTCTCTGTGTGCACATCACATTGTTACAGTGCTCGTATCCTTTCAGTCAGGTCTGCATATATATATATATATATATCTATATATATATATATATATATATATATATATATATATATATATATATATAGATATATATTATATATATATATATATATGTATATAGCGAGACCAAACTAGCCGATGATGCCTTTAACGCCATAGACGACTTGCCAACTCTTGACCACCTGGACACACTTCCCACCATAACAGAAGTTAACTGTGCTATTATTAATAACTTGTGTTTGGCATGGCTCCATGTAAGGATATATCTCCATTGCTTCCAGTCTCCCGCCTTATCTTCCTGTCTCCTTTTTTCACATATCACTTCCACTCATTTACCTGGGACTTTCACTGAACCGTGTCCACCCACTACCCTTGCATAGTCCCCTAACTCGGTCCCCATGACCCACAGACTCCCACGGCTATGTATAAAAGAGGATAAAGAATACATTCGTGGTAGCAGTACAGCCTGGGATACTGAGATATGTGAAAATAAATTTTTTTCATATTTTCATTTTCTCTTCATTGCTCTCGTTGTTTTGTTTTTTTTTGGTGTTGTTTTTTTTTTTTTTTATTATTCTCATCTCATCCTTATGCCTTAATGTATTCACCGGAGGATCTTCTCCTGTACTATATGTTGTTCCGCCATGTTGAAAAACCGAACACCACAGAAATACATACGCTGCGAAAATTCACTGAACTCCGTAGCATCGCCGAATATGTTGAGAAGAAACTCCTGGTTTTACATCCTGGAACACAAAATTACACACAGGAGATGAAAATATCCATCTCCCACGAGAAAAAAAGGAACGGTCACACAACGCATCCTGACTATGGAAGTCATGGCAGTAAGTAAATCAATAGCATGGCTCGAGACACAGGTATTCAAGTGGGCTTGTATCCTTAGTAACTCAATGAGTATGCTCATGATGATAGAGATGGGGTGGGTGCCAAGAGAGTGACTGCTATCTCTGGAACTGTTCTCGGCTGGCACAGATTATGTTTAATCTTCATGCCAGGGCATGCGGGAGTACAAGGGAATGAGCCGGCTGACAGGCTTGCAGTAGGGCTATGTTGAAGGCGGGCGAGCCAGACGACCATGCAGGACATTCTGAATGCTCTACGAGAAGTCGTTTATACGAGATCCAGCGATGACTAGGAATCTACACCATAGGTCGGGCTGTGAGGAAGCAGGAGTTAGAAAGAGATGTGCCAAACAGAGACACTACGCAAGAAGCCAAGTAAGAGGAATAACCACACACATCAATGGTGTCGTGGATGCTGCTACAGCTGCGGATGTGCGGAGAGCAGTCAAAGCACTTATGGACTGAACTGGTCGATGTGCGATGAGATGATCCTGTCCGACTAACTACTAACTAGCTACTAACTACTAACTAACTAACTAACGAGCTAACTATTACTAACTAACTATATGTTGTGCTTCGTGCCTGTATTTGTTTGCTGATGAAGGCTACGTCGCCGCAACGTCTTGTATGGGTCGTATTCTGTTCTGTAAAGCTGCATTACTTTGTGTTAGGTTTATATTGTTTACACTGTACAAGAACAAGTCGGAGTCGACTGTAACAGCATAGGGTATCACGCTGCTATGTGTCATTGTGGAAAATATTTGACCAGAGTTGTTATGCGCAGACTCCAAGTCCTGGAGATAAGTCTACCCAGAATCACAGTGTGGCTCTCGGCTGAACCAGTCTTATACCATGATATGATACTCTCATTGCGACAAATGCAAGAAAATACAGTGAACTACACATCAACCACAGATATATATATAGCGTGTGCGCATATGATCGTCTATACACGAAGCTATTGAATGATAAGGTTGGTCAAGTCTACATGAGGGTCTGTTCAGGCACAAGAAGACCTTCTGCCCGCCAACTCTTCTGTCCATTGTGGAAAGGGTATAATCAAGTGTGATGGCACAACTTCAGAAGAGTTTGAAATATCAAGAGTGCAGTTAAGTAAAGCTATGTACTTGCCTCCCAAACTCTTTGGAATATACGTTTTCACTTCTGGCTGTGAAATATATGCACACATATATACAGAGATCAAAGAGATGGTGGGGTATATATATGCACTCACACTTAGATGGGGGTCTCTAGAATGCTCAGAGATTGAAGACCAAGACCAAAATTAGGAGGGTACTGATCAGAGCGTTGCTTTTTGCAGATGATACTGCAATTGCGACTCACTTTCAGGAAGAATTACAACGTCTACTATCTGCTTTTTAGGAATTTGGTTTAACAACTTGCGGATTATGTCACAATGTGCTCATGGGGTCCCATCATTCTTTTCGACGACGCCCAAGTGAGATCGGTAGACCACTTTATATTCAGTATAGATATTATATATATATACTATATAGATAATATATATATATATATAGATATATATAGATATCTATATACTATATATATATATTAAATATATATATCTATGATAGTATAAACTTCTCTTATCCCAGTATATTAAAAATGGTAATAAGTATAATATGTGTATTTCTCGTTTTGCTTTTCTATCCTCTTATTCTGCTCGTCTGCTTTCATATGCTACTCGAGCATAACCCTTCAAACGACTATGCAAGCCATGTTGAGACTGTTTCTTATGGATTTTGCGATAGGTTTTTCGATTGGATGAGTAGCCAGTCGTACCGCCAACCTCTCTAGCACATTTATGACATGCATGGTAGGTTACAGTATTACTACTTCTTGTTTGCCTTGTGGACTCCAACTTGGTTGGCATGTAGTTGAGTGAATGTCATTTTAAACACACTTGTTTGGCATATTTGAATATATATATACTTATATAATATTTGTTTTTTAATGTTCCATATCCCTTACATGACGTTGCAGTCAACAATAGCATTTTTCAGTTGCTGTTGATGTACTAGGCCAAGTTTTTCGTTCAATAGTTTGCCCTTGCTTTCTGAACGACCGGTTCACATATCTCCCCGTACGTTAGCCAGCACGCGCGATAACCGCTACCGATTCTCGCAGCTGCTGTTTTCCCCACGTGGATATAGCAGGATTACGACAATGTCGTGTTAAAGCCTGCCAGGGGACCGCACTTATAGATATACAGTATGATAATATATATAATATATATATGCTACTAGAGAAGCACTTTCACACACAATCTTTCCGTACCACTCTGTGTTAATTTCTACCATGCCAAACCAACTGGACACATGACAGAACAAGAGAAAAGAAAATCACAACACCAGAAATGAGGTTTCCTGAGAAGATATACTCAACGTATCAAGAGAGACAGATCAGATGAAGAAATGCAGGCGAAAGTGGGGTTAAAGCTGCTCTAGCTTTTATTAGTAGCGCAGCAAGTCAAATGTTTGTTTGCCATGCAAGTAGCTACCAGTCACAGCATGCACACAAGCAATGACGTACAGACCAGATGTAACAGAGGAAGATGGCCGACCACGTTAAACGCTGGACGGAGGGAATAACAGATCCATGGGAAATGGTTCCGTCGATATACGAAGCCATAACCGGTCACTCTCACGAAGTTTTTGTTTATACTTCCACCTCGACACGCAAGGTACAGAGGAGACCTGATTGAGATGGAGATGGAGATATATATGTACTGTATATATAATGTGTACTACAAAAAACAAGAATAACTATCCGTGAGACGCACTTTCCTTGCACAGTAAGAAGTAAAAATATATCTGACACCGTAAAGGAACGAAGAGGGAGTAGATTTAGATATATATGTTTATACCAAAGTCTCTGACTAGCACTGTCCTTCATACATGCTTGTTCTGTGTGTGGTGTGTGCAAGCTGAATGTGTGGGGTTTGCAGCAATGGGGCTCAGACAGGCAGTGTTCTTGATTCGGACGTGCCCGTTCAGTGTATCTGGTTGCGCGTTGGCCTCGTATCAAACCATGTGTTAATGGATTTGGTAGACATGGAGTCACTTGCTGGTTGTAGTTAAAACATGAAGACAGCTAATTGTATTTTTAAATGGTGATATTTGAGTTTCTCAGTGACCCTGAGATCTATGCCGGCGGTAGCGTAGCTACCAGCAGGGCCTCCCAAGCCGTACAGGTCCACGGGTAGAGGACAGACAAAGAGAAACACCCTGGTCCTCCAGGTTGAGGTTGAAGGCGTGGGAGTTACCATCCCCACCTTTGTTAAAAACCTTTTTTGTACGAAACAGATACATGAGCCTCAATTTCGGACTGACTTATCTGACTGGAACAACGACCTTGGACCGTGAAAGGACTCTTTGAGATTTGGACATGGATGGTAGCGGACACTTATCGAGCTGGAGCGGCCGAAGAAACTACCGGAGCTGTGTTGAATATCAATGGATATTAACAGCATTCAGAAATATAGGTGCCCAGGAGAGGGTAATTTTGCAGCAAATGGAATGATTATAAGTATAGGGATGAGTAACACCAAAATAAACAGGATTAGGAAACAGATTTGTCATCAAAAAAGAGTATGAGACGTTTTTCAAACTTTAAAGCTGTTAATGACAGGATTAGTCATTACGGATAAAAGGTACATGGAAAATATAACGATTATTAAACTGTTGCATGCCCCTGACTGAAGAGAAAGAAGATTGATATTAAGAAGACTTTTATATAATGAGCTGGGAGATGACATAGAGAACCTTCAAACAGGACATCCTGATTTGCGGGGAGACTTCAGAGCAGAAAATAGGTAGGAGCAACTATAAAATGTGGCCGGTAGGGAAAGGCCTACATACCACTTCAATGAGATGGATGAGAGTCATCAACCTGGCTAGAAGCCAAAGGCCTGCAGATTAGCAGTACCAGACTACAAAGAAGGATATACACACACAACTTGGAAGATCAGTGTGCCAAGAGAACCTATAATCAAATAGATCACATTTTAATTAACAACAGATGCATCAACTACAGCAAGTTAGAATATAGAGGAGCTGAGTGCCACAGTGAACCACTTCCTCGATGAGCAAAATTTAAATAAACTTAGAGACTTTTATAACTAATTACAAAGATTACACCCAACATATACGGAGAAAACTACAAGAAAATTACAGTCAAAGAGAAATTTACAGATGAAACAAAATGTAACTTGAAACTCTGCAAAACCGTTTGGAGAAAGCGTTTGACCAAACTTGGTTGAACTCAAGAATACAATTCAATCTACCGCAGAAGAATGTCTCGTGTGTTAACCAGGCATAGAAATAACAGATGGTCATCAAAAATGTGAGAAACAGTCATTAGGAAAAAGATGCCAGTTATTTATGGTTCATGACATCAACACATCCAAAAGGAAGAGCATTATAGAATGAATGTAAAGAGGCTTCAAAAATAGTCCGACAGCAGAAGCGGGAATATTGAGTAATATAATCAAAGATATGGAAACTAATCACCAGAAAAAATGAATCCGAAAGTTTTTTAAAGACTGAAGTCAATGAAACGAGGGCACCACAAAACACATATGGTTTAAAAGACAAATTGGGAATATGATAATACCAATGAGGAATGTGGCACCATGGAAGAATATTTGTTGAATTACTAATGGTGAAGCTCCAAGTAACCTTTTCCCACAGGAAGAGGTTATAACATGGCGAACCACAGATTGAAGAACCCACATTTGAAGAAATCCTATATGTAATCACACGACTTAAAAACAATAGGCACTGTGACTGATGGAATTTCTGCTGAATTTATAAAGGCAGATGGCCATGCATTACATCTAAAAACTATACGAACTAATAATAAAAATCTGGAGGACAGAAGAATTACCCATGACTGGAAAGAGGGTCATTATTGATACCTATCTTTAAGAAAGGAGACAAGTTCCAATGTGGAAATTATAGAGGAATATCACTACTGTCCACAAGCTATAAGATACTATCCGCAGTATTACTAAATAGACTAATACGCGATAGGTGCAGAAAGACGTGATGAGGTGACTACCAGACGGTTTTTCCTAGCACAAAACAGTATGCACGCGTAGAAGTATCAGGATATTATCTCTAGCGTGGGCAATACGCCCGAGAAAAATTGGATCAGAAAAGAGATCTCCATACATTTTTGTGGATGTTAAAAAGGCTTATGATAGTGTCCATAGGAATAGTCTATGGAATGCTATGCAGGAATTTGGAATACCAAGGAAGTTAATCAACATGACCAGACTATGCATGGAAGATACTTATAATATAGTAACATATAAAGGCAGGAAATCAGACCCTTTCCAAATAACATCTGGCTTGAAACAGGGTGATGCACTATCGCCGCTACTCTTCAATCTGGCTCTAGAGAAAGTTGTAAGGAAGGATAAAGGAGGAATGTGATATTGGAGGAACATCCAAGCTGCTTGGTTATGCAGATGATATAGATATTATAGGGCAAAGTGAACAAAAGACATTGGAAATATTGACTCACTTAAAGGAAAAAGCCCAACAGATGGGGCTGGTTATCAACCAAGATAAGACAGAATATATGGTAATTTCAAGAGACGGAATGGCTAAAAACTCTGGCCACATAAAAATAGATAATATGACCATTAAAAGAACGGAAACATACAAATACCTGGGTACAATCTTCAACTGCTCCAACATCATAAGGGAAGAAATACAAACTAGAATCAACTCTGGAAATAAGATATACTATGCACTACAACATCTACTAAAATCAAAGGCGCTATCTCGTAACACCAAAATCACAATATACAAAACACTGATCAGACCAGTTGTGCTGTATGGCTCTGAAACCTGGAGTACAACGAAAGGAGACGAAGCCTTGTTACAAACCTTTGAGAACAAAATTTTAAGACGCATCTTTGGACCCATTAGGGATACACAAGTGAGAGTGGAAAAGAAGAAGTACAAGACATTTATGATCTGTTTAATCCCCGCTAATCCTGGTATCATGAAGGCTAATAGACTACAATGGCTGGGGCATATGAAAGAATGGAAGATAATAGGGAAAACAAACTCGCTTACACTCAGGAAATAAATGACCGTAGACCCCGAGGTAGACCAAGAAGGCGGTGGAGAGATATACATTACAGACCTACAAGCACTTGGAAATCAACGACTGGCAAGAGAAGGTCCACCAGAGAGACGAATGGAGACGGATTGTATTCTGCACAAAGAACCTCAATGGCTCGGAACGCTGAAGAAGAAGAAGAAGAAGAGAAGAAGAAGAAGTAAGAAGAAGAAGAAGAAGAAGAGAAGAAAGAAGAAAAAGAAGAAGAAGAAGAGAAGAAGAAGAAGAAGAAGAAGAATATTTGGTTTGGTTTGGTTTAATCATCACTTTTACTGTATATTGATTTCTTCATAAGTACTCCAGTCTCCTCTCATAGATCACACAAGGAGAACCTCAGTACAGTACACAAACTCTGTAACATCTGCAAATATCCAAATGTGTGTACATACCCAAATCACATTATCATCATCACTATCCTCATCTTCCACTTTTGCCGTGAAACGTCATGGGGAGGAATAATTGGCGTTCCCGCTCCCGATGGGTGGCACTGGATAGTTAAGTTGGCAGCTCTCCTTAAGCATCTCATCTCACAGATACTATAATGTTTTGTTTTTGTTTTTTTGTGGATGGCATTTCTCATGTTTAAATATAGCCTGGGTGTATAGCCTATTGGGTCTGATCTTTCAGATCTTCATTGTTGATGAGCGTTTCATGTGCACACGGCTCCTTCGAGTTTTAACCCTTGTCTAAGAAGGCTATATGCTCAATCCACTTTCCCAACATTAAGGAGTAGAATATCATAGTTTTTCTATTTTAAAAAAATCAAAATAAAGACTAGACCTTGAAATGAACCAGGCTTGCATGTGTCAGAGGCGAAGTGAGTTACACATGCTATATATAAGCATTGTATTTAATGCGTTCACTTATGACACATGCTATCTTCCAGCATTGTACTCAATGTGCTAAGTTATGACACATTCAATATTACAGCATGGGTGGCGAAATAAGGCTGTCCCCTATAAATGGAGAAGTAAGGTGCCCGCTTCCCTCCACTAGCCTACAGGGACACCATTGGGCAAGATGGAGTACCTGTTTATCCCCAGGGTAACGGGAAGACATGGAAGCAGGTGGTGGATGAAGTTAAAGAGAAACTGAAGATAGTTGTTGGTTATGGTCTCAATTGGTGTTATGATCTCCAATAGTTGGTCTCCAATATGGTCTCCATATTGGTGGTCCATAGGAGTAGTCTCGCCCGGTTGTGATAGTTATGACTACAGTGATTGTGTATGCTGCTTTATTAATTATGATGCTCTTTCTAAGTCACACTATAGATGGTTTTAATTTTCTTATCTCTTTCATCGCCAGAATGTTTTCGCAGCAAACTGAGGGAGAAAATAAATTATGAAACATGTCAAGTGCTTTGCTTTCAAAGAGGCTAGATACACAGTGGAAATAGCTACTGGGTAGGCCAGATTTCTATAGTATGTGCTGACCAAATGAGGAAAATAAGATAACACATACGATGTTTGGGGTTCAAGAAGATGTGTCATGAACACATCAAGCATTGCTTTTTTAACTGAAAGAGTTAAAGCATTTGCATCATATTTCAAGCCCTGCATCAGTGATAATTAACATTGTCAGAGATACAATAGACTTCAATTGTTATGAAAATGTTCATGAATACACATTATATCTGTGCAGATCCTAGAAGATAAAAAAATATTGCTTTAACATTTAAATTGTTAAAAGTTGCATCACCAACCTCGAGTACCGCATTTGGATTCTGGTTGTGACAGCCTTATCTTCTATCTGTTTTGACTTGACCTGTTCATTTTCATAGGAAAACTGTCCACTGACCGACACAGAAGACAGGGTTAGTCCAGCTTGAATGTTGATGGCGTTGGAGGTTATGGAACTGGAGTGGAGCCAGTGATCATAAAGCTCCGCGAATGTTTCCACTGAGCTGAACTGTTACAAATTTACATAAATTGTGAGGTAAGTTTGATATGAACAAGCAAATTGTTATTAAAACTTATTTTATTTGTTTAATGTACAGAAATATAACATCATAATTTCTTCCAGTTTACGATATTTTTAATATTTTCCCGCAAAGCAGTTTCCTGCTAGGAGTCTGTCATGTGATTGAGCTATCACATTTTGTAGGCCTGGATGCATGCAAAAATAGATGGCTAGTCTTTCCCTCAAATAGCTAGATGACGAACACAAGCACCCAACCATCAGCCTACCATGCTCACGACATTATGAGCACTGCTGACTGTCAGCTAAGCTAACGCGTCTGCTCAGTTCACGATTGCCATAATATCATTGTTGATGATTTGTCTCGTCTTCTACACTTGCTGCCGGCTATGTGGCAAAGAAGTTATGGACGCAGCTCGTACGTCTGCCTACTGTGCTCGCAAAACACAGTGCGGGGTCGATTTGCAGCAGACGTCTTGCATTGGGTTTTCTAAAATGCTCTCGTGTGTCGGTCGTTCAGAAAGTCATGGCAAACTACTGGCTCGTGACTTTGCCAAGTATTACAAACAGCCAAAACAATGCTGGAGTTGACTGTCGAACCGCGTCTGTGAACGCATATGCACTAACGCTCTCTACACACTCATTGCCTTAGTGTTTCCTCTACGTTATCATTATCTCTTGGGTCTGATTTCTTGCATTGATTGAGAATATAAGGTAATGCTAATTATATGGTAGATACTGTTACAAGATCATGAAGTATTATCACTTTGCATATACTTGGTCATGACATAATTATATGAGCTTCTTCTTTGCTATGATGGTGAGTGCACATCTCGATAGCACCTCAATGGTCAGTGTATCCAATATTATATGAGAGGACTGTCTCTAATCCTCATCATTTTTCTGTCTCAGGTGATGTTCCACATATGCTGACAATTATCTGGTACTCACTTTGTGTGATAGAGACAAACCTTACCACAACTAGGAATTGGATCCAGACCACTATGTGGACAGGCTGGTGTATCACTGTGTCACTACAGCTATATTGAGCATAGGCTATTTTATAGCTCTTACTCCATTTCCTTCATGCTTTTTCATCCAGATGTCGATACTGTTTCTAGATATAAATTGTTGTTTGATCTTTTTATCTCCCTGTTTCTTGAACTATGATCTTTGTTACTTATTTAATTTGGACTCCTTGAAAAATGTGGTCTGTTGTCATTTCAGAATATTTATATGGAATATATGAACAGTTACACATTTACAACTTATTGTTCAGATGACTCATTGTTTCGTTATTTTTTTTATTTTTGCATTCACTGCTTTGAACTCAATGCGTAGTCCATGCATGTGTTACTATTTCTAGTGCACTGGACTATTATAGTGTCCTCACCATCAGGCAAACCCAGTCCGAATTCAGAGGTGATTTTTGCAGCTGTTGAAATTGTCATTGTGAATACACATGCAGAGCTTGATGTTTCATTTTCTCAGCAGACAGACTTCACTGATACTGAGAAGGAAATCCATGGACTGAATGGCTCAATGTGCAGTGAAGGGTAATATACACACTAATATAATGCATTGTTATTATTATGACACACTAGTGTTTTAGTGAATGTATACTATATGTCTGTAAAGGAATACTTACTAAAATAGTAGCATAATAAAACAAAGTAAGCAGTGTAGTTGTAATTCACTGTGAGTTTCCATATGTAATTTTGTTAGTATATTATGAGATGATAAAAAGTGAAACATACTGTATCAGCCTGTAAGATTAGCTGTAACAGAGATAGAAGAAGGCAGTGAGAGAAGATTCTGGACAGCACAGAAATTGCTACATTCTGCTGGAGAATGAGGGTAGGGAAGAAGTCTGATTCCCCCAAACCAGCTAGCTAGTCACTTGATAATTATATTGATTGTTCATGTCAACAACTGACATCAGATACAACAATTATGGTTAAACGTATTCAGGGACTTCATTGGTCACAGTTTGATGTGTTATAAATTTGTGCATTTCTGACAGCATAACTATTCCTGGAAGACGAGGAAGAGGTCGACCAACACGGCAGTGACCACAGGACATTAAAGACAACCTTTGCATGAAAATGCATGAGGCAAGAGAATATAAGAAGAAGCGGGAATATTTCCAGCGGGTTGTAATGGGAGCTATATTCTGCAAGGGACTCAATACATGTTGATGATTAACTGGTGTCAGTGATGAGCCCTGTTAAAACTGGAGGCATACTCGAGTTCAGGTCAAGTTTACATTAGTCTATCCCCATCTTCTGTGAGACAATCTGCTATGATATTAATTACTCCTAATTGAGCTTATCGTTACCTTGATAGGCACTGTGAAAACATTGTCAGGGATGAGAAGTCGGCCATCGTCTGTTGTCTTACACCGAGTGTAGTTGAAGGCAGCTACTAAACCTACTTCTACATTCCGCAGATTGTCCCAGCCAATGCCTGGCATGACCTGAGAACATGTAAATTAATCATATGAGTTTGGCAGCAAAATCTATTATTTGTTCTGCCGTGTTTTCTTTTCTTGATTTTTAGAAATGGATATCAAGCACTTTTTGCACACCTATAGATGATCCATCTCAGTCAGGAAATGTAGTATTTTATATTTCTTTAGTTTTCACGTTGTTGTCTCATTGTTGTATAATTATACACATGTCTTTCCCCATAATTTGCACTATAGAAAGTACTGTGCATTAAATGGGATCAATAATATCATATAAGTGGTCTTGTAATAAGAACTTAATATCTGTTAAGACATTATATGCAAATTATAAATGTGTGTGTGTGAGTGTTAATGTGTAATGTTGCAACTCATCTTTTCTCATCTTGTTCCTCTTGTACCTTGCGGTGTCAAGGTGAAGTATAAACATCGTGACAGTTCCCGTCCATATGCATCATATATCGATATTCCCATGGACTCTGTTATTCCCTCTGTCCAACGTTTACGTGGTCGGCCTCTTCCTCTATTTCCATCTGGTCTGTACATCATTGCTTGCTGTGGTATACTGTTAGTTGGCAACTTAGTTACATTGCCAAACCATTTGACTTGCTGACTTCTAATAAAGTCCAGCGCTGCTATACTCCGAACTTTGGTCCTGATTTCTTCATTTCTGATTTTCTCTCTTCTTGATACATTGAGTATACTTCTCATGAATCTCATTTCTGTTGTTGTGATTTTTCTTTTAACTTTTTCTGTCATTGTCCAAGTTTGGCATTGGTATAGAGTTGGTAGGAAGATAGTGTTGTAGAGTGCTTTCTTACACCTGTTTATTCTTTAGTATTGGTGCCATTTGTCCAATGAGTTTGTTTGCCTTATTGCATCTATTTTCGATCTCGCCTTCTGATTTGCCATTTGATGATATTATACTTCCTAAGTACTTGAAGTCCTTTACTTGTTTCAGGGGATGTTCTTGTAGGTGGATATCTGTTATCTTTTCTTCGTTGGTTATAGTCATTATCTCTGTTTTACTGTTGCTAATGTTCATGTTATGTTCCATACACTCTTCGTTTAGACTATTAATGCGGTCTTGTAATTCTGCGTCTGATTTTCCTATTAGTGCACGATAGCCCGCAAATATGAGTTATTTAATTGTTTAATTTGCCGTTGGTTCTTCTGTGTTGTGTTCGACATGCGGTGTTCTTGCGATCTCTGTTTGGCTGGTTTCTTTACATATGTTGTCTATATATGTTATGGACATGAGAGGGGACAGGGCACAACCTTGTCGTACTCCGGATCTTATGGTGAAGGGTTATGAGTGTCCCCCATTTGTTCTCACTATACATTCACTGTTGTTGTATAAGCTTCTACATAAGGCTGTTAGATGTATATTCACTCCATAGCGTTTAAGGATTTCCCACAGCTTGTTTCTATCTACTCTATCAAACGCCTTTTCTAGGTCGACAAAGACTAAGTAGAGTGTTTCATTAAATTCAATTGATTTTTATATAAGTTGTCTATGAGGACAAATGGCATCTGTGCATGCTTTGTTTTTCCTAAATCCAAGATGTGTTTTGCTTAGCTGGAGTTCTAGTGTATTTCATAATCTTTTCTCAAGAATTGTGCAAAGTATTTTCCCAGTAAGACTCAACAAGGAAATTTTTGTGTATTGTGTGCAATCTCTTTTACTGCCTTTGTTTTTCCAAAGTGGAATAATTTAGGCGGTTCCCCAGTCTCGTGGTGTCTGTTGTTCTACCCAAATACGGTTAAATACTCTATGCAGCGACGCTGTTGCTACGTCTCTTGCCGCTTTTATTAGTTCATTGTATTCCATCTTGACCCGGTAATTTATTCAATGGGGCTAATCTAACGCCTTCTCTAAGTTCTAAGTTCTTCTGTCAGTATGTCTGGTTCTAGTCCTTCGATAGCATCTGTGCCGGTTTCCTGGATTCATGTGGCACCTGATGGTATGTTGAGAAGTTGTTCGAAGTACTGCCTCCATCTTTTTAGGATTTGCTTTTGTTAACTTATTTGTTCTCCTTATTTGCTGTTAGTTATTTCAGCTGGGTCAAAGGGTTCTACTCTGGTTCTCATTGCACTGATCTTTTTATAGAAGTTTCTAGTTTTGTCCTTGTAGTTTTTATTTAGGGTGTCTCCATATTCCTCCCAGTCTTTTTGTTTTTCTCTCTTTACTATTTTATTCACATGTCATCTTGCTATTCTCTATTCATGTAATCATGGTCCTGTTTGCTCTTCGCCAACAACTGTCCCTTATATTCACATTTATGAGACACTAGCTGACCCGGCCCGGCTTCGCCCAGTCCCTGGTGGGGAGCATCTCATTTAATTCATGTAAGTAGTCATATAAGTTCTCGTTCCCGTTACCGACTATCTGTCTGTCTGTCTGTCTGTCTGTCTGTCTGTCTGTCTGTCTGTCTGTCTGTCTGTCTGTCTGTCTGTCTGACCCGGCCCGGCATCGCCCAGCTCCTGGTGTGGAGCATCTCATTTAATTCATATAAGTAGTCATATAAGCTCCCGTTCCCGTTCCCGACTATCTATCTGTCTGTCTGTCTGTCTATCTGTCTGTCTGTCTGTCTGATCCGGCCCGGCTTCGCCCAGCCCCTGATGGGGAGCATCTCATTTAATTCATATAAGTAGTCATATAAGTTCCCGTTCCCGACTGTCTGTCTGTCTGTCTGTCTGTCTGTCTGTCCCTCTCTGTCTGTCTGTCTGTCTGTCTGTCTGTCTGTCTGTCTGTCTGTCTAATCATTTATTGGTTGCAGTTAGAACAACCTTAGATAAACGAAGACCAACTTACAAAAAGCATTAGAAAGAGCACTTGAAAGATCTTTACATCTTCCCCAACAATTAACTTGGGTAAATGGAGCGGCGGCAGCAGCAGCAGCAGAAGAAGAAAAGGAGGAGTAGGAGCTGGGAGGAGGAAGAGGGAGGTGGAGGAGGAGGAGGAGGAGGAGGAGGAGGAGGAGGAAGAGATAGGCGGAGAGAGGAGGAGGAGGGAAGAGGAGGGAGGGGAGGAGTAGGGAGGAATAGGAGGGAGGAGGAGGGATTAGGAGGAGGAGAGGGGTGGAGGAGGGAGGAGGAGGTAGGAGGTGGGAGGAGGAAGGAGGAGGAAGGAGGAGGAGGAGGGAGGAGAAGGAAGAGGAGGAGGAGGGGGGAGGAGGAAGAGGGAGGAGGAGGAGGGAGGATGAGGAGGGAGGAGGAGAAGGGAGGAGGAGGGAGGAGGAGAGGAAGGAGGAGTAAGTAGGAGGAGGAGGGAGGATGAGGGGGAGGAGGAAGAGGGAGTAGGAGGAGAGAGGAGAAGGGAGGAGGAGGGAGGAGGGCGAGGAGGTAGGAGGAGGAAGAGGGAGGAGGACGAGAAGAGGGAGGAGGAGAAAGAGGGAGGAGGAGGAGGGAGGAGGGAGAGGGAGGAGGGGAAGAGGAAGAGGGTAGGAGGAGGAGGAGGAGGATTATAACGCATATGCCTGTAGATAACTGCAGCGAAAAGGTGGGTCTGTCTATCTATCTGACCCGGCGTGGCTTCGCCCAGCTCCTGGCGGGTAGCGTCTCATTAAATTCATACAACAAAAAAAAGTAACTTAAAAGAATGTCCTTCCACACACCATCCATTATTTTTAATGAAAACTGTTTTTAATCACCTACATGACTGTAGATAACTTCTTAAGCATAAAAAGATGAGTTACAATGTTATGCATTATGCATTATTTTTATGAAAACTTTGAAAATGCCTTAAAGATTGTATCATTATTTATTATAACTCATATGCCTGTACATAACTATAGACAAAGAGTTTATAAATCTTTGAAAACGATGCAACAATATGACTATAAGGTATACAGAAAAGTTATTAAAAGTTATGCCCCTTGAAATAACTTTTCTAGAGTTAAGTCCCCTTGCTATATAGAAATTACAATGAAAAATGAAAAAATTAAATAATATTAAGTAAGTAGCCGATTTCACACTAAAAGAAATATCACAGTTGGCAGCGCGAGAATGAGAGGAAGACGTGTAGAAAATTTCATCTCAATCGGATGGACCGTTCGCGAACGCATAAAGGACATACACACACACACACATCCTTTTTTATATATAAGATTATTTTAACTCTAAAAATTACAGTTATCATGACATCACTTAGTATAATTTCTGGTGTATGCAAGTATAGTTTTGATCAGATCTGTGAAAAGACATATTGCTCAA
The DNA here is from genome assembly GCA_014155875.1 of Cepaea nemoralis. Taxonomy (NCBI): domain Eukaryota; kingdom Metazoa; phylum Mollusca; class Gastropoda; order Stylommatophora; family Helicidae; genus Cepaea; species Cepaea nemoralis. The sequence continues at coordinate 72,820 of JACEFZ010025734.1, forward strand.
GTAGTTGTCTTGTAATATTGAAGGGTATTTTTTGTTTCAAATTCAACAGGTTAAAAATGTCTTACTTTAACTTAAGATTTCAACTCAGGTCACCTGATGTGTGAGACCAGTATCATAATTCCTTGACCACCAGATCCACGGTGTTGATATATAGCAAGAAATCAAAGTTAAAGAAACCACCTGATCCACGGTGTTAACATATAGCAAGAAATCCAAGTTAAAGGATCCACATGATCCACATTATTAATGTATAGCAAGAAATCAAAGTTGAAGGATCCTAACAGTAAGAAACAAGTCAAGGAGTCAAGGACTCTTTTACACATTTTAAGTTGCTTTGGGCATACAATGTTAGGCCGATATTGCTATAGACCAACTGGCACTCAATGGGTGATGCAGTCGGTACCAGACTAGATTCTAACAGTGAGTCAACAAAATCATACTGTGCAAATCTAAGCTATAAAACTGTAGGAGTTTCAAAGGATGGGATTAAATGTCAGTGCTAAACTGAAGCATGTTTTTTGGACATAAAAGTAAACATTTCTATATAAATGAACAGAGGATCACAGTGTGTAATTAATACATTTTTACAAAATCTAAATGATCTCTTACATGTATGCAGCAACATCAAAATCTGTCTGATCCCATGTGCATCAACATAAAATCTGTCTGATCGTACACATAAGTGCAACAACCGTCAGGCAAATTCTCTTCAAATGTCTTATACTTTCAATTGCCTAGGGAAAGTTCCTAAACCATTTCTAACAGTTACATACACATTCACTGTGTGAGTTCCTGGGACAGCTGCAGGGTAACTACACCTACGAATAAACATCATTGGGTTCTTCTAACAGTTGACAACTTGGCAACACTGAGATTAAGTTGGGCTTAAATGTTGACTTCTCGTCTGAATGTCAAATTGCCTATAAAATCAATATGTAGTTGATTGTAACATCCCACAAAGGACATGCAATATTATTTTGAGGGAATAAAATAGTGTTAAAGTTAATGCTTGTTCTTTAACATGCTGTTTTTGATTTACTAGACAATTTTATTTTCAATAGTGTGCAATTGTTTTATGAACGGTCGATGCTCATTGCAACAAAATCAACATAAAGCGGTCTGTGTCCAAATCGCCAACAGCTGTTTTCAAACTCTGGATCTAATATGTCAGAGAATTATGAAACTGCATTCACTAAGCCACAGAAACTGACAAGCAAATAATAGTAACACTGTAATCTACAATGCAAGCCGTTATATGTGAATAACGAGGGTTGGTGTGAATCTTGACTACTGTATCCCATAGACAACTTCAACTATAAAATGCATCACATGCCAAACATGTCTACAAAGAGCTCGGTGTAAGCTGACTGAGCGCCTGTGGTCCATTTAATGATAAAAGATAGAAGAAAGAATAGAAGAAGAATTTGGCCGTGAGGTGAAAAACACTTGTTCCTTCATGTGGGCATTGTTATTATTTAGAGGTGGCAGGTTTGAATCCTGGTGTGTCTATGGCTTTTAATGATTTATTGTCTAGTGTGGCCTCTGACCTCTACTTCTTTTATTTTCTCACTATGAGTGCCAATCAATACTTTGGAATTAACTTTTCATGCATATAAAGTTTAAATATAGTTTTTGTGGAAAAATATATTTCAGAGAGAGAACTATATAAAATATAGATCACAATAAAACTGCATACAAAATAAATTTTATTGTGTAAATATAAAAGACATTTTATACTTCAAATCTCTTGATATCAAATTTGCTCTGCCGAAGTTGTTCCTGGCATCTTCTAGGATCACCAACTGGCCAATCTGAATGAAATTGTTGTAGCCCGTCTGAATTTTGGGGTTGTTCTGTGGGTGAGGTTGCTGTGTCATCTTGAAGTAATGCCACAAGCATTAACCAGGATACAAAATTCTGTGAATGACAAAACATTTGACATAAAAGGCAATTTTGAAATATGTTACAAGAATGCACGAATAACAATAAATAACACCAATTTTAATGCCATATTTATTAACTTCTCTTGCCTCAACCAATTGTTTTGCTAATTTATTAATTTATAATTATTACCTCAATTCCTTCAGTTCTTACTTCTTATTCTTCTTTGTCTTCTTCTTCTACTCCTTCAGTGATCAGTATTTCATTGCTATGCATCTATGCCAGCAAATGTTACAAACAGGATAGTTCTCTAGAGGACACTGGTCCTCTGCCAGTGATTCGGGTTTGATCCCATGTCCAGTCAAATATATGTACAACTGATGAGCTCAAACGAGAGCGAAATTCGAGTCTAGTGCTTCTATTTGACGTGGACTAGGCCTTAAGCTCGAACCAGAATACGATCAGCTTTGCCAGTAGTGGGTTGTGCTCAATGTTGAAATCTCCTGAGCTGATCATTCGGGGCCACATCGATTGACGAATGTCAATCGCGGCGATAGGGCAAATTTTGAGCTATAGCCTACGATGGGTGGCGTTGTGATATTCTAGTGTGATAATTTGGTCGCATCTAGAGTGTGCCGCGTAGTTTATTGGTTACACACCCGTTTCACATGCCAGTGATCCTGGTTTTTATCCCAGATCCAGTCAAGGTTATGCACTACTGATGAGCTCAAACTAGAGCGAAACTCGAGTCTAGTGCTCCTATTTGACGTGGACAAGGCCTCATGTTCGTACCGGAGTACGATCAGCGTTGCCAGTAGTGGGTTGTGCTCGATGTTTAAACCTCTAAAGTTTGTCTAGAAGGGTTGGTCTTCTTTCTGTCTTGTGAAGTCATGGCAGTCTTGAAGGACATGCTCTGGAGTATCTTTTAGTGCTCCACATTTGCAGGTAGCACAGTCAATGAGGGTATTCAGTGAAAGTGTTCTCTGAGTCTTTAATGTCCTGTTATGAATCTAAATATGCTGGTCTGTGTGTTTCTGCCAAGCTAATTTATGTTGTCATACTCTGGTGTGTAGTTTCCCTCCATTTGATTATAATAAATTGCATTATTTTAACCTCCCTAAAGTTCAGAGATTAATAAGGCTGCTTGAAATGTCATCCCACTTTTGCTGGTTCACTTGCCTTTTCATTTCCAGGGATACTACAATGGCCTGGTATCTACTACAGTGCTAGTTCAGCATTTGTAAACAGCATTCTAATGTTGTCCAGTATTTCATACATTAACACTTACTGATATCAAAATATTGTTACCATAACCAGAGCCAGACAAAGGAAACACTGCATATGGAATTAAGCAACAATTGATGAGTAGTAGGTTGGAAAATGGGCTTTTGAATCTGGGTGTTTGAGAGCCGTGGGAAGCCAAAACAACTCCCCCAGGGGTAACAATAAAACGTGCAGGGTACCCCCCCCCCCAGGGCTCAGGGGCGCACCGCCCGAGAAGGTCGCCTGCGAGAGACTGAGCCTCTGTATTATCATTCTAATTCCGGATATACTACTCACCCCACGAACCAAGAACACAAAGAAAGTATACTACTCACATATACTACTCACTACACTATAGTATCATTCCAAGAAAAGACTGAGCACTTAAGGATTCACACTGGTCTCTTACAGGCAATTCAAGCCGACGTGATATACTTCGGCATTCGGCTGTGGTAAAATTGTTGCAGCAATTTATAATAAAGCACTTCTTCTTCTTCTTCTTCTTCTTCAGCATTCCGAGCCATTGAGGTTCTTTGCTGCAAATACAATCTGTCTCCATTCGTCTCTCTGGTGGACCTTCTCTTGCCAGTCGTTGATTCCAAGTGCTTGTAGGTCTGTATGTATATTATCTCTCCACCGCCTTCTTGGTCTACCTCGGGGTCTACGGTCATTTATTTCCTGAGTGTAAGCGAGTTTTGTTTCCCTATTATCTTCCATTCTTTCTATATGCCCCAGCCATTGTAGTCTATTAGCCTTCATGATACCAGTGATTAGCGGGGACTTAAACAAATCATAAATGTCTTTGTTACTTCTTCTTTTCCACTCTCCACTTTGTGTATCCCTAATGGGTCCAAAGATGCGTCTTAAAATTTTGTTCTCAAAGGTTTGTAACAAGGCTTCGTCTCCTTTCGTTGTACTCCAGGTTTCAGAGCCATACAGCACAACTGGTCTGATCAGTGTTTTGTATATTGTGATTTTGGTGTTACGAGATAGCGCCTTTGATTTTAGTAGATGTTGTAGTGCATAGTATATCTTATTTCCAGAGTTGATTCTAGTTTGTATTTCTTCCCTTATGATGTTGGAGCAGTTGAAGATTGTACCCAGGTATTTGTATGTTTCCGTTCTTTTAATGGTCATATTATCTATTTGTATGTGGCCAGAGTTTTTAGCCATTCCGTCTCTTGAAATTACCATATATTCTGTCTTATCTTGGTTGATAACCAGCCCCATCTGTTGGGCTTTTTCCTTTAAGTGAGTCAATATTTCTAATGTCTTTTGTTCACTTTGCCCTATAATATCTATATCATCTGCATAACCAAGGCAGCCTGGATGTTCCTCCAATATCACATTCCTCCTTTACCTTCCTTACAACTTTCTCTAGAGCAGATTGAAGAGTAGCGGCGATAGTGCATCACCCTGTTTCAAGCCAGATGTTATTTGGAAGGGGTCTGATTTCCTGCCTTTATATGTTACTATATTATAAGTATCTTCCATGCATAGTTTGGTCATGTTAATTAACTTCCTTGGTATTCCAAATTCCTGCATACTTTCCATAGACTATTCCTATGGACACTATCATAAGCCTTTTTAAAATCCACAAAAATGTTATGGAGATCTCTTTTATATTCCCAATGTTTCTCGGCTATTTGTCCGTAAGATAAATATCTGATCTATTGTTGATCTGTTTTGTCTAAAACCCGCCTGGTAGTCACCTAATATGTCTTCTGAATATGGTTTTAGTCTATTTAGTAATACTGCGGATAGTATCTTATAGCTTGTGGACAGTAGTGATATTCCTCTATAATTTCCACATTGGAACTTGTCTCCTTTCTTAAAGATAGGTATCAATAATGACTCTTTCCAGTCATGGGGTAATTCTTCTGTCCTCCAGATTTTTATTATTAGTTCATAAACTTTCCTAGTCTTGAGGGAATGGGGAACTACACTGCGTGCCATACAACCCCAATACTATACTATTAGTTAAGGGGGAGAAACACACAGCTGACTTGGCACACCACACCACAGGATCGTAGTTGTGAGAAAGGCAGCGTTTGCAAGTGAGAGGGAAGCATGGAAATGATTGTGCCAAATCATAATAAAGGCTTGGTATGAATGTGGAGAGTGTGTCTTGTGGGCAAAAAGACAACAGGACTTCGTCCAGCTGAAGGTCTCCTCAAGCCCGGACGTGGTCAATCCAGGGGCCACCTGACAGGTCAGGCCCAGTAATTCAGGTATTAGATATATTGTATTTGTGTGATACATGAGTCAGCCCAGTCGCTCAGGTTTTGTTTGTCATCTCCAGGGTCCTCTGCTATGGAAAGTGACTATGTCTTCTAACGGACATTATCACCAGTGCTTCTAGGCTAACGCCAATATGTCCGACGAGGCCAACTCAGGGTTTGGTGTGTCTAACTCTGAGACAGAGACAAGGTCCAGATCTTGAGGCAAGGACATTTTGCTAATCTTTATGCCAATAGGTAATTTCTCTCATTGACTTATAAACAACTCGTTATGCTTTGAACAATGTGACGAATGATTAAGCGACTCCAAATGAAAACGATACTCACTCTTTTAATTCAAGTCGAGCGGAACAAATAATAGCGTACAGTTATCGGTGATATTAAACTGCCCCCGAGATGTAGGAGCGGCGTTTAATTAATAAATGTTTCACACGAAAACTCCCTGCCTTGCCCCAATGTCCTCTTTGAGGTGCAAACTTGCCATTTCACAGTTCAGAGTTGCAGCGCGTCTAGGGTTTTCGAGTCCTGTCTTAAGTATCCATTTGCCAATCGATCTTTCCTCCTGAATTCTATTCGCCTAAGCACGGAATCAGTCGCATACAGCGCTTCACACACGGCTCTCTGGAAGACACGTCCTTTCCTTTCGAATCACACACACAGAAAGTCCTTTGTTGTTCTGTGACGCTACATTCGTTTCTAATGGTATCTTCCTTTCCTATTTGTCCATTTTTGTGCAGAACTGGGAAAATCCCATTCATGACTTTTGTGGAGTGTACCGTCATATGGCATAATGCCCCCTCCTAGATAAAAAAAATGTTTTCATTTTTTTTTTCCTATGGATATATGTAGTACTTTGCAAATATATGCATTACCTTTAACAACGAAACCTGGAAAATTCCTAGTCTCCCCCTTTATCTACTCTCAAAAAAATAATAATACTGTCATATGACGGGCACGCCCACCTGTCTAATACCCCATTAGACGTCGTGTGGCTGATCATGGTAGATCATACCAACTAATAACCATATTAGTCCCTACCTTGTCTTAATAGACAAGTGTGTCCTCACTCTTGGTAATACCATAAGTTTTGGACGAGAGTACTAATGGGTTTCCCAGTATTCCATGTTGGTCGTTGTTGTTGTTCCTCTATATAATCCATGTATATTTATATGTTGGTAGGGTAGACGTAACTATCCATGTCTTGCGAGACTTTATGGAGCCATTTGCTATGTACGACTGTCCAATACGTGTGTGTATATCTTTAAACCATCAGTCGATTCCGTAGATGTTAATGGATCGATGGCAAAATATTTTCCCAGAATTAATTCAACTAAAAACCACTCACTCCATCACAATGAACAATTGAATAATAATTATCAATATACATATTCTAAAGTACTGACTTATCTACGTAACTTATTAATATAACAAATTAACTCAAACTCATGTTACAATTAATCTTCTATAGCCCTGGCTGGAATAGGTCTTTACCTGCCAACCCTCCTCCGTTTTCCCTGGACTCACTGTCACGCTTCCTTTCGACCTAGGGACCTATTTCCTGCAGTGTTCTTCTGGCTGACACATAAATAACATGGCAGTCGTCAGAACAACTTGGAAGTAATTTTATTAACCTAATCAAGAACAGCACAGGAACACATAAAGGCAGATAAACAGATAGATCTACACAGACACTACACTGGTAAAGTTTTGACACAGAGCCTCAAGTCGCCACAGTCACAGATCCAGCTTCAGATACTGTCTGATCTGTCCAGATATCTCTCACCAAAGATGTCAGAATCTCCTTCCTTCTCCAGCAACTGGTTGTAGATTCCACAGGCTTTTGTAGAATCCAAGCGACTGGTGTGTTGAGGACTTCTGTTCATTGCCACATGAATTAATTCGGCACCAGGTCTTCACTGAACTATGAAAAGTCTTACGGTTGCAGATACGGTGAGGTGTTCGTGGAGGGATAATGGATGAGTGCCTTTTAATGTCTGGTGTAAAATGAGTATGCAAGAAAATCACTCTTAGGCTCCCTCCAGACAACAACTGCTCTCAGGCGTATGTTGTTGAAAAAAACCGGCAATGCACCAGTCATACAAAATGTCCTTGCCTCAAGATCTGCACCTTGTCTCTGTCTCAGAGTTAAACACACCAAACCCTGAGTTGGCCTCATCGGACATATTGGCGTTAGCCTAGAAGCACTGGTGATAATGTCCGTTAGAAGACATAGTCACTTTCCATAGCAGAGGACCCTGGAGATGACAAACAAAACCTGAGCGACTGGGCTGACTCATGTATCACACAAATACAATATATGTAGTACCTGAATTACTGGGCCTGACCTGTCAGGTGGCCCCTGGATTGACCACGTCCGGGCTTGAGGAGACTACCAGCTGTCCATGCTGGCGATCCTCCACTCCGGCTCTCCGGTACAGTAACCGATTCTTCATATAATACTGACCCCGTCTTGGTGGGTCAGAACTTTTTGGCAACTGGTTGAAGCAAGGTTGCAAAGTAGCATCCTGGCTTTGAGCAGCTCGTAACTCCCCAGGCAAGGGATTCACGATCAAGGCCGGCGTCTGCTCATCCTCCGATTGAGATCTGGTTTGCATCGCTCCTACGTACATGGGTTCGGTTGGAATCCCTAGAAAGACGTAGCGACAACCCAAGATCATTGGGAAGATTGGATCTAGCAGAACGGCTGCCTGTATAGTACCGGTAACATATTTTGATTTGATGTCCACCTTCGCATTGGAAGAGACATCGCTACCGCACTCTTTGTCGCCGTTTGAATCTCAATAGATTCTCCGGTTAACTGCTCTGGACTCACTAAGTGTGATGAAATTACAGCCTCAAACTGCAAACCGGTGTCGTAGAGACACTCAACTGGTTGACCGTTCACAAATACCGTTTCTACTACTGGTGGTTTTTCTAAATCTTTGTTCCCAAGATCCCTCCCTTCTACCTCCTTGTGAGACCCTTCCCCGGTTTCTACAAGACAAGCAGCATAGTGAGAGTCTTTCTGTTTACGCCGGCAATCAACCGTATTGTGTGTGGGAGATTTGCAATAGGCGCACCACTTTTCACTCCACTTTCTTTTAGGAGATCCAGGTGGACTCTTACCAGAGGGTTTCTTAATAGGAACTTTATCGAAAGGATCCTCCTTCTTGGTGTGAGCTGTTTTAGGGTTCTTCTTCTTTCCAGACCATGTGTCTGGTGGTCGGGGATTGGGTTGTGACAATTCCCCATTATCCCCATGAGCTAGCACATACCTTTCCGCCAACGTGTTGACTAGGTCTAACCTTTCTGCCCCATTTTCAAGAAAGAAGGTTTGCAATGGCTTAGGCATCATCCTCTTCATTTGGTCCACGACCACCAATTCTTCCAAACTTTCATAGTCGTTAGCAAATCCAGCTAATGACATCCACTTCAAAAGGTAAGACTTCAGTCTGACACTGTAGGCTGCGAACATCTCTCCTGGCTCTCTCTTCGACTTTCTGAACTGTTGTCGATAAGTATGAGCTGTCATCTGGAACCTTTTCAATAGTGCTTTCTCCAGAGCTTCATAGTCATTCTCCATACCAGGTGGCAACCTAGAATAGACCTCGTACGCGGTCCCCCTCAGGCCCTGTGAGAGTTTCAAGTTCCATTTCCCTCGCTCCAATCCCATAGCCAAAGCCATCGACCGAAATCTGTGAAGATACTGGTCGATCTTATCTTTGTGTTCATCGAACGGGAGCAATGGGAACTTCATTGCTTGGTATGGACCGCCACCAGAAGTTGTTGAGTCAGGGAGAACTGTGTCTCCCACTGCCCCGTCTCTTTCCTTGGCAGTTTGAGCTTTCAGCTCCAACTCTCTCATACGGAACTCATGGTCTCTGACTGCCTGCTCGGCCTCCATCTTCCTAACCTCAGCCTCCGCCTCAATCCTCTTGGCTTCGCGCACAGCCTGTCTGTAGTCTCTTTCCACCTCCTGCACATATTTCTGTAACTCCGCTCCATCATAACCCATTTCACGCCCTGTAGCCAGTACGTCAGCGATATTAAACCCAGCTGATGCCATCTTAAACTCAGAGGGCAAGGGAACGAGGTAATTGTCCAATAAAATTTTTCTCACAATTACACAACAAGTTACATTACACGACCCACAACACGTCGTATGTCGGTCAGTCTGTGTCAGGAAGAGTATAGACAATAGCCAGGCACGGTAGGCAGAACCTATTGATAGAAAACAAGGATATCTGTCCCCTATCACTAAATCAGCCAGAACTCCACCAGGATTTCAAATATCCCGCGACGTGCCCCCAGAAATTGTAACAAGCTACGTGGAGGGTCCCAAATAGCCCGGTCACAATGTTTAATTAATCTTCTATAGCCCTGGCTGGGATAGGTCTTTACCTGCCAACCCTCCTCCGTTTTCCCTGGACTCACTGTCACGCTTCCTTTCGACCTAGGGACCTATTTCCTGCAGTGTTCTTCTGGCTGACACATAAATAACATGGCAGTCGTCAGAACAACTTGGAAGTAATTTTATTAACCTAATCAAGAACAGCACAGGAACACATAAAGGCAGATAAACAGATAGATCTACACAGACACTACACTGGTAAAGTTTTGACACAGAGCCTCCAGTCACCACAGTCACAGATCCAGCTTCAGATACTGTCTGATCTGTCCAGACATATCTCACCAAAGATGTCAGAATCTCCTTCCTTCTCCAGCAACTGGTTGTAGATTCAACAGGCTTTTGTAGAATCCAAGCGACTGGTGTGTTGAGGACTTCTGTTCATTGCCACATGAATTAATTCGGCACCAGGTCTTCACTGACCTATGAAAAGCTTTACGGTTGCAGATACGGTGAGGTGTTCGTGGAGGGATAATGGATGGGTGCCTTTTAATGTCTGGTATAAAATGGGTATGCCAGAAAATCACTCTTAGGCTCCCTCCAGACAACAACTGCTCTCAGGCGTATTGTGTGAAAAAAACCGGCAATGCACCAGTCATGCAAAATGTCCTTGCCTCACGACCTGGACCTTGCCTCTGTCTCAGAGTTAAACACACCAAACCCTGAGTTGGCCTCGTCGGACATATTGGCGTTAGCCTAGAAGCACTGGTGATAATGTCCGTTAGAAGACATATTCACTTCTCATAGCAGAGGACCCTGGAGATGACAAACAAAACCTGAGCGACTGGGCTGACTCATGTATCACACAAATACAATATATCTAATACCTGAATTACTGGGCCTGACCTGTCAGGTGGCCCCTGGATTGACCACGTCCGGGCTTGAGGAGACCTTCAGCTGGACGAAGTCCTGTTGTCTTTTTGCCCACAAGACACACTCTCCACATTCATACCAAGCCTTTATTATGATTTGGCACAATCATTTCCATGCTTCCCTCTCACTTGCAAACGCTGCCTTTCTCACAACTACGATCCTGTGGTGTGGTGTGCCAAGTCAGCTGTGTGTTTCCCCTCGTTACTAAAAGTATAGTATTGGAGTTGTATGGCACGCAGTGTAGTTCCCCATTCCCCGCAAGAATAGGAAAGAAGATACTACCCCTCCCGGCCGCTGCTCTTGTCTGAGCTGTCGCTCTGTCTCAGAGTTAAACACACCAAACCCTGAGTTGGCCTCGTCGGACATATTGGCGTTAGCCTAGAAGCACTGGTGATAATGTCCGTTAGAAGACATATTCACTTCTCATAGCAGAGGACCCTGGAGATGACAAACAAAACCTGAGCGACTGGGCTGACTCATGTATCACACAAATACAATATATCTAATACCTGAATTACTGGGCCTGACCTGTCAGGTGGCCCCTGGATTGACCACGTCCGGGCTTGAGGAGACCTTCAGCTGGACGAAGTCCTGTTGTCTTTTTGCCCACAAGACACACTCTCCACATTCATACCAAGCCTTTATTATGATTTGGCACAATCATTTCCATGCTTCCCTCTCACTTGCAAACGCTGCCTTTCTCACAACTACGATCCTGTGGTGTGGTGTGCCAAGTCAGCTGTGTGTTTCTCCCCCTTAACTAATAGTATAGTATTGGAGTTGTATGGCACGCAGTGTAGTTCCCCATTCCCCGCAAGAATAGGAAAGAAGATACTACCCCTCCCGGCCGCTGCTCTTGTCTGAGCTGTCGCCGCAAGGTACCGGTAGTGCCTCACAGAACACAGATTTAGAGGAATGCAGGTTCTCTCAATGAGATAGAGAAGTCCATTATCTTCCCGACATCATCCTATCAAGTAACAGACGAAAGAGATAGTCCTGTGTATAGCCTCTTCTGGCTCAAGAAGATAGATCATAGATTGGTATAGCTATCCAATGATGATATTCCACAGAAAGATGACCAGATGCCAAATTCAAGCCGTAGACAGAAAGATAGCAACAGCTCATCTGACACCAAGAACAAATGAAATCCTCTGGGGAGATATATTGTTCCGTTTCACTTCCCCGGCTATGCCAAGAACAAGACGCGCAGCCAAATCGGCTAACGGTCACCCCCTACCAACATGGCAAGACTGCTGTTTTGCCATATCCTCTCCGTCGTTACAACAATAGAGATTTATAAGTACCAACTTTATTACAGCCTACGGTTACCTTTCTCCACCACCAGTAGGATGTTGCACTTCTGTCGTTATCTTTAACTAACTTTGACAATTTGCAACAAGTCAACGGTAAGTGTTGGCCCCGCCATTAATTCTTAGCAGCCGCACCAGTGCACATTTGGCGCAAGGCGTTCCCTCGGGTTTACCCGAAACGAGAGACATATATCTACTCACTCCATGTAAGATTTGTGGCATGAAGATACCCAAAGAACTATCTTTCATGGATATTTGAGCAAATAAAGAACTGAGAGCTTCCGAAAGCCGTTTCCCCTGTTTACCAAGAATAACAGAATACATAAGGACATGGGCCACTGGCGTTTCGCTACATAGGCCCCCTCTTAAGAAAGTCGAACCCTACGAACTTTCTACTGTCAGTGGTTCTGTTCGAATGAATGGAGTATATATCTCACCAAAGATGTCAGAATCTCCTTCCTTCTCCAGCAACTGGTTGTAGATTCCACAGGCTTTTGTAGAATCCAGCGACTGGTGTGTTGAGGACTTCTGTTCATTGCCACATGAATTAATTCGGCACCAGGTCTCCCTGACCTATGAAAAGCTTTGCGGTTGCAGATACGGTGAGGTGTCGTGGAGGGATAATGGATGGGTGCCTTTTAATGTCTGGTATAAAAATGAGTATGCAAGAAAATCACTCTTAGCGCTCCCTCCAGACAACACTGCTCTCAGGCGTATATTGTTGAAAAAAACCGGCAATGCACCAGTCATGCAAAATGTCCTTGTCTCACGACCTGGACCTTGCCTCTGTCTCAGGAGTTAAACGCACCAAACCCTGAGTTGGCCTCGTCGGACATATTGGCGTTAGCCTAGAAGCACTGGTGATAATGTCCGTTAGAAGACATAGTCACTTTCCATAGCAGAGGAAATTGTAACAAGCTACGTGGAGGGTCCCAAATAGCCCGGTCACAATGTTTAATTAATCTTCTATAGCCCTGGCTGGGAATAGGTCTTTACCTGCCAACCCTCCTCCGTTTTCCCTGGACTCACGGTCACGCTTCCTTTCGACCTAGGGACCTATTTCCTGCAGTGTTCTTCTGGCTGACACATAAATAACATGGCAGTCGTCAGAACAACTTGGAAGTAATTTTATTAACCTAATCAAGAACAGCACAGGAACACATAAAGGCAGATAAACAGATAGATCTACACAGACACTACACTGGTAAAGTTTTGACACAGAGCCTCCAGTCACCACAGTCAAAGATCTATCACTTCAAATGCAATAATTAGCTTCCGCGTGTATTGTAAACATAGCTACATAGGCGAATCAACAGAAAAAAATGGGTGATACTTTATTTGAGATGTGCAATCCCAATAAGTAAACAAAAATGGAAACCCATGGGTGTCAGTGGTTGAAGCTCGGCTTAATAATGAGATGTGGTCGCCCATGGTTCGGGATTTATTGTTTTCGTCACAACAGGAGAGCAATGTGGTGGTGTAAGGTTGTATAAGAATGTATATTCTGTGAGGACACCATCAGAAAGCCGTATCAGGTCTGTGAGCGTTGCACAACAGAAATATTGTAGAAACTGGTTCGAAAGTTTGAAAAGGACACCGACATCAAGTTAGTGCCTTACAAAAAGCCGTGGGTTGCCCCTATCGGCCCGGATGAAGAGGAGGCAAATCAAAGTTGTGCGCCGTGACCACCGACCCCAACCAGGGTGCCCCAGTAAGCCGGTATTAGAACCGTCTCAAGCCGTATACTTCCGTTTTTCACAGTTAGAAACATCAGACTGCCAGCTTCACCAGTTAGCTTCGTGTACACTGCGCGTCAGGGGGCAACTACTGGCGAAGTCAGTAATCCTTCGTGATAAACACCACGACAACGCCGCTAACTGAAAATCAGAGAGATTCATTATACTGTAATTAACATCTGTGTGTTGACAGAGGGCAAACAGATTGCGATGTTTTTGAGTGATTTTGAGCACTTGAGATATCAAGTTTATTACTTCTGTGTAGCGCGCGTTGTAATATCGGATATATTACTCAACACCAGCACAGGGTGCCCACTGGCATGTTGTCACATATTTAGGTCAACATCTGCAGCACAGGGTGCCGGCTAGCATGTTGTCACATCTTCTTGATAAACACTAGCACAGGGTGCCGGCTAGCATGGTGTCACATCTTCTAGATCAACACCAGCACATGGTGCCGGCTGACATGTTGCGACATCTACTAGATCAACGCCAGCACGAGATGATGACCACCTTATGGGCAGACAAGAACAAACTATTACTCGGTGCCTCAGAACAGGACACAATAGATTGCACAGCCACATGTATACGCAATTCAAGATTGACAAATTAGCCATGTTCAGACAGCACATAATTCCAAGACTGCCCAAAGTGGCGGATACTTCGCCGGAATAAAGAGGAGGTTGTCCTGATCGCCTACACAAGTTTATTATTTCATTAATCTAGTGGCGGATACTTCGGTTGGAAAGGGGGGCGGTTGTAAATTGTCCTGATCGGGCATACAAGTCATTTTGAGCCTATAGCTTTTACAAATTCTTCCCGTGCTTCGTCCCTTCCTTTCAAAATAAGATTGTTGTTTTTATTTTTTGTTTTTGGCTTGCTTCGAATATCTTTTTTCAACTGGTGAAATTTCTTTACTTCAGCTGTTATTATTTTATACCCCACGTCCGTAATTCGCCCATCATCCAGAGCCTTTGAAACAATTTCAGCTATGCTAGACAGCGTGGCCTCTGACAGCATGCAAATTTCATTGTGTTTCTTAGCTTTGGAGTTAGTTTGCAGGACCTAGCTTGCTCCCAGCGGACATGATCCCACAAGCTTTTTTTTTATTGTTGTTAAACGTGTGATTTATCATTTGTGAGACACATAATAATAATACGTAATCAACCGTTATGCAAGAATGGTTATGATGCAGGATGAATGAATATGAATTGGGTATATCACATAAATATTTGTATTTGATGAGAGCATTTGGGGATCCATGTGTAATTTCATTATTGTTAAACAGGTGTGAATGTATCATTTGTGAACCACATCAGTAAGACTGATTATCATCCAGGAAAATATTATAATTTCTGATGAAGGTTGATGGAGTGAGTTAGATTCCAGTGTGATGTCATTGTGGGTGAATCTGTGAATGTATTCTGTGTAAAGCACATACGTATGCTTAATTGTCATCTATACAGATATGATTGTGTGTGAGGAATGATTGAGATTTCATTGTGTCAATGGTGTTAACATGTAAAGTTATCATTGGGAAATCAAATAAGTGTAATTACTTATCATCCGTGCACATATGAATAATATTATTCATTGACTGGTGCACAGAAATGAGTGCTGTCATCCACCCGGAAAAGGCGGCTGTTTTGTGGTGCACTCTGGACAACAGGATTGTAAGAGCTGATGTCCCAAGCCTCGCGATAGATGGTAGAAATGTCACAGAGAGAGAACAACTGAAGTATCTGGGGATCAAATTTGACAGGGGCCTATCCTTCACGGACCATGTGGAGACGGTCGTGACAGATCGCTAAAGAGACTCAAGTGCCACTTAAAACTATGGCTGCAAAGGACATAAAGCAAGAATGCTTTTCACACTATACCAAGCACTTGATCCTGCTCAGTACTTGATATGGATTAGGACTGCTCACTATCTCAGAGAGTCAGCTGTGAAGTTAGAGCGCATACAGATAGAAGCTATGGCCGGTCATTCTGGGATGCACCTAGAGACACCCCAGTAGTTGTGTATGCGTTACAATCCTTGGTCTGGCCGACTTGTTGCTGGTGACGCTCAAGGTGATAGCAGGCGAAGGCATACCTCAGAGTAGCTGCAGACACAGACCACCCACTGCATGAGGCGCTGGACGCAGTTAAGGGTCAGCGACTGATAAGAGGGAAATCATGGATGGCTCAGGCGAGGAGGATACGATCAGACAGGTGTGCCCCTTTTGGAGAACATTAGGCGTAGGAGAGGAGTGGGTCAGAGTGCCAGCGGAGCAGTCAGACTTGTGCAGAGTTATAATCACATTAAGCGGGAGTGCAGGGAGTGGCCAGCAGGGGCCACGGAAGTGGAAATCCAGCAACTATTTCAGGACAATGCTCACTCGAGTGATGTGATTATCTACACAGATGGTTCGGTGCCAAGAGGTGAGAGAAGTGGCTGGGGGTTCATAGCCAAAGCTAATGGTCGATGTTTGGGGCAGGAGAGCCTGGCATATGATACCACAACATCCAGCTTAAGAATGGAAGTGGAGGCAGTCACTGCGGCTCTCCGCTGGATGGAGAATACGACACACACACACACACATCGTGATTGTAACTGACTCAGAAAGCATGCTGACGAGGGTGAGGACGGGCAGACTTCGTGCGGAGTGGCTTGCTTCGCTTCGGAGGTCACGGGTGACAAGCATCGCCTGGATCTTTTCTCCGGGGCATGCCGGTGTGCTGGGAAATGAACAGGCGGACAGATTGGCTGGCTCTGCAGAACTTGGTGGAGTATTGATACATGACAAGGCAGACGTGGTTGCGGCCTTGTGGGAGCACGTGCACACCTCGGAGGAGCAAATTGATTACCATGGTCTGGCAAGAATGAGACAACGAGGAGTGACGAAGGGATCTGGCCGGCGCTCAACGCTCAGAGGAAAGGCGAGACGGACTTATAATCAGATTGCTACTGGTACTATTAGTGTTGGAACTCTTCGCTGGCTGCTGAGGATGGGGACCTAGCACTTATGGGAATGCCCCGAATGCTGTGATGTCGATTCCTAAATCAATCAATCAATCAATCAATGAATAATATGTCTGATGGGTGAGTAAAATGATCATCCATGCACATATGAATATTATGTCTGAGAATGAGTGAATGAAGTGACATGCTAAGAAGGAGGGAGTATAAGCTAACAGACAATCTCATGATAGAAGGAAACTTTCTAGTATAATGTCCTGTCTATCACAAGAGAACATGTTCGGCATAACCCAAACACTAATTAATCATTTAGTGCACTCTGACGCATGACACCACTTTGTATTAAATATCATTCATAGTACCATCATCTGGTGTTGTGCCCTAAGCACGACACAACCCATATTACACATCACGCGTACTACAAGCATCTGGTTTTATGTCTTAAGCAAAACCCCATTTTGTATTATAGATCACTCATGTTACAACATATGGGCTAGTGTCCTGATGAATGTAATGATAATGAGATGATGATTGTAATAACAATAATGGTGATGATGATTGTAATGGAGATGATTAATGTAATAACAATGATGATGATGATAATGATATAATGATAATAATGAGGATAATGAGGATGATGATGCTAAATGAAGTACAAGCAGATTACAGACACGGTGAAGAGCAGAGAATATACTCGCCTTAAAACTTTTGATTAGAAAAGAATTCACCTGAATACTATACAAGAATTGATAAAATGATGTACTTATATTGCTAATAAACAACTACTCATTGCAATAGGCAATGATTTTAAAACCCCTTAATGTATGATTATGTCACAAGGTGCACATGGTGTACCATCAATCTTTATTGACGATGCCGAACTGGAGATAGTAGACCATTTTACATATCTAGGAACAGGGGTAAATAGCAAATTATCCCTCGATCAGGAAATCAACATCAGGATTGGCAAGGCAGCAACAACAATCAACATGTTAGCAAAAAGAGTCTGGGAGAACAGGAAGCTTACTGCCAAAACAAAAGTCCTCGTCTACCAAGCCTGTGTCCTTAGTACTCTTCTTTATGGCAGTGAAACCTGTACAACTTACTCACGCCAAGAGAAACGTTTAAACAGCTTTCATATGCGGTGTCGGCGAAGAATACTTGGTATTAAGTGGCAAGACAAAATCAGAAATACTGAAGTATTGGAAAGATCAGGTTGTGTGACGGTGTATTCCATGCTCTGTCTTCGTAGACTTAGATGGATAGGACATGTTAGGAGGACGGATGATGGTAGAATACCAAAGGACATCTTTTTTGGTGAATTACAGACGGGTAGGAGATCTCAGGGTCGGCCTCTACTACGATACAAAGATGTGTGTAAGCGGGACATGATTGATACAGGCATTGATAATGCACACTGGGAGCAAGTCGCCGCTGAACATGTTGCATGGAGGGCAATTATCAGAAATGGAATAAAGACAAAGGAGAAAATGATTGCAGATAAAGCACACACAGAGCGTGAGAGACGTAAGATGGTGCACAATGGTGGAAATGACGAAGTTTTCACATGCATCTACTGTGGGCAAACATTTGCAGCAAGAATTGGCCTTACCAGCCACACTCGCCACCGCCATGGGTCGTAGTTATTAAGCCTTTTTGAAGCACAATGTACCAATCTATCGTCTGTAAGACGGAAAGGTGCCAATGATGAACGATGTATGCTACCCTTTTCCTTTAATGGAAGAAGATGTGGATAAAATAACTAGGTACAGAAGAGGATGATCGACATAATTGACAAATTCCAAATCAATCAAGGTATTACTTAACCTGGAGACCTGAACGTTCAGCTGAATGGGTTCAGGCTCTTCCTCAGGCGATCGCGGCGCTTAACGGTGAGGTGACTCGTCTGACGGGTCAGAAGCCGATAGATGCCATTAAGGGTACTTCTGTATCCCATACGCCGGCCGCTCCAGCTCACCGCGCTATCGTCCTCAAGGAACCTGTGATTCCGTATGATGCTCTAGTTCGGTATATGTATGCAAGCTCACCCGGGAAGCGCGGGCTTGAAGGTGGCCGGCGCCGGGTGACTGATCCTTCGTGGTCTCAGACTTTGCTCAGGATTCACCATATCACCCAGCAAGAGGGTCAGCCCACTCTTTACTACCTGGTGGATGGGCCAGCTGGTGGATTTGTGTGCGAGGAACTGCTCGTCATGTCTCCTGACACACAACTACCCCCTAGCCGGATTCTAAGAGCTTGATATCCCCATATGTCCTTGTTTTAACACTGTCAGCGCAAATCCATTTCTTTGTGTCCATTGGGCTTAGCGATGTTTTATTCATATCATAGATCCAAATCTGGTGGCTCTTGCTTCGTATTGCTATCTGTGTGAGCTTGTATTCTCGCCGACCGAACAGAACGCCCTTGTAGTATTCGTGTTTCAGGTCCTTTTTCACAACCACCCGGGCAACCCCTTTGGCTTTCTTGATGTTGGTGGCTTCTAGGATTGAGTACATCTTCGGTCTGAGGCCGACGAACTCGGCTATGGGGCGGTTACTGCATTCATCTTTGAATTTACCGACCACCTTTTTGTTACCTGTCGAATAGTTGGGGTGGTCTCGCGGTTAATCCTAGAAACCGTACCAGTCGGGGAGGGCTTTCATTTCGATGTACACATCTTCAGTCACCACCTGGAATAGAAGAGAGTCGGTGTCGGTGTAGCAGAGGTGTACTCTATTACCATATTACGGTTTAAGCCTGTTGTACCAGAAGCTGTACATGAAGTGCTTGGATAGGTCCAGGATGGTTTGCCCGCAATAGACTGGTTTGTTCAGCTGGACTCTGGTCTTGGTGCTGTGCACCTCAATCATTTCGCTGTCAAAGATTCTACGTGACTCAATGTTGCGGCTGGCGATTAATTTACGGAGCCGGTTGGCCTCCGTGTCCCTGACTAGGTCAACTCTGATGCGTTTACGGACATTCTCCATTCTCTTCCCAAAGACTGTGTTGTCCATCAACTTGAAGAAGTCTTTCTCGAATTCCGCTTGGCTTGGGTTCTTAGAGCCGTGTCCATTTCTATGTCTATGGCTTCATGCATTTAGTCTGATTGAACTTGATATCTCTGTGGATCTTGGTGACCTCTATACCGAGGTTGTGATAGAGTTTGAGATTGCGGTAGTGGACAATGTATCGCTCCTTGTTGTGGAGATTGGGGACCAGCTTTGTATGCTCCGTGGAACTTACCCCCCCCCCCCCCACACCCCCCCCCCTCTCCAGTTTGTTCTGGAGCTCACGCTTATAGTCGCTCAACCAACCCTCTGGGATGGACATTGTTTCTGGGGCTAGAGGGTAGTCGCTGTAGGCTTCATGCAGATGTGCCGGGCACTTCATATCAACCTCAACAAGCCATCCTTCTGGGGCGTTGTCGGGAGTGTTTATTACCTCCTCGATGTATTCCATCATTGCCCAATCGTACAGATTATTCGCATCGATGTACATGATCCATGATTTAGGGGCCTTGGGATTATAATAGGGGGTCTTGGGGTTGTTGGCCTTTGCATATCACTTTGACACCATGGCCACACCCCTCGGAGGCCCTTCTCGACGAAGAGTTGCATGTCCTGATCGGTCAGGAGCTCAAGATGCACCTTCGTCTTTTTCATGAGCTCGTCCCACGAGAGGCCAGGCAAACTGATATAGTGGGCTGTGTCGAGCCTATACACTCGCATGCAGGTGTCCCGGAATACCTCGAAAACATCGGCCAGTAAGAGGACTTCTGTTGTCAGGCATAAGTCCCGGTAGTCTCCAAGAGTTTTGCAGCTGAGCTCCTGTCACGCCTTTTGAGCATGGGCATAGTCGGCGTCACTGTATCCTTCTCGGGTGAGCTTGCTGTAGAAGGCTTCTATGGATGGCAAGTGTTCTTCACCAAATCGCTCGACGCTGTCCGTGTATTCGTAGGGGTATACGCCCTTACGGAGAAGGAGATGTGTGTGGCACTCGTGCCTATTGCTTAGTGTGGCCCTGAACTTGCTCACTAGCGTTGCCCAGGAGGTGCGCTTCTGTGTATCACATGTCTCACATCTTGAGAGTATGTCGTCACCACCGCGCCTTAGAGCCATTCGTTTACCACAAGCAGGTGCGCGACAACTCACTGAGGTTACCCACTAGTGTGTACTAGGGAGCTGTTCATTAATTGTAGGCTGTCAATGAATTGCAGCTGTCCGATTGTGAAGGAGGCGTACTTCTCTATGTTCTTTGGTATGAATGTGATCGTTGCTTTGTCTAGTTCTTCAACATACCATCCACCATCTCTCTTCTTCCTGTACACGGTTCTCTTACCCCAATCCAGCTTGCCGGCTGCCTGCATAATGAGGTGGGAGTCGTATCCTCTTAGATTGAGGAAGACTACTGGCACCCTCAGCTTGTCTTTGGAGATGCGCCATGTCATATTACAGGCATTGTGGGCTGCGCCTCGGTATTTACCGGTAATATGGCAGTGGTCTCTCACCTTATCTTCCCCCAGTGGCTCTTCACAGATATGGCAGGTCGTGGCCGTGGCGAAGTCTTTGAGGTCTTTTTCACCCTGCACCATCAGAGCTGGTCGATGCAACTTACTGCGGATGGTGGCCAGCTCTCGCCCCATACATCGGAGGAATTCTTCGGCGGCGTCCTCTCCCCGATATATGACTGGTCCTGTGATGAGGCCGTCAGAGCTTAAAATGGTGTAGCCGAAGCCACATGGTGGTTGTTTGGCGAGTAGACGCGTGTTGCTCTGGCTTGGGTCCATTGCTGCTACCTGTACTGGAACGTTTAGCGTCTCAAAGTCTGCGTATATGATGTATGGCACCCTCATCTGTCTTTGGTAGGACTTGAATTTCATGGTGTTGTTTCCTTCCTCAGGCATAACATTCACTTGACAGGCTGTGTTAATGCCTTGGCAGAGTGGTTCATGCTGATTCAAGAGATTCTGGGTGGAGTATACATGGAGGCAGTTGAGACATGGATACTTCTTACCCTTGTGTTTGCTGTTTTTGTATAGAAGGCGCTCCATATTCTTGATCCAGACATAGTGCCTATTCTCACCCTTACTCAGGAGCATAAGGTTGATTTGGTTTCGCTTGTGGGCGGATTTCCGGAGTATCACTGGTCCATTGTCCCACCCGAAGACGTTGATGGCTATGGTGGGATTTTGGTTCTCAAATTTGCTGATGCTGGTCAGCTGCACTGGGAACGCAATTCCTTCAAAGTTTAGCTCGCCCAGGTGGTTTCTATAATGGTACACTTTGTCTACATTGTCGTGCGCTGGGTAGAGGGCTGAGAGAATGGCCCATTCAAAGCAGCGGTTGTCCTCATTCTTCACATTCACCACCGTGCATGGTGGGATAACCTTGGGGGTCTCAAAGTAACTAGAGCCTCGGAATGGTTGGTATCGTGAAATGCGAAGGTCGAGCTGCACACACTCATCATAACTCCACTCCGAACCCTGTTCGGTGAAGCATTCACTGTCTGTGAATATCTTAGCTCTAGCCTGGTCCAGCCCCTCATCAATATCCCCCTCATGCAGTACTTCATGGTTCCTACTTCCATGGTATGCGGTCGCTGTTATTCTTTCACCTTCTGGAGTGGTGCAGTAGTATTTTAGGTGAGGACACAAGTACATTTTAACACTACCATACATCCCTAGCACTTCCTGTACCAACCTCTTTGTGGCTGGTCTCATATCTTCGAGAAATAACTCTGGGTTGTCGTACTCGGTGTCCTCGGGGACTGACCGCTTCATAGTCTCTCAAGCCCAAGCAACCTCCCTGTTTGAGTTTGTATTCTGGCGAATTGCGGAAGAACGCCTCCTCCTCCTCCGCGATGATGTCTTGAATGGGCCGCTGGAGCTCTATGTGGCGCAGGCGAGGGCCTCTGCGCGGGACTCAGGGTGGCCATTTACAAGTCTCAGGGTCGTGGCAATCTCGGCTTCAAGCCGCTTACCCTGCAGCCTTGGGTTGTGTCTGAGCAGCTCGGCACGGACCTAGTTACGTGCATGGGTTATTTCTCCTTCGAGGATGGCTTTCCTCCTCCCACTATATGGCATCCCATAATCACGCGCTTGCTGTTGTAGCTGCTTTAGCGTAGGCATTTTTAGATATACAATTCCGCCTATCTATAACAGGTGGGTGCATAGTACTTTGTAGAGTTCCATGTCTCTAAATGAAATTTAGGTTGCTGTGACCATGGCCAGTCGCCGAACCTCTGTGTTGAAGGGCTTCACCTTTTCATGATACCACTTTCGACGGTTCGCGGCATTATAACGACACTCTTTACATAGTGACAAATAGTTGGTGACACCTCTCCCACAATCTTGGCAGGGCTTTGTACATGTAACATTTCGCACCAAGACTGCGTGGACTTTACAGTACTCCCTCATACAGCTACGCTCGCAGAGCTCTGTGGAATATAGCCGTAGTCACTTACACTTGTTCTTTGCGGTGAGCATCTCGGTGTACCCAATGATGAAAACACTCTAAATCGGCGGCGCGTGGGTGGGGTGGCCAGCGGAAGTATATCACACTGGCTTGGGTCGCCTGTAGGAGACCCGTCTGACGCCTTAAGTGCTACGGTCTCTCGCAGGCGACTTTCTCGGAATATAGAAGGGGGCACAATGATGATACACTCTAAATCGGTGGCGGGGCCCTGGGTGGTGGGGCCCATCAAGGTACCCTGCACGTTTTAGTGTTACCCCTGGGGGAGTTGTTTTGGTTTCCCGCCGCTCTCATACACCCCAGATCCAAAAGCAATCTTTCCAACCTACTTGAGTACTCTCGTGTATCACTACATGGCATTGGGCTGAATGACAAGAGCTCAGGCACTGCCGAATTGGTAACAACAACTGTTTTAACCTCCGCCAGTTGTTAGTTTTACCCTTTCTACATCAATTATTTCTTCAACTCTTTATGTTCCTAAATGTTATAACTGTAATTCCTTGTCATTCAGTCATTGTTAAAATTAAAACAACATCAGACTGCGATAGAATGAGTTAAACATTAATCATTATATATCCTACCAGAGTGACAAATCTAGAGCCATATAGGTATATGTCAGTCATTTTAACTGTCCTTGAGTGCGCGTGTAAATCATTAACCATATCCATTATGTTTAGGATTGAACAGGTCTTGGCATCATGACAAAGTCAGCTTAGAGTCGTAATTGTGTAGTGGATAGCATTCTTTTCTGTTGAGCCTGTGGTCAGGGGTTGAAATCCCCATCAAGGTTGAATCTTAAAACTTACTGCCAGAATGCAAACACAAAAGTCCCCATGAAAAATACAGTTCATCGTCGATGGAAGCGGCAGTCACTAGAAAGCCACCAGCCATAACATGCTGCATAAGGCAATCCAGTCAGTTCTGCGACAAGCCGACCGCCATTATACCGAAAATGCAGTTCAAGCTACAAACAACCACGGACAGATGTAAAATCATTTCACTGTGTATAATGCCACCACCAGAATGCCAACACAAAAGACCTCCACGAAAAATACAGTTCATCGTCGATAGAAGCGGCAGTTACTAGAGTTCCAGCAGCCACACATTACTTCATAAGGCAATCCAGTCAGTTCTGCGACAAACCGACCGCCATTATTCCGAACATGCATTTTGCGTTATAAAACAACCGCGGACAGATGTCGCTTGGTCTGTTTCTGCCTCTCTTGCCCTCGATCTTTCCAGTTGTCACGATGTTCTCTAATGTCTCTCTTTTCATAACATGACTGAAGAAAGCTGTTTATCTCTTTCTTATTGTTGTATATAATCTTCTAGTTTCATTGGCCTCTTTCAGACAGTCATTGTTAGTTACTCTGGCAGTAAAAGGATTTCGCAACATTCATCTCAGGAACCACATCTCTCTTGCTTTTTATTTATTCTTATTTTTTTGTCCATTTACATTTCAAGATTCACTACATTACAGAAAAACTGTTTCTATATAGCATTATAGCATTATTTTTCTTACATTCAATGATAATGGCATATTGCATAAGTGCCAACATGTTGAGGAGGACATAGACAGGAAAAAGGGACAGAATATAGGTAAGGACATATAGGAAATTATCACATGGACATTTATCCCTCTTTCCATCACTGTCAACTGGGAATTGTTAGTTTCTATGACGAAATGTGTTCCGGCAAGGAATTTATCTAATGTATGCACACAATACACAATCGCTAGAGCCTCCAATTGAGAGACATCATATCTGGACTCTGTTGGAGTCAGATTGCGACTCACGTACAATATTGGATGAAGGATTCCATCATATCTTTGTAGGAGCACTCCCACGATGGTGGTTGTACTCGCGTCAGTTCTAAGAGTATATGTTAATTTTGGATTAGGTAACTTCAGGATAGGGACATTACTAAAACAATGCTTCAGTTGTAACAGTGCATTATTTAAAGTAGCATTTTGTACATTGATTTGTACATTTGATTTCAACAAATCAGAAAATACACTGGTAATCTGAGCTAAATTAGGAATGAATTTGTTATAGTAATTTACTAAGCCTAATAGGCCTTTAACTTGCTTCTTGGTTGTTGGCATAGTGAGATTCATAATTTTGGTTACAATTCTGTTATCACATTTTAAGTGACCTTTTGATATTATATGGCCTAGGAATTCAATTTCCTCCAATGCCAACTCTACTTTGGTTGGTTTGACTGTGAGTCCGAACAGCTTAATTATCAAAATATACTGTACATTTTGCATAAACATAGCAAATACAGATGTTAATATATTGCAAAATGAAATGAAAATTTTCCTTGCGTTCAAAATATTCAAAAATGGTGGATAAATATACCCTATTCCAACATTTGCAAGCCACATCAGTATCACATACCATGGACACATGTTTGTTGTTGGTTGTGGTTTGACATAGGACATAGATAAGGACATCTACAGGGGAATAGAGAGAGTAGAGATAGAACACAAGCTAGGACTTAGGACAGTCATAAAACAGGACTTAGGTGGGGACACGGACACGTCATAACCAGGACACCACCACGACCAACCCCAAGGATGGGAGGGGACACCAGTTCACAGGATACCACCATGAACCGACGAGCGTTAGTACAACCCAAGTTGACACGGACAGACTGCTGTACTACGAGATAGGTACAATAGCACGGGGTTTTACTGACCGCACGAAGTTTAGGACGACAAGGCCAGCCAGCTGGCTGAACACGGGCAGACGGGGCACGACAGTTTTCTAGAGAGGACGCTAGTGATTTTCGGGGAGCGAATGCATAGTTTGCTAGAGCGCTAGTTGGAGATAGCGAGCGTGATGTGTGAATAAGTGATTGTGCATACGTATTGTAAAGAAGGCGACAATTGTATAGTGTATATTGTATATTTATTCAGGCAGTCACCGCCTGCTTATTGTGTGTACCAATCTCAGGGTCGCCTGAATTAAACATGTCATACCCTCCACACGACGAATGTTTCTTTGGGTGTGGATGAAGTAGCGAGAGTGCCTGATTGTAATACAGGTTGTTGACAGGCAGCTAAATGTGGTGTCAGAAGATGGTCAGTTAATTGGCTGAATGAATTCACTGCCCGCGCGAATGTGTAAGATCGGAATGACAGCTAAACATGAGAATGTAAGATCGAAGCGAAGCTTGTAAAATTGTAACTTGCGTGAGCGAATATTAGCGAAAGGTGAAAGTAAGACTAAACCCATCACGAGTGTGTGTGAAGTGCTTAACATTATTGAATTGTTATAAAAATGTTAGACAGCATGTTTGGAGGATAACGTTTCAGTGGACACCTCAAGCCAGTGAAGACTACATTACACGATAAACGACAGAAGACATGACGACCTACGAAACTAACAAAATTTATTCCATATTTCAGGTCTCCTCTCTATATAAGTGACTCGACTGATTATTTTCTTTGTATTATCATTGGTTTTGTTGAATATTAATTGTTGTTACTCTACACACCAGAAGTGGAGAGTGAAAGCGTAGTAACAGCCCGATTAGTGTGACGGGGGAAAGCAGAAGATAGCCCCGAGAACGGTGTGAAAAACAGAAAGTTGCAGAACATAAGATAAGTACCCCATTGTTGTTGACATTGCATGTTAGAGTAGCATCGTTATTTTTTTTTCAATGCTGTAAAGTGAATATTGTATTAATATTGAGCATTCTGAAATTTGCATGTGTGGAATATAACTTGTAATAATGTCGACATTAAAAGAATGTATCGAAGCTGGGAAAGATCTAGGACTCAGTGGGGATAGATTAGAACAATGGGCATATAAGAAGTATAAAGAACATGTTGATAGAATCGCAGCTATTGAGAAGGAGGAGAGAGATAGGAAAGTAGCGGCAGAGAAAGAGGAGAGAGATAGGAAAGCAGCTGCAGAGAGAGAGAGGAAAGAGCACAAGAGTGATTGCATAAAAAGGAACGGGCAGAATTAGCTGAAGCTACGAAACTTAAACAACAAGAGTTAGCTGAAGCTACCAAACTTAAACAAAAAGAGTTAGCTGAAGCTACCAAACTTAAGGAACTGGCAGAAGCCACCAAACTAAAAGAGTTAGAATTGGCACAAAAAGCAGAAGAAACAAAGCTGAAAGAGAAACAATTAGAAATTGAGGCACAGACCCAAATAAAAATAAAAGAACTGGAAGTAGAGTCCCATGTACACATAGCAACAACAAAGTTAAAGAGTAAAGAAGATGAGAATAAGTTCAATAAATACAAGGGGATAGTAAACCATTCTGCCAAGGTGTTTCATTTATGTCTGGTCTGAAAATGTAGAATTCCAACTAAAGTTCGAGGAAGTACCTAGGGAGCACTGGGCAATGATCTATGTGAAGAATTTCTCAGGGGAGCCTTTAAAAGTAATAGAGTCCATTCCCTAAGAACTAAGGAATGACTATGACTATATTCAACAACGCGTCATGCATCATTTTCTTCTAGATGCCCCAGGGTATCAAGTTCAGTTTTCTAAATTGAAACCCAAAAGTAACCAATCCTTCATTGATTACGTCTCTCACGTTCAAGACGTATACAACAAGTGGTTGAACGCTGCAAAGATTAACAAGAGTTATGAAAAACTTAGGGACTTAATGATTATGGACAAAATTATTTCAACAATCCCATGTCCTTTTGCTAAATTCTTACAACAGGCTGATGTAGATTCATTAGAGCAGTTAGAGAAACGAGGATCAGCATATTTTTCTTCCAATAGAGACATATTTAGTTCTAACACCAATGAGAGCAGCCAATACTTAACCTCAAAGACCATTCAAATATAGAAAGAAACAAAAACCTCATCCACCACAGTGTCCATACTGTAAATTCTCTCACAACCAGTTTGGAATGTGTGATAAAAATCCGAATTATCCTTCTCACCTAGAGATGATGATAAAGAAGCAGCAGAACAAGAGAGAAACCTACAGACGTGCGGTTAAATGTTTTTTTTTTAAAAATCTTATTGCCACTATTCCTCTCGTTGTAGAGGGCGCCAGAAATTGAGAAGTGTGAATGCAGTGCTCATCGATTCATCGTCTGAAAGCGAATCTGAGCAAGAAAAAATGCAAGAGATTGAAGAGAGTGGTTAGCAGCGATTGATATACTTAACTACGATAGATGTCAGACTTGTCATACATTTCACAAAGATGGAGTACTAGAGTGCGGGCATACGATCCCTATTACTAATGAGAATGTCAATGCAGTAATGTCAGATATGGGAAAACTAACTTTCCACCAGGGGATTGTTAACCATAAACCGTGTCAATTTTTGCTCGATTCCGGTTGTACATTAATTGGTCTAAGAAAGGAGTTGGCCAACGAAGAAGATTACACAGGCGAGTTCGTCAATTGTCGAACATTTTCAGGCAATGTTGAGAAATACCCTCTGGCCAGAGCTCGAATTTGTACACCCTTTCTTACAGGCACATTCAAGTGCGCAATTCTTGATAACCCGTGTACAGATTTGATCATAGGGTGTTTACCGGACGTAAAGCATTGTACGCAAAAACAAATCAGTGCATGGCAGAAAAGATATATGAAGAGAAAACCAGCAATTAAAATAACAGCCACTAATGACGAAATAAGCAACCAAGAACATCAACCAAAAGTGACTAAATCAAGGGACACAACTATTCATAACACAACAAAACTCCATAGACGGTTGCATAACTCATATTCTGTTCAGGCAAACTACTGTGACGTTATACACAAAATTTATAAAAATCAAACTATTAAACCAGCAAAAAGTTTCACTACAAACAGATCAACATCACAAGACAACACTGACTTGAACAGACAGGATACACAGCAGACAACCCATACAATAGACGTAGAACAAAACTCATATATCCACCAGTCTTATTCTAGCAGACAACACAATGGGCAACACACAAACAGTAACACAGTGCACACTGACAGGTGTTTCAAGGGACACAACCAAAGTGGCAGAGAACAGAACAGAAACCTGTTAACATGGCACATAAGTAATTCCATCCCAATTATATCAGTAATCTTGTTGAAGGTTATATGGACAACATGGTGTGTTTACCAACTACAACCAACAACAAACATGTGTCCATGGTATTTGATGCTAATGTGGCTTGCAAATGTTGGAATAGGGTATACTGATCCACCATTAGTGAATATTTTTAACATAAGAAAAATTTGCATTTCATTGTACAATATATTAACATCTGTATTTGCTATGGTTATGCAAAATGTACGATATATTTTGGTAATTAAGCTGTTTGGACTCACAGTCAAACCAACTAAAGTTGAGTTGGCATTGGAGGAAATTGAATTCCTAGGCCATATAATATCAAAAGGCCACTTAAAATGTGATAACAGAATTGTAACAAAAATTTTGAATCTCACTATGCCAAAAACCAAGAAGCAAATGAGAAGCCTATTAGACTTAGTAAATTACTATAACAAATTCATTCCTAATTTGGCTCAGATTACCAGTGTATTTTCTGATTTGTTGAAATCAAATGTAAAAATCAATGTACAAGATGCTACTTTAAATAATGCAATGTTATGACTGAAACATTGTTTTTGTAATATCCCTATCCTGAAGTTATCTAATCCAAAATTAACATATACTCTTAGAACTTACGCGATTACCACCACCATCGCGGGAGTGCTCCTACAAAGATATGATGGAATCCTTCATCCAATATTGTACGTGAGTCGCAAGCTTACCGCAACAGAATCCAGATATGATGTCTCTCAAAAGAGGCTCTAGCGATTGTGTATTGTATGCATAAATTAGATAGATTCCATGCCGGAACACATTTCGTCATAGAAACTGACAATTCCCCGTTGACAGTGATGGAAAAAGAGCTTCCGAAAAACAACAGAATTTACCGTTGGGCCCTGATACTCCAGAACTATTCATTTTCGGTAAAGCACATACGAGGAAGTAAGTATACGTTAGCAGACTTGCTAACCAAACCTTCAGACTTTTAAGTGCAACAGAAAGAGGACGTTTCATCATCACCGTCATCTGCAGCTACTACAAATTAAGTAGTGTATATAGACTGTGTTAATGATATTAAGACAGAAGGAGGACGCTTCATCATCACCGTCACCTGCAGATACTACAATTTAGTTAATGTATATAAATTGTGTTAGTGATATTAGAACAGAGGGAGGATGCTTCATAGTCACCCCCATCTTGAACTGCTACTAACTTTATGTAAATAGACTGTGTTAACATAACATGTGCTACAGTCAACTGATTTTTATTGCAGTTGCACGATCCAACAAATTTTCTTTATGTTTAGAAAATATTTAGATTAAGTTTAGAAATATTTGTAGTAATAGTTAAATTCATTTAGTTATAGTTTAGATAGTAGATAAGAAGTTAAACCATTAACATCGGTAAATTGTTAGTAGTAGAATATATATGTCCCGTATGAGACAATTTTCTTAAAAGCCGATAACAGCACTTAATTTAGTAATTTTTACATTAACCCGCTAGTGATTAGATGTAAAACCTGTTAGGCTCATTAACATTTTACTTTAAGGGAGCCAACACATTTCTCCTATAGCTTATTAAATTACTTAAATTAGTTTTCCTTAGTTAACAACACCATTACACTAAACGATAGTAAACCAGATAGTTTCTTCCCTTAGTATTGACTTCAGCAATCCAACAACTATGTAAATAGAATAGTGTAATATAGAAAGTACGAAATAACGTGCTACAAGAAACAAGTCAGCTCGTAATTGTTTGAAACGAGCTTATATTTATAGAAAAAAAAACATTTTTAAATTAACAGTGTTTGAATGAGCGGACGAAAGATGAGTGGAAGGAGGAACGAATGGATTAAACATTATACGAATGTTCATTGGTGCATTTCTTCGCACACATGTCCGTTTTATGATTTGTCTTCGTCTTCTGTGTTTTTTTTTTTCTTTTTTTTTTAGGGTTTGGCGGTCATCCCAGACGAGCTGGTTCCCCGCCTCCCCTGTTTTTGGCGTGGACCCTTAGTCCCACTGTGAGCTATTGCCCACAGTGGTCCACCGAGCCCACATTTAAAGTGATTAATGTGAGGTTTTTTTTTGGTGTGTGGATCACCCGGCCCCCGACCAGACCAGGCGCACTACTGCGGGGAGCAGCAAATGCGTCTGACCTTAGCCACGGGACCGAGATTGATCCTCCCGGCCTCCGACCAGACCAAGCGCACTACTGGAAGAAATAGCAAATACACTTGATCTTAGCCAAAAGGCCGAGTAACACATGTGAACGTGTAATTGTTTTATAGGTGTTTCAGCCACTATTACGTTGCAAGTATATTAATGTTTCCCAGCGTCTCGGTTCAGCGACTCATCTCACAAATTAAGCATAAACCCTTAATTGTGACATGTAGAAACCTACCTGCGACACTTGAAGGCTTTAATTACATGAATTATGAACATACACTTATGTTTCTAATTTAAACATACATAAAGAGTAAGACAATACGCATACAAACAGGAATACAAACAGATAACTTACAAACAGCAAGTTTATATAAGGGAGAGCATACGGTCACAGGGGACACAACAGATTTATAGGAATTATAAGTACACAGTTGAGAATTTATCCGCAAGCGGAAGTGAGATAGATAAAGATCAGCAGACACAGAACTTGTAAAAGATATTGAGGTACATTTCACGGGAGATATGAATTATATTCATGAATTGTTTCCGTAACAGGAACAATTGGTTTCGGGACATCAGGGTTTAGATGTTTGGAGAGGTAGTGCTTTTTATGACTTTGCCATAAATGTAAAGCGAACTGGCCTCGGTTCGATACAGCTTCCAGTAGTGCAATGTGGAAGAGTAATGACTCTTAGCAACATTACGAGTATGTTACACTGATCATAAACCAGTGGGTAAATAGATCAACTTGGTATCATACCAATATGAATCAGAAGTGGTACCTAGAGACACGAGTACTGAACTCCTACAACATTTTGACAAATTAGATCCAACTAATTTTTTAGATGCTGATACGACATTGTGTCACACCCACTACTTGAATTTCGTGACACAATACAGGGGAGGCACAGGAGTATGTCAACATGTTGAGGAGGACATAGACAGGACAAAGGGACAGAATATAGGTAATGACATATAGGACTTAGATAAGGACATCTACAGGGGAATAGAGAGAGTAGAGATAGAACACAAGCTAGGACTTAGGACAGTCATAAGACAGGACTTAGGTGGGGACACGGACACGTCATAACCAGGACACCACCAAGACCAACCCCAAGGATGGGAGGGGACACCAGTTCACGGGATACCACCATGAACCGACGAGCTTTAGTACAACAAAGGTTGACACGGACAGACTGCTGTACTACGAGACAGGAACAATAGCACGGGGTTTTACTGACCGCACGAAGTTTAGGACGACAAGGCCAGCCAGCTGGCTGAACACGGGCAGACGGGGCACGACAGTTTTCTAGAGAGGACGCTAGTGATTTTCGGGGAGCGAATGCATAGTTTGCTAGAGCGCTAGTTGGAGATAGCGAGCGTGATGTGTGAATAAGTGATTGTGCATACGTATTGTAAAGAAGGCGACAATTGTATAGTGTATATTGTATATTTATTCAGGCAGTCACCGCCTGCTTATTGTGTGTACCAATCTCAGGGTCGCCTGAATTAAACATGTCATACCCTCCACACGACGAATGTTTCTTTGTGTGTGGATGAAGTAGCGAGAGTGCCTGAGTGTAATACAAGTTGTTGACAATAAGATATTCTTTATTTTCTGGAATGAAGCTTTTCTTTGTCCTGTTCTGCTCTTAATCTCTATTGTACAGCTTCCATTTAATGCTATCATGGCCCCAAGGTATTTAACATTATCTGCTTGGTTAAAAATTGTCCCTTATATTTCTATGTCACATTTTGGTGTCATTATTTTCTTTGATATCAACATTGTTACTGTTTTCTTGATATGCAAGGAGAGTCCTTTCTTTGCACTCTCTGTTACTACAATGTTCAACTATTGTTTCAGGTCTGCTGCATTATCTTCCACCAATACTGTGTTATCTGCGTAGCGTATATTATTTATATTATAACCTTCGATTAGTATTCCTGGCATCTCTTTGATTCTCACATTATTACTACGCACACCCTTGCCATATTCCTAGCTTTATTTGTCCCTCTTTATTTCCCATTTTAATTGCTGCCACTTGGTTCCAGAAAATATGCTTTATTACTCTTACATCTTTCCCATCAATGTTGATATCTTCCAACATTTTAATCAGTTCGTCATGTTGTACTTTATCAAATGCCTTAGTATAGACTATGAAGCACAGAAATATTTCTTTATGTGTCTGGATTGACCTTTCTAATAGTGTCAGTAATGTATATATTGCATTGTTTGTACCTTTTCATTCCACAAATCCATACTGTTGTTCTTCACTAATTTCCATTTGTATTTTCTTGCTTCTTCTTCTCATTATAATTCTGAGTAGAAGCTTAATGACATGGTTTATGAGGTTAATTATACGAAAATCTTCGCTTCAATTGCTCCTAGTATTTTTGGTTTTGCTATAAATACAGATTTCAGCATATCGCTCGGTAAATATCCATTGCTGTAAATATCATTCAATATTTTGTTTGATATATCTACTCTAAATTCTCCCAATAGTTCTAGTTCTTCTATTGTGATTTCATCTGGCCAAGCTGTTTTTCCTTTCTTCATATGTTTTACAATGCCAACGACTTCTTCTTTTAGAATTAGTGGACCTTCTAAATTACTTTCTTCTGTTAATTCTTCCCTTCTCCATCATATAATTCTCTCATATACTCATTCCACCTCTTCATTATAGCACATTCCTCCAATAACATCTTTCCTATTTTTGATTTCAAACACCCTGTATTTATTCATATTTTCCTTCTCGTAAGCTCACTGATTTTTCTGTGATACTTTTTGTATCTTTAATGGAATTTAATTCATTTTTTTTGTGTGTGCATTGCTCGTTTAACCAACTTTCTTTTGTCTTCACGAATGCATATCTTATTTCTGTATTTATCTTAACATTTTCTTGTTGTCATATTTTACTCTGTTTTCTTTTGTCTATCAGTATTAAGATTTCTTCATTCATCCACTTTTGCTTAGCTTTTTGGCTTCTCTCCGGTAATATTTCTTTGCTAGTTTAGAATAGTGCGATTACAATTATATGACATACTCATCAACGTATATCTCATTGATCGATTTGATTGACTGATTTAAGAACCGACATCACAGCATTCAGGGCATTCCCATAAGCGCTCCGTCCCCATCCTCAGCAGCCAGCGAAGACTTCCAACACCAATAGTTCTAGTAGCAATCTGTTAATAGTTCCGTCTCGCCTTTCCTCTGAGCGTCGAGCGTCGGCCAGATCCCCTCATAACACCTCGCTGCCTCATTCTTGTCAGACTATGATGATCCATTTGCTCCTCCGAGATGTACACGTGCTCCCACAAGGCCGCAACCACGTCTGCCTTGTCATGCATCAATACTCCACCAAGTTTTGCCGAGCCAGCCTATCTGTCCACCTGTTCATTCCCCAGCACAGCGGCATGCCCCGGAGAAAAGATCCAGGTGATGCTTGCCTCCCGTGACCTCTGCAGTGTATATCTCATTGACATTACTAAACAAATTCCAGTGAATAAAAAGGTGAGGAAAAGGCGCTGGCTCTAGACAAGGGCACACAGTGAGAAAATCTGAGGACAATATAATTAGACACTCTTGTCTGGAACCCACAGTACGAATAAAACAGCGGGAGATCTTAAAACACACGAAAACGAGAATTACAGAGATGAATATATTGAGACGACACGGAGGAAGCTGCGGTAGATAGCGAGAGATAGGGCAGCTGAGCATGGTTTAGTTGAGGGATAAAGGGCAGAAAAATAAGAAGAAGAGGAAGAAGAAGTTTCGTAAATAACCGGTTTCCCTCTTTCTACCAGGGTCATGTATATAATTAATCCACTGACACTGACTATTGCTTCATAATCTTCTGTCCCAAAAGTTACCCCTTTATCACACTTTTTCCAGTTGAATTGTATAGCATCTTATACTTTATTATTGCAGTAATACCCTCTTAATCTTCTTCTTCTTCTTCTTCTTCTTCTTCTTCTTCTTCTTCTTCTTCTTCTTCTTCTTTTATTGTCTAATGGAGCACAAGCTCACACGTAGCGCAATATTCTTTGCTGTCTACTGTCGCTCTTTCCCTGTCCTCCCCATATTATTCATCTCTGTGTTTAATTTTCTTCTCCAAAAGTTTTCAGTCTCCCTCTATTTCTTTTACCCTGTGGGTTTCAGTGGAGGGACTTTCTAGTTATACTATTAACAGGTTTTCTTTGTGTGCGCGCTATTCATTGATGGTCACTAAGTAAAGATTTCCAGTACAACAACGCAGTAAACCAGTAATCTCTATTTACCATTTATTACGTGAAGTCTCAACATTACATGCTATTATTTCTTGGTTACTAGTATAAATACACTGGATACATTATTGATGTGAACATATGTATATAAATAATGTAATATTGCCTATTAACATTGATATTGCTGGCCTGCAGGAGACGCGCCTCGCTGAGGAAGGGTCACTCAGGGAAAACAATTACACCTTTTTATGGAATGTTAGAGGGCAGGCAGAAAAAAAGTGAAGAATTCACTACTGGGAATGATTGAAATTCAAGCAGGAGGAAATGAAAGACTATTATCCCTGCGCTTGGCAACCTCTTGTGGTTTTGCCACCATTATTATTGCTTACGCACCGACACTCGATTCCTCTGATGATGTGAAGGATTCGTTCTATGAGGAGTTAGACTCCGTGGTCAGGGCAGTTCCAAAATCTGACTACATTTATATGCTCGGTGATTTCAATGTTCGTGTGGGCAAGGACTCGAGTTCATGTCCAGTGTGCCTTGGAAAATACAACATCGGTCGCATGAATGAAAATGGGCAAGGGCTGCTGGAGCATTGCACCAGAAATGACCTATGTATTACAAACTTCTTTTTTAAAACAAAAGAGATGCATAAGGTCACATGGAAACATCCAAGATCCGGCCATTGGCACCAGCTGGACTTCATCATCACACGGAGACAACATCTGAACCATATATCATTGACTCGAAGTTACCACAGTGCTGACAGTGATACGGATCATTCTTTGGTTGTTGCAAGGGTTAGACTGAGACCAAAGAGAATCTACACAGCTAAACACAAATCTCGCCCCAAGATTAATATTATTAACACTCACGATCCTGAAAAGTGCTTTGAGTTCCAACAGCAACTTGAAAACTCCTTCACTGATACATCATCGATTTGCTAACTTGCATTACTTCGGTTTTAGCTGTGTTTATACTCATATTGTATCTGCTGCAGGTTGAACTCAGATTAGTAATATGATTTTGTAGTCTGCCCTTATCGCTGTAAAACAGAAGTTCATTTATTCCCTGTGGGTTAGTACTTACTGCACTTTGGCTCGAGTGGTACATGGATATGATGTTTTCTAGCAGTTGCCCTTGTATCCCATAGTCTTCAAGAATGGTCCATAATTTGTATGTCTACTCTATCGAAAGCCTTTTCCTGATCTACAAACACAATATTCTGCTGGTCACTATATTCGATAGGTTTTTTTTTCACATATTTGTCTAAGTGTAAATAATGCATCAGTGCAACTTTTACCTTTCCGAAAACCGAATTGTGCTTTGCTTAACTGTTGTTCAACTATATGTCTAGCTCTTTGTTCCAATAGTTTTGCATACATTTTCCCTATATGGCTCAGGAGTGATATACCTCTGTATGTTTCGCACTCTCTCATATTGCCTTTCTTTTTCCATATTGGTACTATTATTGCCTGTTGCCGACCATCTGGGACTTTTCTTTCTTCCCATGCTATATTAAAAAGTCTTGTTCGCCATTTAACTCCTGTTTCCCCACAGGCCTGAATAGCTTCTGTGGTTATTCCATCTGGACCTGGTGATTTGTTTTTAGGACTTTTCTGTATAACTGATTTGACTTCTACAGGTATGAAATTTGGTTCTTGCTATCCCTGGCATTTAGGCACAAAAGTGAGGTTTTCAATGTTATGTGTGGGGTTAAGTAGTTCTTGAAAGTATTCTGCCCACCTTGCTAGTCTTTGTTGTGGATTAAATATCGGTATACCTCGTTTGCTGTTTATGATGGTGGTTGGGTTGTAGCATGCATCTCTGTTTCTCATTGTGGTTGTCAAACGGTAACTCAGTGGGTAAACATAATTAACAGCAAACAAAACTAGTCTGTTCAGAGGCAACGATAACCATTTGACAACTCCGGAAACATCGATAACTTGAAGCCGGCCGACAAGATCATTTAGACAATATTTATTTCCTGTGTACAACTGGTGCTCCGCATGCAGAAAACATGAATAAGATAATTACTTATAACTATACCGTTCCTGTACATCCAAGAGGGCCGCTGTGATAATAATACGTATAGTTACACCCAGTTGCACCTAGTCTTTCAAACTTCTGGCAATGTCCATCAGCTAAGATCAGCCTCACCGCTTCTTATAGGTTGACCGCTCGTCCTTGGCCATTCTCGTCGAGTCGGTGCTAATTGCTAATTTGATGGCATGTGTTTGGTCCTGCCTGAGAATACTAATGCTGTAATGATTGAACTCTTCTATCAAGTCGTTTCTATCCATCACTGCCGTCTCCTTAAAGTTTGTTGATAATATTTCTCGGAGAACAAATTCATGCCGCCTTCCTTATCGTCAGCCTAAGCTCTGTCTCTTGTTGCTAAACTATGGCAGTGACGTTTTTACTTTCTCACGTCACTTGGTTACTTTTCCTATCTTTTAGCTTGAGATTATTTCTCACATTCTGTATGATTTATTCATTGCGTCATTCATCCTGACTCGCTACTTGGCAGTGGTGACACGTTTATAAAATTCTCTTGGGCAGTCTTTGCTAAGAGTCGTCATCTGTTCACCATATATTCTCCAGGATTCATCTGTTCGTTTGGCATTATCGTGCTATTTTATAAGTCATATTGTCCTGTTCAGATTTAGTTGTGATCCACTTTTTGAATGCTACCTTCTTCTTGAATATGCTACATTTAACTTCGTTGTTCCACCAGGCTGTTCTTAATCTTTTGTCCTGCCCTACTTTCGTTGTTCTACATTTATTTTCCAGTGTGTCGAGTATGGCAGCCTTGAAACATGTCCATTCCTTATCTACACTTGAGTGGTCATCAGGGATGTTCTTATGTAGGTTTTTGATTTCTTGATTGAATTCGTCTTTAACCGTATTTTCTGCAGCCTCCTATAATTGATGACATGTGTTCTTACCTTTTTGTTTCTTATTTTCCTGTGTGGTGAAATCTTTTTTATTATGACTGGTTTGTGATCAGTATCAACATCTGTATTTGGGATTGCTCTTGAATCTAATAGTAGTCTTCTGTCTGATTTCCTAATTAGAATAAAGTCAATTTGAGATGCTTGGTCTATGTCATTCCATTTATACCAGGTTTTGGTGTGGCTACGACGATGTTGAAAAAAACTATTTGCTATTATTAGTCCATGTTCCCTGCATATGTTGAGTAGATGTTGACCATTGCTGTTACAATCAGTATCTGTGTCGCTGAATGGCCCCATGCAATCATCCCACATTATGTGAAGAGATTTCAGAACCAATACGCAAATAAGACAAGAGACTAAGCAAGACATTGTATCCAATTTTATAAGAAAACGCCGTTGGAACTACATCGGCCATGTATTCAGAATGGACAAGACAAGGCTCCCCAACCAAGCCCTCTTATGGTCACCAGTAGGGAAAAGAGAACGGGGAAGATCAAGAGAGACCCTGCGTAGATCCATCATCAAAGAAATCTCATTCAACGGCCAAGTGAATATCCAGGATCTACAACATGTAGCAGCGAACCGCCGGACATGGAGAGCCATGACTTCTGCCCTATGCGCCGCCTTAGGCTCAAGAGGAAAGACCTATGTGAACTGTAAACTCGTCGTGTTGCGAATTATTGCTGTGATTCCGACTTTGCGATTCTTTTTCATGTGATTTTTTTTTTTTGGGGTAATTGCTCACCTTCATATGTGTCTTCCACTTTGAACAAATCTTTCAACATGCCAAAATTAAAGCAATATGAATAAAAATTTCGGAAAGAGTGGCTGCAGGATGACATAATTAAAGATTGGGAGAAATTCAGGGATATGCCACCGTTGACATTTGTTTTCAGAACTACACAGAGTAATGAATCATCAAAAGTTGAAGCATCTGTCGCAATGTTTGTAAGTTGTCATTGTGCAATGTAAACTGTGACCATTTGATTGATTTGTTTAAAAACACTATTTCTGACAGTAAAGTGCTAAAGGACGTGAAAATGCATCGCAGCAAGTGTACAAATATGATCAGAAGTACTTTGTTTCCTCACTTTGAAGAAGATTTGATCAGTGATATTTCTACAAATAAATATATTTTATTATTAGACGAATCGAATGACATTTCGGTTCTGAAAGTGCTAGGTACATGTGTTATATATTATAGCAACAGCACAGACAAAGTAGTTTCTACATTTCTCGGACACTTAACTTGGAAGAGTGTGATGCAGAAAGTATAGTTCGGGACCTGAAGAAACTTTTGATCAATAAACATTTAAACTTCAAGAATTTGGCTGCAATTGGAACCGATAATGCATCGGTAATGGTTGGCGTAAATCCCTTCACCAGGGAGACCGGTAGCCACATCAATACATATGTAATTTCTTACTTTCTCAATCTGGATATTTTCCCTAGATACTTTCCAACGAAATATAGATATTTATGGATGTTGTTTGGGCCGTTTCTAGATATTTTGGTCAAAACAAAAGTGGCAACCCTAGTCCGGCAAGGCAGACCGACAAAGTTGATTCGAACGACGACATCAAACTGGCGAAATAGATGTATTCAAGCGTCCATGGTCTTTACAGACGGTGATCTACAGCTATATTCCAGTACAAGGTGTCTATTTGTATAAGTAAAGTAATTGAATTGAACTTAAATTATATTTCTGTTCTATAAGCGGACGCAAGCAGTTTGGTTGGTATAGTGGCGGTCCGTAAAAGACTGGAATTGAATTTTAGTTTGCAATATTTCCGAAGAGTTTATTTAAAGAATGCATTACCAGGCGGCTTTTATGGGCTTGGGAAGCTACGTTATGAATTTTCTGGTTACGAGACCTTCAATTTAAATACAACTCTAAACTCTAGATAGTTTCGCAGATAGAAGAATCAATCATAATCAAATACCGTGAGGAAGTTCTTTACACTCAGTAGCTTCTTCATGAGCACTCCAGCATATAACTAATACATTCAATTATAACAGGATGTGATGTGTTGAGTTTGACTCTAGTCCGACTTTGTGAAGACACATGAAGGGTGTAGCATAGGTGGGAGCGCAAGCGCAATTGAAATACCACTACTTTTATCGTTTCCTTACTTATTCATTCAGTCCATCGTGGAAGGATGGGAGACATTGCTCGCAATAGACAAGTAATTCTCCTGCAGTAGCTCTGGTGGGCCTATTCCCGCTGGTCGCGGGGTCCGCTAAGTCAGGTGGAGAGTTTGACGATAGTGCACGCTTTACACAGGTCCGGACACTTGTGTTTGACAGATGTGCGAGCCCTTACGGTCCGGGCACGTACGAGGCCCTCACCTGGGGGACTTGGC
This sequence comes from Cepaea nemoralis, assembly GCA_014155875.1. Classification (NCBI taxonomy): domain Eukaryota; kingdom Metazoa; phylum Mollusca; class Gastropoda; order Stylommatophora; family Helicidae; genus Cepaea; species Cepaea nemoralis. The sequence goes on from JACEFZ010025734.1 coordinate 113,695, forward strand.
TGAACGCCTCTAAGCCGGGTCCCTTGGGTGTCAGGGTCTGGCCATAACTCGCCACAGGCTCGTGGTGGTGAGGTCTTGGAGGATTGACGCTGAGTCGCCAGCGTCTGCAGCCTACCTTGTACCAGACGTATTGGTTACCCATTCCTCTGGAATACATAAGACTAGGCCGAGGGAGGGGACATGTCGTTTGGGCATCACATGATCCTCTGAAGCTCTGCCAAGGCATTGTGATGGAATATTGGCCACATTCCAACTCACACACTTTGGTCTGTCAAGACTGCAAGGTGCCACTTAACAGGATGTGACCATTGGAGGGATACTTACCATTCCATCCCATTGGCACCTTGCCGTCTTGACAGACGATAGTTTGTGCTTCAAAAAGGCATAATAACTTTTACCAATGGCGGTAGCGAATGTGACTGGTAAGGCCAGTAAATGTGCATTCACAGTGGGTGCATATGAACACGTGGTTATTTCCACCTTCATGCGCCATCTTACGTATCACACGATCGGTGTGTGACTTATCTGCAATAATGTTCTCCTTTGTCTTTATTCCATTTCTGATCTTTGCCCTCCATGCAACACGTTCAGCGGCGACTTGCTCCCAATGTGGATTATCAATGCCTGTATCAATCATGTCCCGCTTACACACATCTTTGTATCGTAGTAGAGGCCGACCCTGAGATCTCTTACCCATCTGTAATTCACCAAAAAAGATGTCTTTTGGTATTCTACCATCATCCATCCTCCTAAGATGTCCTATCCATCTAAGTCTACGAATACTGAGCATGGAATAAACCGTCTATTGCCTCTCCATAGCACAAAGCCTGGGCTAAAATATAGAGATCATGTGTTGCCCATGCAGCATGATCCCTCTTTCGGCCTGCCTAGTTCACTTAAGAGGAAAGGTAACACCTCTACATCTGGAACAAGACAAGCTGCAGAAGCTGCCGGATCAGCAAAGCAATTCTCTAACTGTTCGCCTGTCAGAGCTTCGATCCTAGACCAGCCGCTAACCAAGGCTTAGGGCCTGGTCTGCCCTGCCATAACATTTTGTCTTTAGGTTGCATTTCCTCGCACCAGGGTAAGGCTTGTACCCTCCCAATTGCGCTCTTCCGCCCGAAGCCGTTGGCACAATGTGGTATGTCGGGATTGGTAAGCGCCGCCCAACGTTCGGCGCTAACAGAAAGCAGGTAGTACCGTTTACTGTTATATGGTAGCTCAGTCATATCTGACTAAGACCTGACACCAATATTTACCAACAGGCTACTTAAATCCATAACTCTATTTGTCTAGTTTCTGGCATGACTAACTATACTATAATAAGATCTGAAACCATCACACGGATAAAGCGAACCACCTTTCATACTATTAACTAATGAAATATCGAAAGGTGGAGGTATCCACTTTTCCCTTTACAATAGTTTTCTACCTCTACACATAGACGCCATCTAAGGAGATGACAAATTCTGTTGACATAATTATTATGAGCTTTATGACAAGTAAACTCCATCGACCATGCACCCACATGGGAATGATTACCAAATCTGACATTGTTAAAAGGGTTTAAGAATTCTTCATGTAACATTACATTTATTGTTGATGCACACGTTCCTGTTAACAATACCCGCCGTTAGGAACGGGAAAGTGACCAGACGACAGGGTGCTCTACCAGGAGAGTCTGTTCCAATCTCAACCTCTATTAAGCGGTGACGTATCTTCAGTCAGGTCTAAGAGTGATGTCCACTGGACATGTATTTATTAATTGATGCATATTTATATATAATTCAACGCAAATGTGTGTGTGTATGTATGTGTGTGTGTGTGTGTGTGTGTGTGTGTGTGTGTGTGTGTGTGTGTGTGTGTGTGTGTGTGTGTGTGTGTGTGTGTGTGTGTGTGTGTGTGTGTGTGTGTGTGTGTGTGTGTGTGGTGTGTGTGTGTGTGTGTGTGTGTGTGTGTGTGTGTGTGTGTGTGTGTGTGTGTGTGTGTGTGTGTGTTGTGTGTGTGTGTGTGTGTGTGTGTGTGTGTGTGTGTGTGTGTGTGTGTGTGTGTGTGTGTGTGTGTGTGTGTGTGTGTGTGTGTGTGTGTGTGTGTGTGTGTGTGTGTGTGTGTGTGTGTGTGTGTGTGTGTGTGTGTGTGTGTGTGTGTGTGTGTGTGTGTGTGTGTGTGGTGTGTGTGTGTGTGTGTGTGTGTGTGTGTGTGTGTGTGTGTGTGTGTGTGTGTGTGTGTGTGTGTGTGTGTGTTATCACGATATTAATAAATCTGAGACTGATCAGGAGACCGGAGTCTTAGATCATTATGAACTGGGCTGGTTCAGATGACTATCCTAGAGTTATTTATTGCAGGGTGCCCTTTTTTGGAATTAAGTCTGTTGTAAACATCAAATCTTTAGGAACTGTCAACAATGAAGTCTTTTGTCAACATTGAAGCTTGTATGAAATGTCAACAATTAAGCCAGAGTTCCAACAGGAAAGTACTGCCATAACTATGATGCTGAAATTAAGGCAATCAAGATAGCAAAAGAGAAATTAAAAAATACCAGCCATGGTACACAACCTGTGGTGATAATGACAGATGCAAAATCAGTAATAGAGGCGCTCCTAACTGCGAAATTGCCAGTTCTAAGGACACTACTTTCTGAACTTAGCAGTCAGCATAAGGTCACAATATAGTGGATACCATCCCACTGTGGAGTACCCAGAAACGACAGAGCTGATCGATTGGCTAAGAAAGGTGCAAAAGAAGAACAACCTGATATGCCCATTACATACCACCAAAAGAAAAGAATGATCAAATCAGTCTAAAGGCCACTAAACCCTACTCAAGACGACTACCACGTTATGGACAGACCAGAACAGGTCATTATTCTGCGCCTCAGAACAGGACACAATAGATTACGCAACCACATGTATACAAAATTCAAGATTGGTGACTTTTGTGCACTGTCAACCTTGAAGCCTTGTCAACGGTGAAGACTATGTGAAAGGTCAAACATTGAAGATGATGTGAAATATCAACATGGAAGCCTTTGCCCAGTGTCATGAAAGGGGAAACCGGAGCCTTCTAATGTGAATGATATCTGTCCATCCAGACTATAGTGACATATGCGGTGATTTTTTCAGTGCTCTATGATGAGAAGATCCACGGGGTTAGCTAATAACCTCAGTCGAGCTTACGTTCTTATATTCTAATACAGTGGTTCTCAACCTTATTTGGCCCGTGCCCCCCTTTACCATATTTTCAGAACGTCAATCCCCCCCCCCTTTCCTATCAAAAATTTGGCCCATGCCCCCCCCCCTTTCACAATATTTTCAGAACGTCATTCCCCCTCCCCTTTTCATATTTCCTACCTAAAAATTCCTCCACCCCTACACAGTATACGTAAAAATGGAAGGTAAATATGTTAAAACAGGTCTAGACATCCACATAAAACGTGATTTGTGGGTCTACTTACTTTATAAAATGAATTTTAGAAGGATGAGACGTGCATAACTGTAAAGTATGAAGGGAAAAGCAATATCAAGTAATCGGTTCTTGTATTAACGCGATCTTGAAATGATCTTCATCCCCCCCCCCCTGGAAACCCTAAAATTCCCCCGGGGGGGGGGGGGGGGGTTTCCCCCACCGGTTAAGAACCACTGTTCTAATAGTTTATGTACTTTATGTATATATTGTGAGTCCAGTTTAAGCAATGGCCGCAATTAAATTCTCGTTATTAATTTGAACACTTGTCTTGTGTCCTGTTGCGATCAACAGTTGATTGACTTATAAATTAAGTTTCACTTTTCCGCACACATGGGCGCTTCTCCACCCCCACTCTCCATCCCGCTTGACCTTTGACCCGTGTACCATACATCCGGTTTATTAATCCACTGGAATCCTACACGTGTCAGTCTTTCCAAGCAAGGACACAGAATCAGATAGGTACATTTAATGAGTTTAATATTGTCATAGTCTCCCCCGATGGTGTTTCCACCTTGTCGTGGTGGGGGAGCTTGAGTTTCTCAATGGCCCTGAGAGCTATGCCGGCGGTAGCGTTGCTACCAGCAGGGCCTCTCAAGCCGGACAAGTCAAAGGGTAGAGAACAGACAAAGAGAATCTCCCTGGTCCTCCAGGTTGGGGGTTGAAGCGTGGGGTTAACATCCCCACCTTTGTAAAAACCATTTTGTTACGAAACAGATACATGAGCCTCGAATTCGGACTGACTTATTTGGACATCGACCTTGGAACGTTAAAGGACTTTTGAGATTTGGACACTATATCGAGCTAAAGCGGCCGAAGAATTAACTCGGGAGCTGGTTGAGTATATAAGGATATAACAGCAATTCAAGAAATAAGGTGGCCAGGAGAGGGTACTATAGAGCAAAATGGAATGATTATAATATATGGAGGAAACACCCAAAATAAACATGAATTAGGAACAGGATTTTTCATCAAAAAGAGTTATGGGGGAACTTTCTAAACTTTAAAGCTGTTAATGACAGGATTAGTAAATTACGAATAAAAAGTAAATGGAAAAATATAACAATGATTAATGTACATGCACCTACTGAAGAGAAAGAAGATGATATTAAAGAAGACTTTTATAATGATCTGGAAGATGTCATAGAAGAAACCCCCCAAATAGGACAACCGGATTGTCTGGGAGACTTCAACTGCAAAAATAGGTAGAGAGCAAACTCATAAAAAAGTTGCCGGTATGGAAAGCCTACATACAACTTCAAATGATAATGGATGGAGAGTCATCAACCTGGCAGAAGCCAAAGGACTGCAGATTAGCAGTACCAGACTACAAAGAAAGGATATACATAAACAAACTTGGAAATCATGTGACAAGAGAACCTATAATCAAATAGATCACATTTTAATTAACAACAGAAATGCATCAAACATACAGCAAGTTAGAAGTTATAGAGGAGCTGAGTGCCACAGTGACCACTTCCTCGTTGGAGCAAAATTTAAAATAAAACTTAAGAGAGCTTTCTATACTAAATTACAAAGATTACACCCAACATATAACAGAGAAAAACTACAAGAAATTACAGTCAAAGAGAAATTTACAGATGAAATAAAATGTAAACTTGAAACTCTGCAAAACCCTTTGGAGGAAAGCGTTGACCAAACTTGGTTGAACATCAAGAATACAATTCAATCTACCGCAGAAGAATGTCTCGGTGTGTTAACCACGCATAGAAAGAACAGATGGTTCAATCAAAAATGTGAAGAAGCAGTCATTAGGAAAAAGAATGCCAGACATTTATGGTTAAATGACATCAACAACATCCAAAAGGAAGAGCATTATAGAAATGAATGTAAAGAGGCTACAAAAATAGTCCGACAGCAGAAGCGAGAATATATGAGTAATATAATCAAAGATATGGAAACTAATCACCAGAAAAATGAATCCAGAAAGTTTTTTAAAGAACTGAAGTCAATGAAACGAGGGCACCAACAAAACACATATGGTTTAAAAGACAAAAATGGGAATATGATAAATACCAATGAGGAAATGTGCAACACATGGAAAGAATATTTTGTTGAATTACTAAATTGTGAAGCTCCAAGTAACACTTTCCCACAGGAAGAGGTTCTAACATGCGAACCACAAATTGAAGAACCTACATTTGAAGAAATCCTATATGTAATCACACGACTTAAAAACAATAAGGCAACTGGGACTGATGGAATTGCTGCTGAATTTATAAAGGCAGGTGGCCATGCATTACATCTAAAGCTATACGAACTAATAATAAAAATCTGGAGGACAGAAGAATTACCCCATGACTGGAAAGAGTCATTATTGATACCTATCTTTAAGAAAGGAGACAAGTTCCAATGTGAAAATTATAGAGGAATATCACTACTGTCCACAAGCTATAAGATACTATCCGCAGTATTACTAAATAGACTAAAACCATATTCAGAAGACATATTAGGTGACTACCAGGCGGGTTTTAGACAAAACAGATCAACAATAGATCAGATATTTATCTTACGACAAATAGCCGAGAAAAATTGGGAATATAAAAGAGATCTCCATAACATTTTTGTGGATTTTAAAAAGGCTTATGATAGTGTCCATAGGAATAGTCTATGGAATGCTATGCAGGAATTTGGAATACCAAGGAAGTTAATCAACATGACCAGACTATGCATGGAAGATACTTATAATATAGTAACATATAAAGGCAGGAAATCAGACCCTTTCCAAATAACATCTGGCTTGAAACAGGGTGATGCACTATCGCCGCTAATCTTCAATCTGGCTCTAGAGAAAGTTGTAAGGAGGGTAAAGGAGGAATGTGATATTGGAGGAACATCCAAGCTGCTTGGTTATGCAGATGATATAGATATTATAGGGCAAAGTGAACAAAAGACATTGGAAATATTGACTCACTTAAAGGAAAAAGCCCAACAGATGGGGCTGGTTATCAACCAAGATAAGACAGAATATATGGTAATTTCAAGAGAAGGAATGGCTAAAAACTCTGGCCACATACAAATAGATAATATGACCATTAAAAGAACGGAAACATACAAATACCTGGGTACAATCTTCAACTGCTCCAACATCATAAGGGAAGAAATACAAACTAGAATCAACTTCTGGAAATAAGATATACTATGCACTACAACATCTACTAAAATCAAAGGCGCTATCTCGTAACACCAAAATCACAATATACAAAACACTGATCAGACCAGTTGTGCTGTATGGCTCTGAAACCTGGAGTACAACGAAAGGAGACGAAGCCTTGTTACAAACCTTTGAGAACAAATTTTAAGACGCATCCTTGGATCCATTAGGGATACACAAAAATGGAGAGTGGAAAAGAAGAAGTAACAAAGACATTTATGATCTGTTTAAGTCCCCGCTAATCACTGGTATCATGAAGGCTAATAGACTACAATGGCTGGGGCCTATAGAAAGAATGGAAGATAATAGGGAAACAAAACTCGCTTACACTCAGGAAATAAATGACCGTAGACCCCGAGGTAGACCAAGAAGACGGTGGAGAGATAATATATATACAGACCTACAAGCACTTGGAATCAATGACTGGCAAGAGAAGGTCAACCAGAAAAGACGAATGGAGACGGATTGTATCTGCAGCAAAGAACCTCAATGTCTCGGAACGCTGAAGAAGCAGAAGAAGAATATTGTCATAGTGTGTTTCATGTAGGTTTGTGTCGGTTTGTATTTGTTTGTCCTGTACTGACGAAGGCTTTGGCCGCAACGTCCAGTTTATCTCTTGTAGACGTGTTTTAATAAAGCTCACAATCTACTTCTCGTTTTTTGGGTGATTCATTCAAAGCAATCTTATATATAAAAGGCGATCTCCGTCTGTCTGTCTGTATGTCCATATGTCCTTTATGCGCTCGCGAACGGCCCATCCGATTGAGATGAAATTTTCTACACGTCTTCCTTTCATTCCAGCGCAGCCCAACGTCCAGTTTATCTCTTGTAGACGTGTTTTAATAAAGCTCACAATCTACTTCTCGTTTTTTGGGTGATTCATTCAAAGCAATCTTATATATAAAAGGCGATCTCCGTCTGTCCTGTCTGTATGTCCATATGTCCTTTATGCGCTCGCGAACGGCCCATCCGATTGAGATGAAATTTTCTACACGTCTTCCTTTCATTCCAGCGCAGCCCACTGTCATATTTTTTTAGTGTGAAATCGGCTGCTTACCCAATATTATTTCATTTTTCATTTTTCATTATAATTTCATATATCTCAGGGGACTTAACTCTGTAAAAGTTATTTCAAGGGGCATAACTTTTCTGTATAACTTATAGTCATATTGTGGCATCGTTTTCAAAGATTTATAAACTCTTTGTCCATAGTTATATACCGGCATATGAGTTATAATAAATAATGATACAATCTGTAAGGCATTTTCAAAGTTTTCATAAAAATAATGCATAATGCATAACATTGTAACTCATCTTTTTTTGCTTAAAGAATAAATAAATAATAGTTACCTTATCTCTATCAAGTTTGAAGATTTTATATTTCTTTACACTGTCGCCAACTCTAAGAAGACATGGAACAACTTCAGCCATTATTAAATCTACAGGCATATGCGTTATATTCCTCCTCCTCCTCCTCTCCCCTCCTCCACCTCCTACCCTCTTCCTCTTCTCCTCCCCCTCCTCCCTCTCCCTCCTCCATCCTCCTCTTCTCTCTTTCTCCTCCTCCTCCCTCCTCCTCCCTCTTCCTCCTCCCAGCTCCTACTCCTCCTTTTTCTTCTTCTTCTGCTGCTGCTGCCGCTGCTCCATTTACCCAAGTTAATTGTTGGGGAAGATGTAAAGATCTTTCAAGTGCTCTTTCTAATGCTTTTTTGTAAGTTGGTCTTCGTTTATCTAAGGTTGTTCTAACTGCAACCAATAAATGATTAGACAGACAGACAGACAGACAGACAGACAGACAGACAGACAGACAGACAGACAGACAGACAGTCGGGAACGGGAACTTATATGACTACTCATATGAAATAAATGAGTTGCTCCCCATCAGGGGCTGGGCGAAGCCGGGCCGGATCAGACAGATAGACAGACAGATAGACAGACAGACAGACAGACAGATAGATAGTCGGGAACGGGAACGTGAGCTTATATGACTACTTATATGAATTAAATGAGATGCTCCACACCAGGAGCTGGGCGATGCCGGGCCGGGTCAGACAGACAGACAGACAGACAGACAGACAGACAGACAGACAGACAGACAGACAGACAGACAGATAGTCGGTAACGGGAACGGGAACTTATATGACTACTTATATGAATTAAATGAGATGCTCCCCACCAAGGACTGGGCGAAGCCGGGCCGGGTCAGACAGACAGACAGACAGACAGACAGACAGACAGACAGACAGACAGACAGACAGATAGTCGGTAACGGGAACGGGAACTTATATGACTACTTATATGAATTAAATGAGATGCTCCCCACCAAGGACTGGGCGATGCCGGGCCGGGTCAGCTAGTTGATTTATAAATTAGTATGCAGAGGTCGAAATTTCATGGAAACGTCAGAACTTAATTAAAGTATGAATAGATAGATAGGTTCCTAAGTACTGTGTCGTAACATTATTGCAGACATCCCCACCAATCTTTTTACAGTGTGCTTACCTGCCAACACTGTGGTCCTGGTTCAATACCCGGCAGAAGCAGGAGTATTATTCCGACCAGTTGAGTTGAGTTGGGTTGAGCTAAGAAATGACATCACTGCACTCATGACACTCCCACACGTGCTCCGTCGCCTCGTTCAACAACCAGGGAAGAGTTATTCTGTTAATCTTTCCAACTTCACTATGATAGAAAGTTCTCCTGATCTTCCCTCACAGTTTGGAGATTCGTCCAGAATCCCCACCGATCCCCCACCATATCAGTCTAACTTGTGTGCACCTCAAAAACTGGAAAAGGATACTTTACTTTTTACTTCGTGTAGTGTGTGCGTAGATTTATGTATGCGCAGGCAGTTTTTCGCTATGAATTATTAGTGCACTTAAACCCTGGCATGTTTGATATATATATATATATATATATATATATATATATATATATATATATATATATATATATATATATATATATATATATATATATATATATATATATATATATATATAATGAAGAGGTGGAATGAGTATGCAAGAGAATTAAAATGACGGAGAAAGGGAAGAATTAACAGAAGATAGTAACGTATTCCATATTATAGTCCACCTATTCTGAAAGAAGAAGTCGCTGACGCTATGAAACGTATGAAGAAAGGAAAAACAGCTGGGCCAGATGAAATCACAATAGAAGAATTAGAAGTGTTGGGAGAATTTGGAGTAGATATATTAACCAAAATGTTGAATGATATTTACAGTAGTGGATATTTACCCTATGATATGCTGAAATCTGTATTTATAGCTATACCAAAAAGACCAGGGGCAATTGATTGTGAAGATTTTCGTACAATTAACCTCATACACCATATCACTAAGCTTCTACTCAGAATCATAATGAGAAGAACCAAAAAGAAAATAAAAATGGAAATTAGTGAAGAACAGTATGGATTTGTGGAAGGAAAGGGCACAAACAATGCAATTTATACATTACGGACACTAATAGAAAGGTCAATAGAGAAACAGAGAGACATATATTTGTGCTTCATAGATTATACTAAGGCATTTGATAAAGTAAAACATGATGAACTGATTAAAATGTTGGAAGATATCAACATTGATGGAAAAGGATTTAAGAATAATAAAGAATGTTTACTGGAACCAAGTAGCAGCAATTAAAATGGGAAATAAAGAGGGTAGTTACGAACAGATAAAGCTAGGATACGACAAGGGTGTGTCTTGTCACCAGATCTTTTCTCCCTGTATAGCGAAGTAATAATGAGAGAGATCAAAGAGATGCCAGGAATACTAGTTGGAGGTAATAATATAAATAATATACGCTATGCAGATGACACAGTATTGGTGGCGGATAATTCAACAGACCTACAACAATTATTAGACGTTGTAGTAACAGAGAGTGCAAGGAAAGGACTGTCCTTGAATATCAAGAAAACAGTAACAACTGGTAATATCAAAGAAAATGGTGACACCAAACTGTGACATAGAAATAGAAGGAAAAATCCTTAACCAAGTGGATAATGTTAGATACCTAGGGGCATTTATAACATCAGATGGAAGATGTACAACAGAGATTAGGAGCAGAATAGGGCAGGCAAAAGCCGCATTTCAGAAAATGAAGAGTATCTTGTGCAATAAGTCACTATCATTGAATGTAAGAAAGAGAGTGCTGAAATGCTATGTAGAACCAGTTTTGCTGTATGGCAGTGAATCTTGGAATGTAAATGAACAAAGTAAGAAGAAATTAGAAGCAACAGAGATGTGGTTCCTGAGACGAATGTTGCGAATTCCTTGGACTGCCAGAATAACTAACGATGGCTGCCTGAAACAGGCTAATGAAACTATAAAACTATATACAACAATAAGACAGAGACAAACATCTTTCTTCCGTCACGAGAAGAGAGGCATTGGAGAACATCGTAACAACTGGAAAGATCGAGGGGAAGAGAGGCAGAGGCAGACCAAGAGAAATGATGCTCTCTTCCCTCGATCTTTCCATTTGTTACGATGTTCTCCAATGCCTCTCTTCTAATCATATGACCAAAGAAAGCTGTTTGTCTCTTTCTTATTGTTGTATATAGTGTTCTAATTTCATTAGCCTCTTCCAGGCAATCGTTGTTAGTTACTCTGGCAGTCCAAGGAATTCGCAACATTCGTTTTAACAACCACATTTCTGTTGCTTCTAAGTTCTTCCTAATTTGTTCATTTACATTCCAAGACAGCAAAACTGGTTCTATATAGCATTTTAGCACTCTTTTTCTTACATTCATTGATAGCGACTTATTGCATAAGATACTCTTCATTTTCTGAAATGCGGCTTTTGCCTGCCCTATTCTGCTCTTAATCTCTGATGTACATCTTCCATCCGATGTTATAAGTGCCCCTAGGTATTTAAAATTATCCACTTCTATTTCTATGTCACATTTTGGTGTCCCCATTTTCTTTGATATCACCATTGCTACTGTTTTCTTGATATTAAAGGAGCGTCCTTTCTGTGCACTCTCTGATACTACAATGTCTAATAATTGTTGTAGGTCTGTTTCATTATCCGCCACCAATACTGTGTCATCTGTATAGCGTATATTGTTTATATTATATCCTCCGATTAGTATTCCTGGCTTATCTTTGATCTCTCCAATTCCAATTCCAATTTTCAAAAACAAAAATTCAAAATTCGGCCTCGTCTAACCTGCTTCATCAGCTGTGATTATTGTTGAGGTCCGTGGTTGTGTGGATTGTTGGTCCTATTTCCTACAGGTTTTTATTTGTTCCGCTCTGTTCGTCGGATAGATTTGTTTTGTGTTGGTCCTGGTAAAGACCGGTCCTTGGTTGGGACTACTTGGGCCCTCATTCTCTCGTTTGTAGTCTTTTCTCTGTTAGCACTGCTAAGTGTTTGTCACTTCTTGTGTTATTCTCATCGGGGCTAGTCCCGGTCATGTCTAGTCCTCATAAGGACTTGATGTGGGCAACGGCAGAGCATTTAATTGCAAGTCTCAAGTTATCCCCCCCCCCCCCCCCGGTCAGCGTTACGCACTCATTACGCTTGTGAGTTTTGGCGGTTTTCTTCATCGCGTGTGGGTGTGGCGTGGCAACAAGATGACCAGGTCTCCCTGTCTTCCTAATTCAGGTGCTCTACCGGAAGAGCCAACCCACCTTCCTGACATTCACCCCGCCAGTTTTTTTTTTTTTTTTTAATTGGTAATTTTTTATTTTTTTTTAAATTTTTTTAAAAATTTAATTAAACATATAAACATGCACAAATACAAACAAGCATATATATTATATATATATATATATATATATATATATACATATATACAGTGTGGGGAGGTTATACGGTCTTCCCTGTTCTGCATAGGAACTGTCTGACCAATCGCTGTGTTTCCGGGTTGCTGTTTATGTGCAGGCACTCCGTCATTGTCATTGGGTTCCCAGTTTTGACGAAGTGATCTCTCAGGTCCCTTCGCTCTCTATTGTACTTGTCGCATACTAGTAAGTAGTGTTCGATGGTGTTGTTTTCTCGGCATACTCTGCAGTTTGGGTTTTCTCTTGTGTCTTTCCAATTACCTAATCTGATTCTCCACAGCTGTGTGTTTGCCGGTGCTTTCATGTTGGTCTTGAGTGGCTTGAATCTGGGTTCACCCAATACTTGGAAGGCATAACGGCCTTTATCGCTGTCTCGCCACTGTTGCCTCCATTCCTTGAGAATGTAGTTTTTGACTATATTCTTCCCTTCTACTTTACCAAGGCCTGTGCAGATTTGATTAGTGCTGGTTATTCCCCGTTTAGCCGCTCTGTCTGCCTGTTCGTTTCCCGGGATACCCCTGTGTGCTGGTATCCATCCGATGGTGACTTGGCAACCCATGTACCTGAGGTTAGTGGCTGTCGCTAGTATCTCCTCTTTTATGTCAGGTCTGTTGCCTCTATTGAAGTTCCCGAGCGTTTGTACTGAAGACAGGGAGTCTGTTAATATACACAGTCTCAGTGGTGGATTTTCGGCTGCGATCTCTAGACCTTTCATTATGGCAACCAGTTCGGTCGTGTCCTTTGATCTCTCTCATTATTACTTCGCTATATAGGGAGAAGAGATCGGGTGACAAGACACACCCCTGTCGTACTCCTAGCTTTATCTGTTCGTAACTACCCTCTTTATTTCCCATTTTAATTGCTGCTACTTGGTTCCAGTATATATTCTTTATTATTCTTAAATCTTTCCCATCAATGTTGATATCTTCCAACATTTTAATCAGCTCATCATGTTTTACTTTATCAAATGCCTTAGTATAATCTTTGAAGCATAAATATATGTCCCTCTATTTCTCTATTGACCTTTCTATTAGTGTTCGTAATATATATATATATATATATATATATATATATATATATATATATATATATATATATATATATATATATTGCATTGTTTGTACCCTTTCCTTCCATAAAACCGTACTGTTCTTCACTAATTTCCATTTTTATTTTCTTTCTTGTTCTTCTCATTATAATTCTGAGTAGAAGCTTAGTGACATGGTTTATGAGGTTAATTGTACGAAATTCTTCACATTCAATTACTGTTTCCTTGCCTTCTACAAACCCACATTGTTCTTCTCTTATTTCTGGTTGTATTTTCTTCCTAACTCTTTGCATGATAAGTGTTAGCAAAATCTTCATGATGTGGCTCATTATACGAATTGTTCCATGTTGATCACATTATAAGGCACCTGATTTCTTTGGGATTGCAATAAATACAGCATTACTTAATTCATGAAGTATATCTCCAGTATCTTGTATTGTGTTCAGCAGTCTGGTGACATGATCTATTCCATATTCTTCTAAAGCATTAATCATTTATGCTGTGATGTTGTCTTACATAATAGAGCATTTAAAAAAAAGGAGAAAATAGACTTGTTCTTTGTGTATATTACACACACACACACACACACACACGCATATATATTTACACATACACATATACATACGCTCACACGCAGACACGAGCACTCACTCACACACACACACACACACACACACACACACACACACACACGCACAGAGAGAGACAGAGAGAGAGAGAGAGAGAGAGAGAGAGAGAGAGAGAGAGAGAGAGGAGGATCTGAGATTTGAAAATCTTTCAATTAAATAATTGGAAGGTAAATCGGTGTGAGATGACAGAGATGCGCTGCGAGTTTCCAGGAAACAGCTACATAACACAAGCGTACATGAATATCTGGATTAAAACGTAATGAACGGAAGAGGATGTTTGAGAATAAGGGTCAGGTAAATGAATATATATACACACACACACACACACACACACACACACACACACACACACACGAGCGCGTGCGGACATACACATATGCATACAGAGATGCACACACACATTTACGTTTTATCCGCCGTAAGAATGATTGTGAAGTGAGGTAAAGCAATGGATATTATTCCTACCTGTCCGCCGCATGGGCATGTGTTCGACTCCCCTAGGCACATTTGTTTGTTCGTTGACTTGGGCTACAAGGCCACCAGGGCTAAACACTGGTATTGGAAAACTTGCTGGAAATAAAGTCGGTTTCTGTGATATTGACCCTATGAAACATGCGAGTGCCGATTAGTCTAAAACAATAGGATCCGCGCCATATACTCAATATACTTCGCGACGCCATGATGAAACGTTTGCTCTACTTACAGGAACGATTGCACATTTATCGCGATGCTTCTTAGAAAGGGACGAATGGAGCGTCTGGACCAAAGCGTCGCATCATCTGTAGTGTATCCTTGATAACAGTTACATCCGAGTACATAGGCAAAAGCAGATTATAACAAAGCTGTAGTGAAGTACTGACCGCTTCCACTCTTCCAGGTGAATTGGTATGGTAAACAAATGTAGTATAACACTTCTTTTCTGGTTATCAGGGGTGCTGGGCATAAGGTGCTTGCCCTTTTCTTTTAGACAAATCGACACACGATGGGAGTGGTGTTGGCAATATCATGTCAGCCGACAATACTTCCACCAAAATCTCCCGGTACCTATTATAAGCTGGGTAGACCTGGGAGCCCTGTTATATTTTTAAAATGTCCCCGTCTCCGTGGGGATTCGAAAACATTACCACATGGCGAATGGTTTAGAGGGCTAGCCACCGCGGTTCCCAAATCTATAGTGTTTCAGTTAATTGTTTCATTGTTCAGGTTATATAACCATTTTGGTTAGCATTGTTACTGTTCCGGTACAACCTCTAAGGAGTTGTAGTCTTTGTATTATTAATTAAAAGTAATACAACATGCATTTAATATACGTTTGTGTTCTTCCCGGTGTGAGATGTGTGGTGTATAAAGTATTGATTTGCTGTTAAATGTGTTTGTGCTCTTCCCAGTCTGAGATTTATAGTGTACATAGTATTGATTTGCTGTTATATGTGTTTGTGCTCTTCCCAGTCTCAGATTTGTGTTGTAAAAAGTAGTAGCCTATTAATGAGTGTTATTGTTCTTTACAGCTCGACAATTGTGGTGTAGAAAGTACTCCATCCATCCATTATGTGCCATGCGGATAAGCGTAGACGGTCATGTTCTGCCATCTCACTCGATCACCAGAGTCATGGATCAGATCCGTGTTTCTGTCTCGACCATGCCACGTGGCCAAGCCATCCAGGTATTTACTTCTCGGTCTTCCCCTTGGTCTCTTCCCTTCGATCTTGCCAGTCGTCACCAAGTTCTCCAAGTCATTTCTTCTCATAACATGCCCAAAATATTTTGACTGTCTACGTCTAATGACTCTAATCAGTTTACGATCTTCATTTGTTTCTTGAAGGACTTGTTCATTGGTTTTTCTGTCTGTCCATGGTATTCTTTGCATTTTCCTCAGAAACCACATTTCCACAGCCATCAGCTGTTTTTCAGCTTGACTGCTTATTGTCCACGCTTCACATCCATACAAAAGTATAGGTTCTATGTAGCACTTCAACACTCTTTTTCTCGTTTCAGTTGATATCTTTTTATTGGTCAGTATGTTTTTCATCTTGCAAAAGGCTACCTTCGCAATGACAATTCGTGTTCTAATCTCTTCAAGGCATCTCCATCAGATGTTATGACTTTGCCGAGATAACTGTATCGATTCACTTGCGTAAGAATATGCCCATTTACTCGTATATCACATTGTGGTAGTTCCTTCTTCCCAGTGACGACCATAATCTGTGTCATCTTAATATTCAGTTCTAACCCTAGTTGTTCACTGTGTGCAACAACCGCATCTACTAAATTGTGCAAGTCCTGTTCATTGTCTGCAATCAAAACTGTATCATCTGCATATTTAATGTTATTGATGCATCGTTCCCCACTGTTGATTCCTTCCCTATCTTCTATATTTCTGAAAATATTTTCACTATACAGGGAAAAATGATCTGGAGACATTACACATCCCTGTCTCGAATCTCTTGTAATAGGCTGATATTGACCTACGTCGTTATCAATTCTGAGGGCAGCTTATTGTTTCCAATATATGTTTTTTACAAGTCTAATGTCTTTTCTATCGATTTCTAGATCTTCAAGCATCCATATCATGTCGACATGTCTCAATTTATCGAAAGCCTTTGTGTAGTCAATAAAGCAAAGATATAGATCTCTGTTAACTTCTATAGAATCTTCAATTACTGTTCTCATTATATACACAGCATTTACTATGCCCTTGCCGTCAACAAACCCACATTGTTCTTCTCCTATTTCTGGTTGTATTTTCTTCCTAACACTTTGCATGATAATTCTCAGCAGAATCTTCGTGATTTAGCTCATTATACTAATTGTTCGATGTTGATCGCATTCCAAGGCTCCTGATTTCTTCGGTATTGCAATAAATATAGAATTACATAATTCAGGAGGTATATCTCCAGTATTTTTTGGACATGTTATGAGAAGAAATGGACTGGAGAACTTGGTGACAGCTGGCAAGATCGACGGGAACAGACCAAGAGGAAGACCGAGAGGAAAATACCTGGATGGCTTGGCCACATGGCATGGACGAGACAGGAACACTGAGCTGATCCACGACTCTGGTGATCGAGTGAAATGGCGAATCATGACCGCCCACGCTTTCCGGCATGGCACATGATTGATTGATTGATCTCCAGTATTGTATATTGCGTTCAGCAGTCTGGTGACTTGGTCTATTCTATATTCTTCTAAAGCATTGATCATTTCTATTGTGATGTTATCTGTACCCGAGGTCTTGTCAGTTTTCATATGGTCAAGAGCATTCTGAACTTCCATCTTCAAAATTAATGGTCCTTCATTATTATTCCGATGATTATATTATTCTTCTCAAAGTATCACCATAAAGGTCTTTCACATAATCTGACCACGCATGTAAGATCTGATCTTGTTCTATTATGATTTTGCCATCTTTGGTTTTTAGGCAACCCGTTGATGTGTGTATTGTTTTGTTAGTGATGTCGTTAATTCTTGTGTGCATTAATTTGGCATACCGGGTGTTGTGTTGGTTTTCATTTTCCTTGCAATTTTCCTGAAGCCATGTGAATCTATTCATATTTTTCCTTGTTATTTTTATTATTTCTTCTTATTTCCATGAGTTTTAAGATATCTTCCATCATCCATTTCTTGCGTAGAAAGTACTAGTTAACTGATATGTGACTGTGCTCTTCCCTGCCTATCAAGTGTGGTGTAGACAGTATTAGAGTACTCATTAAAGGTTAGTGTACTGATTTGTCCAGTGAGTCCGCCGAGTTCAATTGTCGGCCAAATTTGGGGTGTTTTAGTTTTAGAGAACAAAGAGTTTGAGAGATAAATCATACGGCAAGAGATCAAGATAATTTTGTTTTCCAAACCATGTATACAAGATGTCGCGGCGATTTTGTGACCGTATAACTTCTCAATGCAATGAGAAACAGAGATGCATGCTACAATCCAACCACCATCACAAACAGCAACAGAGAAATACCGATATTTAATCTACAACAAAGACTAGCAAGGTGGGCAGAATACTTTCAAGAACTACTTAACCCCACACATAATAACATAGAAAACCTCACTTTTGTGCCTTAAAGCCATGGACAACAAGAACCAAACTTTATATCTGCAGAGGTAAAAGCAGTTATACAGAAATGTCATAAAAACAAATCACCGGGTCCAGATGGAATAACCACAGAAGCTATTCGGGCCTTTGGAAAAACAGGAGTTAAATGGCTAACAATACTTTTTAATATAGCATTAGAAGAAAGAAAAGTCCCAGATGATTGGCGACAGGCAATAATAGTACCAATATGGAAAAAGACCGACAGTATAAGAGAGTACGAAACATACAGAGGTATATCACTCCTGAGCCATATAGGGAAAATGTACGCAATACTATTGGAGAAAATATCTAGACCCATAGTTGAACAACAGTTAAACAAAGTACAATTCGGTTTTCGGAAAGGTAAAAGTTGCATTGATGCACTATTTACACTTAGACAAATATGTGAAAAAACTATTCAATATAGTGATCAGCAGAATATTGTGTTTGTAGATCAGGAAACGACTTCCGATAGAGTAGACAGATACAAATTATGGACCATCCTTGAAGACTATGGGATACAAGGACAATTGCTTGAAAACATCATAGCCATGTACCACTCGATCTGTAACAACACAAGAAGGTATATCAGATATGTTCACAGTCAATACAGGAGTGAGACAGGGATGTGTGCTCTCTCCTCTGCTATTTAATATATACATGGACAGAATATTTAAAGAAGCAAGCCTTGACAGAACAGATTCCGAAAATTTAGAACTCTTTACTCCAGATGAAATAACTGATCTACAGGAAATAAATGAACTTCTATTTGCAGACAACCAGTGCCTGTTTTACAGCGATAAGGGCAGACTACAAAATCATATTACTAATCTGAATTCAACATGCAGCAGATACAATATGAGTATAAATACACCCAAAACCGAAATAAAGCAAGTTAGCAGATCGCCTGGTCCACTAAGTATACAGATAAATAGCACAACTCTGACACAAGTTAAAGAATGCAAATATCTTGGAAGTATGAACACAGAAGATGGCAGATTGGACAGAGAAATGGAAATCAGATGTCAAAAAGCTAGTGCACTTACATATCAACTATCACCCTTACTGAAACATCCAAACATACCCATGTCCGCAAAACGACAGATAATAAACAGCATATTCACACCAACCCTATGTTACCAATCTCAAACCTGGACTTTATTCAAATTACACCTTCGCAAAATCAACACCTGCGAAATGAGATTCCTGAGGAGAGCTGCCAACTTAACAATCCGAGACCGAGTAAGAAATGCTACTATCAGACAGACGGTGGGATCAACACCTTGTGCCACATTTATTGAAAGACAGAAGATCAAGAGGTTTGGCCATGTCGTAGAATGCAACACCATCAACTACCATCACTGGCCTTACATCAAAGATCATCTGTGATGAGACCAAGAGGATGTCCAAAAAAGAAAATGGATTGACGACACCAAAGACATTATACAATATTACGGAATGACACTATCGAGTGCCGCCCATCGAGCGCCGGAGCGCAAATTATTCCTCCCCACGACGCTTGACGACAGAAGTGGAAGAAGATGATGATGATGGTAACTTCTCTATTTTTACTAAGAGGTGTGTGTGTGCGCGCGCGTGTGTGTGTGAATATATATGTTTATCTGTTGGTATGGCTGTTTGTCTGTATGGGCGTAGGTGATTAAATAGGCAGCTAGGCAGACAGAAATATAGGTAGATAGGTTGGTAATATGAAATGGCACAAATGATGAGACCAGTTACAATTTTGATGCATTCCTAATTGAAATGTGCAGGGCCGTGACGAAGATTTTCTCAGTATGATGCAAGCCTTCGAAATGCCGCCCGTTAATAATGCAAGTCTTCGAAATGCCGCCCCTCATTCCCTGCTTATGCAGTCTCCTTACGGTGCCGCCTGATGCGGCTGCCTCTCTGTGTCATAGCACGGCACGGCCCTGCAAATATGCATATGACACTGTCATCCTCTTAAATGTAAAACGACGCAATGCAGATGAACATTTGTTTCTGAACTTTAAAAAAAAACATATTATCGACAGACACAACTACAAGTATATATCAACCAAAACTCACAGTCAACAATGAAGAAATTGAAAATTGTATTGCATTTTAAATATCTTGGCTCTATAATCAACAACAATTGGGGCTCATCAAAAGAAGACAGCTGCAAAATGGTCATAACAGAGGTATATATATAACAATATAAGAGAACACAAATCCAGACAAAAGTGAGAGGAATATTTGACAAGGAAGAACAGAACAGTGTACAGCGCAGAACAGCCACTCTCAGCTTCCTTGATGACGAATACCCACAGGACCTCTGGATCCGAGTCTACACAGATGGGTCAGCACAAAATGCTGTTCGAAATGGAAGAGCGGGAGTGTACATAGAATACCCAAATAATATTAGAGACACGGCCAGAGTTCCAACAGGAAAGTACTGCCATAACTATGATGCTGTAATTAAGGCAATCAAGATAGCCACAGAGAAATTACAAAATATCAGCCATGGTACACAACCTGTGGTGATATTGACAGATGCAAAATCCGTAATAGAGGCGCTCCTGTCTGGGAAATTGCCAGTTCTAAGGACACTACTTTCTGAACTTAGCAGTCAGCGTAAGATAACCATACAGTAGATACCATCCCACTGTGGAGTCCCCGGAAACGACAGAGCTGATCGATTGGCTAAGGAAGGAGGAAAAGAAGAACAACCTGATGTGCCCATTACATACCACCAAAAGAAAAGAATGATCAAATCAGTCAGAAGGCCACCAAACCTACTCAAGACGACTACCACGTTATGGACAGACCAGAACAGGTCATTCTTCTGCGCCTGAGAACAGGACACAATAGATTACGCAAACACATGTATACAAAATTCAAGATTGGTGAGTCAGCCATGTGCACATGTGGTTCGGCGTCGCAGACAGCAGAGCACATACTCCAGGATTGCACAAACTACAACATATCCAGGCGAACCTTCTGGCCTAGAGAGACAACAGTGGGAGATAAACTCTATGGACCGCTAAGTGAACTAAAAAAGACTCAGATTCATACAAGAGACAACATTGCAGTTATAAACATATTTCAGGCGAACGAAAGAAGAAGAAAAAATAAGAGAACACGACACAACATCATCAAACAAATTATTGTGAGTTTTTGTGGCAACAAACGATGGTCATATACCAGTTTTCAGTTACTAAAGAGGGAGAAGGTGGAGCAAGAATGATGATGATGGTGATGGTGATGATGAGGCGGAGGAAGAAGACGGATGAGGAAGAGAAGAAGAAACAAAAGAAGAAGAATGCAAATTAATATACAGAAGAATATAATACGAAGTGTAATTAACAATGAGCAGCATCTACAACATTTAGTAGATGCGGTTGTTGCACACAGTGAAACAACTAGGGTTGGAGTTGAATTGTAAGAAGACACAGATTATGGTCGTCACTAGGACGAATGAAATTCCACAATGTTATATACAAGTAAATTGGTATATTTTTAAACACTTGAATCGGTTCAAGTATCTCAGAACAATCTGATGTGAGATCCCTTGAAGAGATTAGACCAAGAATGAGCCTTTTGCAAGATGAAAAACATACTGACCAATACAAAGTTGTCAACTGCAACTAGAAAAAGAGTGTTGAGGTGCTACATAGAACATTTACTTTTGTATGGATGTGAAGCGTGGACAATGAGCAGACAAGCTGAAAAACATCTGATGGCTGTGGAAATGTGGTTTCTGAGGAAACTGCAAAGAATACCATGGACAGACAGAAAAAAACAATGACCAAGTCCTACAAGAGACAAATTAATATCATAAACTGATTAGAGAAATTAGACGTAGACAGTCAAAATTTTTGGAGCATGTTATGAGAAGAAATAAATTGGAGAATTTTGTGATAACTGGCAAGATCGAGGGGAAGAGAACAAGGGGAAGACAGAGAAGTAAATACCTGAATGGTCGAGACAAGAACCCTGAGATGATCCATGACTGGTAATCGACTGAAATGGCGAATCATGACCACCGACGCTTATCGACATGGCACATGCTGGATGGAATGTAACATAAATCAACTAATCTCAAACATACCCAATTCATACTGGCTTGCAGGACTTCAACAAACACTACTTTCTCATACACTACGACGACCACAAACTGGCTCTAAAACAGCCCAGTGTCCAAAATATGTTGCAGAAACACGGAAGTTAAATAAGCAGTGGAAGTAACCAGTGTAGTTTCTTTCCCACGCCTATCAAGTCACTTGATATCAGCTACAGACACTATGTCTACTTGTAAGTGTCTCACATAAACATATCTACGTTATCTAAACTCCAATCTGTTCCAAATTAATTCCCATTCAAATACTAGGCTATTTCTATTGTTTAAAATCTGAAATGAATGTTACTTAATTTTGTGTCATTATTTTCCCAGGAAGGGCTGTAGATTACACACTGGGAAGTCCCACTGTTGGCCTCGTCAAGAGTTCACAGTTGGTCCTTAGGTTTACTGCATTGAGGGGTATGAAGAGTGAAACACTCCATAAACACTATAGGACATATGATTATGACATAACATAACTTTTAACTGTCATTTATTCCACAGTCGTGGAGACAAAATAGTAGCCATTTTATTTTATTTAAGAGTTTACTTAATAAAGGTTTCGGCGATTGTGTGCGTATTTATATATGAAGCGCCTGGTTTCTTTGGCCGAGCTATAAAGATGGGTTTTAATGGGTCATTAGGAATGTACCCTCTAGTGTAGATGTCACTTACAACTTTTGTCAATATTTCTATTCCAAAATAACCCAGAGCCTAAATTTCCTCTACTGTAATGTTGTCTGGACCAGGTGCCTTTCCTTTCTTTATGCGATGTTGTGCATCTTCAACTTCCACTACAAGTATTGGTGGACCCTCACCATTGTTTTGAATATTTACATCCGGTCTCCTATCATCACACAGCTCATCCAGATATTCCGTACATCTATTTTATTGACTGTATCATCTTGTCCCATTGCTACTTCACAGTTCTTCGATTTTAAACATCCATTGGTATTTCGTGTCGTCCTACATTTTAGTGTATTGATTCGCTGAAACATGGAATGTAAGTCTTTTCCATTATGTGTCCCAATTGCCATGCACTATTGATTCAACCATACTTCTTTAGTCACTTTGCATTTATTTACTATTTCTTTATGTATTCTATTATATTCTTCTTTTTCTTGCTTTTTTTTTTCTTCTTTCGTCCATCATCTGCAAAATTTCATCTGTCATCCATTTCTTTATTGCAATTCTATGTTTAGGTGGAATGATTTCAATTGATGTATGTTGGATCGATTCTCACAACATGTCCCAGTTTTCATCAATATTCTCTATTATCTCCATAGCATTATTTTGATTTGATTTGATTTGGATTTGGATGTTCTTTGGGGTTTTCTTTATATGTTTAAGTCTTAACCTCATCTTTCCTATAACTGGCACAGGTCACTCTGTACATCTGCTCCTAGTCTAGATTTTGCTCCTATTAAACTGCTTCTGAAACTCTTTAGCATCAGTATTTAATTAATTTGATTGCGAATATAATCTCCAGGACTTTACCATGCATATAATCGTCGAGGCTGTTGTTTAAAATATCCATCCATCATGTGCCATGGCGATAAGCGTGGGCGGTCATGTTCTGCCATCTCACTCGATCACCAGAGTCGTGGATCAGCTCCGTGTTCCTGTCTCGACCATGCCACGTGGCCAAGCCATCCAGGTATTTACTTCTCGGTCTTCCCCGTGGTCTCTTCCCTTCGATCTTGCCAGTCGTCAGCAAGTTCTTCAAGTCATTTCTTCTCATAACATGCCCAAAAATATTTGATTGTCTACGTCTAATGACTCTAATACGTTTACGATCTTCATTTGTTTCTTGAAGGACTTGTTCATTGGATTTTCTATCTGTTTAAACCAGGTGTTACCTATTACTATTTTATGATATGCTGCCCATATTATTAATCTGTCACCTCTCTCATTCCTCTCACCTAAGCATAGCCACTAGTCATTTTCGTTGCCTACTTTGGCATTGAAATCCCCGAGTATAACAGTCGTTTCAAAAATTTCTCCACAGGTCCACGACCATGTCTAATTCGTTATAAAATATATCTATATCTGCTTCTTCTTCACATTCTGTTGGTGGCGCATATGCACGTATTATATTAATATCCAGAGGTTTGCCATGGAGTTTCACCAATAGGCTAATACTCTATCTGAGATTGTCCAAAATCTGACTGACTTAGCACACACTAAAATCAAATAATATGCCAACTCCCCTGTTGTAGTCATTCCCTCCTGTGTAAATAATTCTGTTATTATCTAAATATTGTTGTGACATTCCATGTACCTGCGGTAAGAGTATTTTTAACACTAACGTTGCAACAGTTGCCTGATGACGATCGAGCATCATCTGTAGCACATAATGCTCCCTACCAGGCGAGGAGAATCCACTGGAATCCCCATTAAAGTCTTTATCTTGACCAATATTATTTCAAAGCACGATTATCTTGGGAAAGTACAGCGGTGATTTCCTCTTGCCTTCAGCGATATATATAGATATATATATATATATATATATATATATATATATATATATATATATATATATATATATATATATATATATATATATATATATATATATATAAAGACGATGTATGTATGTATGTATGTATGTATGTATGTATGTATGTATATATGTATGTATGTATGTATGTATGTATGTATGTATGTATGTATGTATGTATGTATGTATGTATGTATGTATGTATGTATGTATGTATGTATGCATGTATGTATGTATGTGTGTGTGTCTCTGTCTGTCTGTCTGTCTGGCTGTCTGTCTGTTTGATTGCCTGCCTGCCTGCCTGCCTGCATGCATGTATGTATGTATGTATGTATGTATGTATGTATGTATGTATGTATGTATGTATGTATGTATGCATGCATGTATGTATGTATGTGTGTGTGTCTCTGTCTGTCTGTCTGTCTGGCTGTCTGTCTGTTTGATTGCCTGCCTGCCTGCCTGCCTGCATGTATGTATGTATGTATGTATGTATGTATGTATGTATGTATGTATGTATGTATGTGTGTAGGTAGGTAGGTAGGTAGGTAGGTAGGTAGGTAGGTAGGTAGGTAGGTAGGGATGTATTTGATGCGTTCGGTTCGATAACTGTCCATCTGATTGAGATGAAATAATTTTCTACATGTATTCTTTTCATTCCCGTGCAGCCAACTGTCATAGTTTTTTAGTGTACAATGAGCTATTTACTCACAAAAATTTAATATTTAAATTTACATTATCATTTATATATAGCGAGGGGACTTAACTTAAGAAATGTTATTTCATGGGGCATAACTTTTAATAGCATTGCTATATATTTTATATATAGATTGTTGCATTGTTTTCAAAGATTTATAAACTCTTTGTCTACAATTATTTACAGGCATATGTGTTATAATAAATAATGATATAATCTTTAAGGCATTTTCAAAGTTTTCATAAAAATAATGCATTTATTTAAATAGTGAAAATTTTGTAACTCATCTTTTTATGTTTAAAGAAGTTATCTACAGTCATGTAGGTGATTAAAATCAGATTTCATTAAAAATAATGGATAATGTGCGGAAGGACATTCTTAAGTTAATTTGTTTTTTAATATGAATTTAATGAGTAGCTCCCCCGCCAGGAGCTGGGCGAAGCCGCACCGGGTCAGATAGATAGACAGACAGACAGACAGATAGTCGGGAACGGGAGCTTATATGACTACTTATTTGAATTAAATGAGATGATCCCTACCAGGAGCTGGGCGAAGCCGGACCGGGTCAGACAGACAGACAAGCAGACAGATAGACAGACAGACAGATAGTCGGGAACGGGAGCTTATATGACTACTCATATGAATTAAATGAGATGCTCCCCACCAGGGACTGGGTGAAGCCGGGACGGGTCAGACAGACAGACAGATAGACAGACAGACAGATAGTCGGGAACGGGAACGGGAGCTTATATGACTACTTATATGAATTAAATGAGAAGAAAATGGATTGACGACATCAGAGACATTGTACAACCACACTGAATGACACTATCCAGTGCCGTCCACCGGCGCTGAAACGCAAATTATTCCCCCCCCCCCCCCCCACGACGCTTGACGGCAGAAGTGGAAGATGATGATGATGATGATGATGATCCCCACCAGGAGCTGGGCGAAGCCGGGCCGTGTCAGACAGTCAGACAGACAGACAGGCAGGCAGGCAGACGGTAAGACAGACAGACAGACAAGCAGACAGACAGACAGACAGACAGACAGATAGATCCCCGCCAGGGACTGGGCGAAGCCGTGCCAGGTCAGCTAGTGTGTGTGTGTATATATATATATATCATGTGCCATGCCGGAAAGCGTGGGCGGTCATGATTCGCCATTTCACTCGATCACCAGTGTCGTGGATCAGCTCAGTGTTCCTGTCTCGTCCATGCCATGTGGCCAAGCCATCCAGGTATTTTCCTCTCGGTCTTCCTCTTGGTCTGTTCCCTTCGATCTTGCCAGCTGTCACTAAGTTCTCCAGTCCATTTCTTCTCATAACATGTCCAAAAAATTTTGACTGTCTACGTCTAATTTCTCTAATCAATCTACGATTTTCATTTGTCTCTTGTAGTACTTGGTCATTGGTTTTTCTATCTGTCCATGGTATTCTTTGCATTTTCCTCAGAAACCACATTTCTGCAGCCATCAGATGTTTTTCAGCTTGACTGCACATTGTCCAAGTTTCACATCCATACAAAAGAACAGGCTCTATGTATCCCCTCAACACTCTTTTTCTCGTTTCAATTGACATCATTTTATTGGTCAGAATGTTTTTCATCTTGCTAAAGGCCACCTTCGCAATGGCGATTCTTGTTCTAATCTCTTCAAGGCATCTGCCATCAGATGTTATGACTGTTCCGAGATAATTGAACAGATTCACTTGTTGAAGAATATTCCCATCTACTCGTATATTACATTGTGGTACTTCGTTCTTCCTAGTGACGACCATAACCTGTGTCTTCCTACAATTTAATTCCAACCCCAGCTGCTCACTGTGTACAACAACAGCGTCTACTAATTGTTGCAGATCCCGTGCATTGTCTGCAATCAATACTGTATCATCTGCATATCTAATGTTATATATATATATATATATATTATATATATATATATATATATATATATATATATTATATATATATATATATATATATATATACAAAGATTGATGGTCAATATTTTAATCCATCAATCTTTATTGACGATGCCGAACTAGAGATGGTAGACCATTTTACATATCTAGGATCAGTGGTAAATAACAGATTATCCCTAGATCAGGAAATCAACATCGGGATTGGTAAGGACAGCAACAACAATGAACAGGTTAAGAAAAAGAGTCTGGGAGAACAGGAAGCTTACTGCCAAATCAAAAGTCTTTGTCTATCAAGCCTGTGTCCTTAGTACTCTTCTTTATGGC
The DNA here is from genome assembly GCA_014155875.1 of Cepaea nemoralis. Classification (NCBI taxonomy): domain Eukaryota; kingdom Metazoa; phylum Mollusca; class Gastropoda; order Stylommatophora; family Helicidae; genus Cepaea; species Cepaea nemoralis. The sequence goes on from JACEFZ010025734.1 coordinate 141,429, forward strand.
AGTGAAACCTGGACAACTTACTCACATCCAAGAGAAACGTTTAAACAGCTTTCATATGCGATGTCTGCGATGAATTCTTGGTATTAAGTGGCAAGACAAAATCACAAATACTGAAGTATTGGAAAGATTAGGTTGTGTGACGGGTTATTCCATGCTCAGTCTTCGTAGACTTAGATGGATAGGACATCTTAGGAGGATGGATGATTGTAGAATACCAAAGGACATCTTTTTTGGTGAATTACAGATGGGTAAGAGATCTCAGGGTCGGCCTCTACTACGATACAAAAATGTGTGTAAGCGGGACATGATTGATACAGGCATTGATAATGCACAGTGGAGCAAGACGTCGCTGAACGTGCTGCATGGAGGGCAAAGATCAGAAATGGAATAAAGACAAAGGAGAAAATTATTGCAGATAAGTCACACACCGAGCGTGTGAGAAGTAAGATGGTGCATGATGGTGGAAATGACCACGTGTTCACATGCACCCACTGTGAACGGACATTTACAGCGCGAATTGGCCTTTTCAGTCACATTCTCTACCGCCATAGGTAAAAGTTATTATGCCTTTTTAAAGTACAAACTATCGTCTGTCAAGACGGTGAGGTGCCAATGAATGTGTGTATATATATATATATATATATATATATATATATATATATATATATATATATATATATATATATATATTATATATATATATATATATATATATATCCTGAATGAATAGTTAGAATATTGGATGCAGTGGCTTTGGCACATTATTAGATGCAGAACATTCGTGCAGAGGCTCGTAACAATTTCAGGATACTCGCTGCACACAAACCACAGAACAACTTTATCGTCTTTAGTCCACACATGAAATTTTATTGTTACACAGCTCTCACGCGTGGCTTTCATGTGCCACCGGCTGCTCGCCGTTCTCGTGTTCCATGCATGACCAGCACACGCACTGTTGTTAATATTATTCATTGTAAATCCAATCGTTCTAAAGGATCTGGGTTGTGTATGCTAGATATCCTACAATATATCTTAGATAATCCTCTACTTACAAACGTGGTCTGCGACCAACCTTTTTCTGTATGTGTTGGGCCGGCCAACAAATTCTGGCTATCTTTGTTATCAACAAACCTTGAATGACGATCTAATATTTGTCGGTGTTCTCGCCTTCATAAACAGACATCAGCTTCGGCATTATTCTTCATACCAGATCGATTCCATAGCAGGAATATTCCATGTCTTCAACAAAGCCATTATCTGCTGGAATTTCCCTTCTAAGCGTTGTTAGTTCGATGCTTCTATGCCCACGTTTCGCCCTCGAATATTTAAAACATGTCTGCCGTCCTTCTCAGTGCCCAGTGGGCACAGTCATGTGACCGCGCTAGCTTCGCCCACTGGGCACTGCGTTGTCTGTGTTTTCTCGTTTTTTCTAATCGTTTGTACGAGGGGTTCTTATCTCGTTTCTTAGTTTGACGCATATACTAGGTCGCTTGTATCCATCTCATAGCAATATACATTTCCAAATAAAGCCACAACAATATTATTCGTGCCTGCGACATTCGCAACTGCGAGCGCTAACTAGACAAGTCGCGAAAACCAATAGGCGTGTCTTCGCGGAAAGGAAAATCCCGGTAGGCAGGGCTTCCAGATAACCCACTTTATTTTAACCTCAGGGAAGCCGGTGAACGTCGTGGGCTCTAGAAGGTTCTTTTTCTTTCTAGCTGTTGTTATACTGGGCTGGCGTTATGCACTCGAGGACCTCATAACTGAGCCTACATGGGTTTCTGATGGGTAGAACCCATGTATATCGGTGAAAGTGATTGTCACTAGTATCTGCGACAGCTGTAGGTTTGGAGAGTATTATCGGCACAAAAGAAGGTAGCCATTGTGCCGTCACTTCACTCTCCTGAACAGACGTGGATTTTCAGATCAGATTTGTCTATATGGCGCATTCCAGCACCCGACAACATTATGGCTGGTTGCAGTACAAGTTCAAACTCTAATACAGCTATTACTGCTTTACTTGTCTTATTTAATCGTATTACGGGATTATCTGTGCGCGCTAGGTGTTAGCTGTGCCAAAACATGAATATTAATGTACTGCTATCGATAGATTCTAGGCGTAGAACTAGAACACCCAAATATTTGTTTATTTCTCTTTCTAACAGTAATCCTTTGAATACTGATTAGAGATAGGAATGTAATGAAGACCTTTAGTACAAGCCTTGTTTGATCGATAGATAGAATATATTAGATTTAGACACTTGCATTTATTTGTGAGAGGAGGCAGGCTAAGTGTTGTGTTGTTAGTTAATGCAGTAAGCAGGCTGTACGTAACAGGGGGGTCGGTGTGAGGGGATTAGTCCCCAGTGCTATTCTAGCGGACAGGATAGGATGAAGTAAAGTGAGTGATGTGTTTGGCTAATCATTGATTAATCTGCCAAGTCACAGTGAATACATGAGCATAGGTTAGGTTAGACGCGAGTTATAGAACCGTTTATTAGGTGTGGGTTTATTCCTCGCGATTCCGACTGGGACACCGATGTGATTCTTCTTCTTCTTCTTCTTCTTCTTCTTCTTCTTCTTCTTCTTCTTCTTCTTCTTCTTCTTCTTCTTCTTCTTCTTCTTCTTCTTCTTCAGCATTCCGAGCCATTGAGGTTCTTTGCTGCAGATACAAGCCGTATCCATTCGTCTCTCTCGTGGATCTTCTCTTGCCAGTCGTTGATTCCAAGTGTTTGTAGATCTGCATGTATATTATCTCTCCACCGTCTTCTTAGTCTATCTCGAGGTCTACCGTCATTTATTTCTTGAGTGTAAGCGAGTTTTGTTTCCCTATTATCTTCCATTCTTTCTATATGCCCCAGCCATTGTAGTCTATTAGCCTTCATGATACCAGTGATTAGCGGGGACTTAAACAATCATATATGTCTTTGTTGCTTCTTCTTTTCCACTCTCCACTTTGTGTATCCCTATTGGGCCCGAATATGCGTCTTAAGATTTTGTTCTCAACGGTTTGTAACAAGACTTCGTCTCCATTAGTTGTTCTCCAGGTTTCGGAGCCATACAGCACAACTGGTCTGATCAGTGTTTTGTGAATTGTGCTCTTGGTGTTACGAGATAGCACAGATGTGATTGTGGTGCAGGTTTATTCAATGTGATTGTGGTGCTGTTTTATTCAATGGGATTGTGGTGGTGATTTATTTAGTGGTGGTGATGTATATATTCCTCAAGATTCCTGACGGAACAGTGGGGGTTTGTGCAGCGCGATTCGTGACGGAACCGCGGGTGTATGTGCATCGCGATTCCTAAGGGGACGTTAGGTTTAGTACTCTACGCTCTACTCCACTATATCCTCATTGTCTTGGGATATCTCTACTTGGGGTAGCGAGAGGAGAAGGAGGGTTCTTCTATACCCCGACTGTCGCCAGGAACTATGGGATTGGATGCGTGCCACATTCTAAAGATGAGATGACTGTTCCTATCAGACCAGGGTAACCATTCATACTTTGCCCACCGCTAATTATCGGGGTAAGTGAACGGGGTTGGATTTACACCATATACATGAGATGTGATTTAATGTATATTTGTAATACTCTTTGCCTTCTATGGGAGAGAGTGTAGCAAGGAGGGTTTCTCGTTGGTCTGGGACGGAGATCCCAGAGTAGAGACTAATGATGATGATGATGAAGGGGAATTGTCTGGACGGAAAATTCTAAAGGAGAGATTACCCCTACACTTATGTAAGACTTTGGTGTTTACTAAGGTGATGGAAGAGGGGGAAGAGAGAGAAAGAGGGAGTGGGAGGTACTAGGATCGGGTGTCATGGGTACTGATACGCCCTGACCGCTACTTACTGGAACCGTGCCTCCCAGACGAGCAATTCCAATTGCTGCCTGACAACGGAAGTGCCTTCATGCTAGCAATCCGTCTCTGATGTATATGATCCGGTAACCAACAATGAGAGGCTACATTTTGTCTGAACTGCATGCAATTCTGATGTGTGCTATGTATGTCAGGGTTTTGCCGATTGCTTCCACCTGATACTATCCTTGTAGGGTCTGCCTTCCAAGGTTGTATTCAAGCTGATTATCCTGAGAATGAAGAACCTGGCTATATGCTCACTCCAGTGAGACCGCCCATGATTTAGGTGAGGTCAACATACTCGGAGCAAGCCTAATCAGTCTCCCTCATCGAGAGAAATACTGAAGGGTATCTGACCAGCATGTACCTGATAGCTACAATCTGAGATACCGTTTCAAACTCATGTGATATAGTCCGACGATGATGACTGTCACCATGACAATCTTATTGCATTGCAAGACCCAGATGTGGTCAAAAGACAGATCGTCTTATGTGACTTGGGTAGTTGGATCATCGATATGACATTCACTCTAAATGACCCGACCCAGTTGGGGTCCGAACTGCCACACTAGTAGTCACCCACACGATTGACACTTAACATCCAATGACGATGAAGGTTGTCAGAACTTATCAGACCCAGAACGGGTCAGTTAGAACAGATTGACTTTAGTTGAGCTACACGTTCCAACGTGTTTCATCCTTGTATCGAACTTCATAGCGGGACGCCTAAGGTTATAGGGTCTCCTCAGTCATACTTTGTAGTGAGGACCAACCTCGTGTTAGCTACGTCACAGGGTGGCACATCTTCCATGAACCGTGTTAACAGCGACATCCTGTCATCGAATCTCAGGATGGCTATTCCCAGTTATTAATCACCGGGGGACTTGGATGAGGCCGGAAGTGTCCGCAACTGTCAAGTCAGTTCTTGCAGGGAGAGATTCCGGTGAGTCAAAGGAACCGACAGGACGTATGCACACACAAATTCTCACGTGTCTCATTGTCGGATATCTTTGTTGAGTCAACCCCAAAGGGATAGAGGACAGGTTCCTCGTTCTCAATGTGATCCTGCCCGTTCTAATGAAGTTAACCTTTAATGTCTCAGTTGCTTGAGTCCATAATCAGAGTCTCGGAGAACCAAGGAATACCTCTAGGAAACCAAATGAAAAGTTTTCCCTTACCACCAACAATACCCTATTTGTGGTTCCTTGCCTCTTCTCTCTCAGTTAATTAATTATTCTTTAGGGTTTGTTTTAATTAAACGACTTAACTACGACAAGTAAAACACTCAATAGATAACATTACCTCAGTCTTATGATTTAATATACATAATTTGGATTGTTGATCATTACATTAGAAGAAAAAAAAACAATAAAAAAAATAAAATAAAAATAAAAAACAAAAAGTTATATATATAACCATACTCATATCATTGATGTGCCAAATATAACACCCATATCACCAGCTATATATATATATATATATATATATATATATATATATATATATATTATATATATCTATATATATATATATATATATATATATATATATATATATGTCTTTTTATTAAATTTACTGCTCATCTTCTACGGGAAAATGTGTAATCTGAATAAAAGAACTGTATACATACCTGTTTCTCCACTTCCAGGTTTATGAAACCCTGCAGCAAGCAGTCAATGACAATATCTCTGTTAAGTGTTCTTAGTGTTGATTTGATCCAGGTCTGAGGAGAATATTGGCTTTAGTTTTCCCTTTTCAGGTTCAAGGATACATTATCTATGTTACGTGTCCTACGTGGGTAGAGGAATATCTTGCAAATGAATAGCTTTCTGCACTATTATTTCAAAGGGCATCACTCAAACGATGTGCTTCACTCTATCAGGGTGCTTCACTCAACAAGGTCTGGATCTAGATGGATCTAATAAGGAACCTGAAATTCCAGCATCAAACTATAAATCTACTGATATCATCAATATGAACATTAGAAATGTAAGACTGTACCACTTCCAAGAAAAAAAAACAAAGAAAATAAATACAGTGAATGTTGATTCTAAGGAAAACTAAACAAGGCAGGAAGAGAGTCTTGGTGTTCTTCTATTAGTATCAACCCTATGACTGGTCACTCTCCATCCAATCCTTCACTGTAGGACACTCAAGGTTTAAACTACCAGATAAGAAGTGTCATCTTCACCCATGCCTGTCAGTCAGGGTCTCTAGGTTGAGTAATAACTTGATCTATTCAGAATTTTATACTTATGTTCATCATTCCCTTTTGTTCATAATTATTTTCCATAGATATCCTTCCATTTATAAGACAAGGTTCTCATACATTAAGGCTTATGGGTCATTCCTAAATGCAACGAGTATTCGATTATAGCCAATATGTACTTCATTCCTAAATGTATTAAGTCATCATAACTGTCATTTACTGCCAATATAATACCTTGCGGTGTATGGCAGAGGGGTCTTTGAGCCTGAGGAATAAAGGCCGCCTGGCTGGTGCAGTCGCCGCGAACTGTGCAGGTTAGAATTTTCTTTTTGCCCCCGACAGAAAATAATCCGACACCTTACCGAGGGATCGAACCCGGGCCTCCCGAATGAAAGTCCGGCGTTCTAGCCTCTCGGCCAGCCGCTCCTCGTGTATTGAGTGTTGGTTTATAAACAATATAAGTACATTATGGTATCTTCTCCTGTATAATAAAAATTCAGGTGAAATCTTATTAATCAAAATGCTTCGAAGAAGAGTATTTTCCCTCTTCTTCACCATGTAGGTAATATGCCGTTACCTCGTAACCATCGTTATCATAATAATAACAATATAATCACCATAATAATCATCATATAATCATCATCAATATCATCATTATCATAATTGTGGCATAGTGGGAGGAAAAGGTCAATACCCACCATAGAATTTAACGTGCGAAGTGCAGCTAGAGAGATGGGACTGATTTCTAACGGTGTGGGTATGTCACTAAATTGTAATGTGACACGAAGGACATCGGGGTATCTAGGGGACTCCGGGATGCATTAAGGAATCCACACCTGTTTTATCTTTTCCCAAAGCAGAACTGAAGTTGAATCTTAAGAAACCCATTTGTATCCATTTTCCCTATAAGGTGAAACGGTTACAAGAAATAATTTAAATATACGAGTTCACCTCAATGAACAATTTGAAACCTGGGAGCTTACCGTAGGGTCAGTAATTCACTGCTTACTAGTGGTTACCCAGCCACTTACCGTTCCAAATTCTTCAAGAATGTTAATTAATGACTTAATTAAAACGTAATACACTGGCACATCAAGAGACAGAGAATAAGAGGGAAGTTAAATTTTATCAGTTTATTATAACTAAAAATCTGTAGAATGGAGGAACATTTGACAGATCTCCCAATATAAAATACACATCAATACACCAAGCATGCATGTAATGTTATATAAAACCATAGGAACATTTGCTTGTATGAAATATCAATGTCCTTCACAAAAGGTCCCAAAATGTTTTTCTCCACAGAATACACCTCGTTAACTATTATATGTTCTGGTGGTGAGAGACTGGTCTTTCTAATATGATATACCATGGTTTTGACAAAGTCCTAAAGTAAAGTTGACTGAGGTCCTATAAATTAAGTATTTCAGTCTATGCCTTTGATGATGAGATTAATCATGCCATGTGTTGACAATGTTCTCTTCATAGTGGATATAAGATGTTGGATTGAACTGTTTGTTAGACTTATTCCAAGTAGCAGGTTAGCAACTGTTGATTTCTGAAGATATTTTGGACTTGGCAGATCCTCACTAGAATGGGTTACCATGTTGGAGTACTTAAGATATGACTCTAGGATTACCAAACATTGGGACGATTGAACCAACGTTCTGACAGAAGACAGAGCTTTCCCAAATTCATCTCAGACCAATCGTGTGTCTATTTGTACAGGATTCATCCATCCCCTAACACCATCCTCTCTATATCAAATAAACATAATTCATCCATTCACATGTTGACAAACCGAATTTCATAGTTGTCAAAGAGCTGCAAATAAGCTAATAGATAAGATAGAAGTAGAACTATGGAAATAGGCCTAGACAGGATAAAGAGAACATAGCTATCTAGGAAATAGAGACAGAAGGGACAGAAGCACGAGTGAGAACTATGAATAGTTCTCCGACTGGACACACTCGTGTCCAAAAAGGGGACACTGTATGACGTGAGCTGGAGTTACCCAGAATAGAGTGGGGAAACCCGCATCACGAGAAGTGTCCCTTAAACACTGGTAACTCTAACCGGTTGACAAGTCACTAACCGCGTGCTGGAACTCCGAGCACGCAAACCAGCTGGCGCACGAAGGGTCAACTGCTCGTGGCTGGACACGCCACGAAGATCGTCAGACCGGGACCCGACAGCGTAGAAGACGGACTGATGTATTCGCTGTGAATACTTTGTTGCTTAAAAAGGACAGTAGCAATAGTTATGACTTAGACTTAACTTCGATAGATATTACCATCGATATCATCTTTCACATAACATCATCACGATATACCATGATATGTATTACCTATGTGGTTATCCGCTCGCAGAGCTAATGTACAACTAGCTCAGAATAATTGTGTATCATATTTGTATCCTTTTGTACGACGTACGAGTTATCATTTCGTGTGGTACAAAAGAGGAATCCTTGTATGCCTGTCAAAGCTGAGTTGCTGACAGGCAGGATCCGATTTGGTGTCAGAAGGTGGGGCTTGAACCACCTTCAAGCACTTTACAAGACCATTTTCCCACATAAAAATGTAAAATTCTACCAAAATTCTATTTGATATTTCATTCAATTTAAATTTGGAAACTTAAACTGTGATTGTGTGTAAACTTGAAATATGTATCCAAATCACCAGTTTAACGATTATTTTTGAATATTTGTTGTATTACATTCATTATGTCAACGTTCATCAAATTTACCCACGAACTTGTACAATGTCAAATACGTTTAGTACAAGGGAAGTAAATTAGAGTTCAGACTAAGATCATACAGCATAGCTCAGTCAGAGACAGTAGAAAGTGAAGACAAGACGACAATTGACTATTCATTTGACGATTCATCTCACGATTCATTTGACGATTCATTCATACAATCATACCATTCATATCATTAATATCATTCATATTATTCACATCACATTTGTAATTTGCCGATCGTAAGAACTGTAATATTTAAAATGATTACAACCATGTATTTTGTAACACATGCCATGTACTAATTGTTGCTGTTCTACGAAACAGAGACATCAATCGTACGAGCAAGCCTATCTATTCTGTGTGTGCAAGACAGCGGTGTAACATCCCGAGGGGCCGTATTTTCATCTGATTAGATGAGTATATTTTTCACTATTTTGATAATCACAATTAACAAACGCATCTTACTTTTCAGTGAGTGATTGTGAATGTGTGACACTTATTAATTGTAAAATTATTTATATACCAGTTGTGTAAGAACATAAAGCCATACAATGTCAACATTAAGTGAGTGTATCCAAGCTGGCAAAGAACTAGGCCATAGCGGGGAGAAATTAGAAAATGGGCAGAACAGAAATACAAAGAAGAAACAGAAAGAAAAGCTGCAGTAGAGAGAGATGAACGAGCACTTGAAAGACAGCACCAGAAAGAGATGAGATGAGAGAGTTAGAGGAAACAACTAAACAGAAAGAGTTAGAATTAAAGCAAAAACAAATGGAATTAGAGGAAACAACTAAACAGAAAGAATTAGAAATAAAACAAAAGCAAATAGAATTAGACTCACAAACAAAGTTAAGAATGAAAGAAATGGAAATTGACTCACACATTCAGATAGCCTCCACTAAACAGAAGAGTCAGGAAGAGCAGAACAAATTTTCTAAATATAAAGGGATCATCAAACCCTTCAGTCAAGGGGATTCCATTTCAGCCTGGACCGAGAATATCGAGTTCCAGCTCAAATTTCAGGAAATTCCGTTGGAAGATTGGGCCATGATTTATATGAGAAATCTCTCTCGGGAGCCCTTAAAAGTTATTGAGTCTATACCAACAGAATTAAGAAACAACTACCAATATATTCATGACATAATTATGCAGCATTTTCTAGTCGATGCTCCTGGATATCAGATCCAGTACTCACAAATTAAACCAAAACCGAATGAAACATTCATAGATTATGTATCTAATGTTCAAAGTGTATTCAGTAAATGGCTTAAGGCAGCGAAAGTAGGGAAGAATTTTGACAAGTTACAGGACTTAATGATTATGGATAAAGTGATATCCACAGTTCCAACTCCCTTTGCTAAGTTCCTTCAACAAGCAGACATTGAATCTCTAGAACAGTTGGAGAAACGTGGTTCGGCGTATTTCTCTTCGAACCGAGATATATTTAAGTCATCTATACATGATTCTGAAATTACAGCGTTTGCTAAGAACCAACCAAACAGATCGTTCAACCAGAAATCTTACCAGAAGAAAGATAAACCATACCAAAAGCCACCCCAATGTGTGTACTGCCATTTATATCACCAGCAATTTTCGATGTGTGATAAAAATCCATTTTTTTTCTACAACCATATTTTAATGACAGAACAGGTATTTTAAATCCTCTGTGGAATGAAAGAGGAATGAAAGATGTATGGATGAGAGTGAGAGAATGAAATAAATACAGGGCAGTGAGACATGTTGCGAAATTTTTTCACCGCACAATACGAGTTATTGTAATTCGTCTGTGTCAATGTGTGGAAGACAATGTGTTGTTCAATTTTTTATCTGTGTAGTTGCCATACTTAGATGATAGAGATAGGAAACATATTTTGAGCATCCTAAATCGGGAGAGTAGCCATAAATCAGCCTTACACACTCGTTTGTGACTACAATAAATTGCTTTACGGCGCTCGAAAGAGTACATACACGTAAATTATAGACACATACACATATTGGTAAGTTAAATACACATTAGTTTAATACAAACACGCAACCAACCAGGAAAACTAACACATAAAGATGCATACACCATTACTTGCAAAGGGATATAACTACTATAAACAGGGGACACAACAAAATCTCGAGAACCTAAGTGTAACACTGAAATATTTCTTCACAAGCGGAAGCTAAAAAGGTGAACATTAGCACATAAAGCATGGATACTAGTTGGAGTAAATATTATATGGGAGCATGAATATTATTCATGTATTGTACTCGTAACAGGGGCAATTTGTATGGGTTATCAGTTATATTGACAATTTGAGGACAGGTCTAAAAGACATTGGTTCCGGATCACACAACTCCCAAGAAGTATAATGTTAGTATGAGCACGGACTCTAGCCAACTGTACTAGTGTGGTGTGGTAATAAATTAGGCAAGTGAAGTAGTACAACAGTGTGACGAGGGAAAGGAGAGATCTTGTCCTATGCCCAGAACAGAGTTAGAAAACTCATGCAGCCTTTGACAAAATTAGACAGCCCTAATTTTTTGTTGAGATTACTACTTGTGTTACACCCACAACTTAAAAGTTTGTAACACAACACAGAGGGAGGGAGAGCCTGTCAAAATGCTGCAAATAAGCTAATAGATAAGATAGAAGTAGAACTATGGAAATAGACCTAGACAGGATAAAGAGAACATAGCTATCTAGGAAATAGTGACAGAAGGGACAGAAGCACGAGTGAGAACTATGAATAGTTCTCCGACTGGACACACTCGTGTCCAAAAAGGAGACACTGTATGACGTGAGCTGGAGTTACCCAGAATAGAGTGGGGAAACCCGCATCACGAGAAGTGTCCCTTAAACACTGGTAACTCTAACCGGTTGACAAGTCACTAACCGCGTGCTGGAACTCCGAGCACGCAAACCAGCTGGCGCATGAAGGGTTAACTGCTCGTGGCTGGACACGCCACGAAGATCGTCAGACCGGGACCCGACAGCATAGAAGACGGACTGATGTATTCGCTGTGAATACTTTGTTGCTTAAAAAGGACAGTAGCAATAGTTATGACTTAGACTTAACTTCGATAGATATTACCATCGATATCATCTTTCACATAACATCATCACGATATACCATGATATGTATTACCTATGTGGTTATCCGCTCGCAGAGCTAATGTACAACTAGCTCAGAATAAATGTGTATCATATTTGTATCCTTTTGTACGACGTACGAGTTATCATTTCGTGTGGTACAAAAGAGGAATCCTTGTATGCCTGTCAAAGCTGAGTTGCTGACAATAGTGCAGTTGACAAGAATTAAAAGGGGATCACTGATAGAAGGTTTGAGAAAGAAGAAGAATAAGGCGGTACTCAAAGGTGAGATCTACTGTCCTGTGTCTCTACTCTGTACAGGATCAACTCTAACTGCTAATGGGCATAACATTTATCTGTATGGCCACTTCTTCTTGCCCTTGTTGTTATAGTGATCTGAATGTGCTGGTGATCTCATAAAAGATATAGACTTCAGAGGAACAACAAGGCTTTAGACGTCTGACGGGTAAATAGATGAGCAGGCATATTCATCAAGGCTAGGACATAGACATTGATTATACTGTTAATGCTCATTTTCCAAATCAGGGCAGTACCAAATTGTTTGTTGTCTGTTAACAGTTTATGTTCGATTCTCGAGTGCCTTTTACTTTCTTCTCAATCTTCATTTCCTCACTTACTCTTCTGAACTGGGGTATTATAGTCTGAACCATGTAACCCCATGTATCTCACCCCATAATGGTTAAACGTTACAGTACATTAAAAAGCATGTAAATAAATATCTCACAATTGAGATAGTTGCAGTTATGTTCATGAAACAAGATTAAGTAAGATTACAGGTGAAATGTTCACAACAGGAGATTCACACGAATTCTCATTCATTGGTCACAACATGTATATATAGATAAGAGTATGACAGAGCACAAAGTCCTCCCTCTCACACCAAATTAGTCTTCTCCGTTTGCCTGAACGCATATGTTTTGTCCCTTCAGCTTAAGCTGGGGACAAGGGTTTGTGTCCCTGGTCTCATCAGATAACTTGACACCAGTTCTGTCATGATTGCAAAAGGACTGTGTTAGTCAACAAGGCAATCACTGAACGAACTGTAACCACAGCGTGATATTTCAAGCTAGTTTTAGTGCAAGATCTTCCAGTCGTACAACATTGATCTCATCCAACACCACGCACAAGTAAGGATAAATGAGGAGAAATAAACATTCTCTTCTTCTCTCACTCTGTGTGTGTTTAAGATTTTCTGCGTATCAGAAGCAGAGCTGTTATCGGCATACAGAAAGCAAGCTTGTCTTTTTTAACCAGGTCTATTAGAAGAATAAAGATGCCAGCAGTTTGCATGTTGAGAAAAGCCTGAAAATACCTAGACAGTTTATCTCATACAGCACAAGACTTAGTGCACGAAAATGCATTTCTTAATGGCTTGAAGATTACAGACTAGATTGAATATTTCAGTAGAGGTGGATGCAGCATTTGGCGTCAGGCGGGGATAGACGCTGGCGGCTGTCTTCAAAATGGAAGACGGTATTTATTATTTCTGACACGTTACAAGCACATTAAAACTCACAGATTACATGGTTTACCTTTACATTTACATCGCATATACACCTATATCCAATCACAGCGGCATATCTTACCCGAATAACACAGAGAGTGGGCACAGTAAATCCATGGTGGACAGAAACGTCCTGTCCTTACTGATATTTCTTACTGATTATGCGCAATTAGGGTTGGCGCATACCAGAAACCTTTGCACGACGCTCTTAGACTTCAATTGTTCAATCAGATATCATACCTTGCACGCGGGGCCTCGTGTCAGACAAGATGGCATGTCTAATTACAGGTTTGATTTCATATTGAACGATGCGTAATAGTATCAGGCAGTGCATGAAAATCCGTTTAAGTGTTCTAGCTGCAAAACTGACGTGAATATTCCAGACATTATGTCACATAGCCCCCCTCCAGACAGATCTCTGGGGAGAACTGTGTATCATTCATCCACAACTGACAGGCTCCCTGCTGGTGATCCACTCTTGTTGGTTTCCCACTTCAACTGAAGTTGATGATTCGTCAGGAATAGGATGTCGACTCAAAAAATCTGCTCCTACACTCATTTTTCCAGGAACGTATTCGATCTGGAAAGAGTATGGTTGCAACAGCAGCGACCATGGCATGAGTCTATCATTCAGATTCCGTGATGCTGACAGAAACATTAAGGGTTGTTGATCACAATGCACCGTGAAATGTTTTCCGTACAAGTTTGCCTGAAATTTCTCCACTACCCAGAATAATGCAAGGTATTCACGCTCGATTACTCAATAGTTTCGCTTAGCAGCATTCAATTTCCTGCTTGCATAGGCTACAGGGAATAGCTCTGAGTGATCATCTCATTTCCTCTGGAGCAAAGCTGCGCAAACTCCAATATCACTCGCGTCTCTGTGAAGCACGAATGGTTGATCGAGGTCGGGTAGATGTAGCATTGGATTGGTCAGTTAATGCTTGTTTGAGAGTTGTAAAAGATTTCTCACAATCAGCAGACCAAATGACTTTATCTGGATTCCCCTTTTTCGTAAGATCCGTTAAAGGTGCTGACAGAGTATTAAAGTCATTGATGTATCTTTGATAGAATCCGCATAAGGATACGAATGACCTAACATCTTTCTTGGTCTTGGGGCGAGGCGCTCTTTGAAGTTTCTCCACATTCCCATCATGAGGTGTTATGAAGCCTTGAGAGCACCTGATGTCCTCAGGAAATCCAATTGTTGAATCCTATCTTGAATTCTTGGGTCTTGCCGTCAAACCTGTTTCCTTAAGTCGCCTGAACTAAGAGATGCAATGTCCTTGACATGTATCCTCAAATGTCTCAGTAGCAACTAAATGTCATCCATAAGTGGCTGATGGACGGATGATGTAATGGGTCAAGTAATTCTCCTCTTCATGCGTGTAAAATCACTGGGACCATTACTCAATCTAAAAGGAAGAACGTTGGACTCGTAGTGTCCTCCAGGAGTACTGAAAGCTAACCACGGTCGAACTTCCCGTTTAACAGGAATTTGATAAGATCCCTTGCTGAGATTAATTCTGGTGAAGTATCGGGCTGTGTTGAGCCTTGTGGAGAGCTGGTTCTGATCAGGTAGATGTTCTGCCTGGAATTTAGTAATAGCATTGGGCTGTCGATAATCGATGCACAATCTGTGTTCTCCACTTGTTTTTCTAAACAACACCACACTTGCACTATATGGAGATTCATACGGTGAGATAATTCCTGAAGAGAGCATCTGCTGAACTTCTCCTTCAAAGTATTTTGCTTGGCATAAGGAATTGAGTATGTTTTGACTTGCACAGGAGAAGAATATTTCAATTTCATGTCAAATTCCACTAAATGAGAATGTCCTGGCTTATCAGTGAGTACATCTGCATACATAGCCAAAAGATCTCGGATCTGCTTCTGCTGATATGAGATAGGTTGAGGTTGATATCCACATCCTGAAATGTTTCCTTGGCTTGCAGTGGACATTACAATTCCCATTGTAGTTCCCTGTTCTACTTCAGTAGAAACAGCCATATTTATCAGATGTGCAGTTTCGGAGTTTAAGGGCCATTTATTGTATTTCCTCCAAAAGTTTATGTTAAAAACTTTCAACTTGCCCTTGACGAAATCCTGTAGTGAGTACGAGAAATCTTCTCTGACACTTCAAATGGTCCTTTCCATCCGATTTGCAATTTGTTCTGACTTGTTGGAAGTAGTATTATCCTTTTTCTCACCCACCTTCTAGCTCTCTGTCATTTGCCTTTCTTGTTGAAATTGCGAGCCATTCTGCGCCTAGGCTTGACGTAGATTTACATTCGCTTGTCTCCAACCATGTTGTAGACGTTTCTTCAACTCAGCAACATATATCAGATGCAGTAAAGACTGCATCATCTGTAAGATCACCAATCCATGTTTGTATTAAAGCTTCCAATGGTCCCTTCATTATGCGTGCAAACAACAGAGTTGCTGGTGAAATCCCAGTTGAGTGACAGGGAACCTCCTGATAAACAAAATGTGTTGCCGAAATACTCTGGTTTCTCCTGAACACGTTTTCTCAGTATACTGATAAGGGTTCAGTTCCACCGTTCTACACTCCCATTCGATTGTGGAATATAAGGAGATGAATAGACATGGCGAGATTGGAATAATCGAAAGACTTCTTCTATGAGTTTACCACGAAACTGTGATCCATTATAAGTTAGGATCCTAAGTGGAAATCCAATCCGAGTAAAAATCTCAAGTAATGCTTCAGCGACATGCTTGGAATCACTTGATGGAAGTGGGACACTTTCTGCCCACATTGAACAAGTATCCACCAATGTTAAAATGAATCGATTCTTCCTCCTCGTTCTGGGGAGTGGTCCGATAATGGCTATTGCTACTTTATCGAAAGGAGAACCAGTGATTGGCATATCCCCCAGTGTCACCGGTGGAGTCCGATGTCTTGGAGAGACTCTTTGGCTTTCCGGGCATGATTTTACAAAACGTATGATGTCTGCATTCATTCTCCGTCAAAAGTAATGCATAGCAATTCGTTGCGTAGTAGCATTGACGCCCATGTGCCCATTGAAAGGTAAACTGTTACCCATTATTCTAAGATCTGAGCTCTAAATGAAGTCGGGATGACGAGTTGAGAATGTTCTTGTCCTTCCATCCCTGCCTTTCTGTAATGAAGTCCACTCTTCATATACAGATCGCCTTTACACAGACGTAACTGTGCTTTTGGCAGTTTGTTGAAGCATGGCAACAAGGTGCTGTCAGAAGCCTGTGCTTTCTTCAAATCCTCAGAGCGAGGTATAGCTGTGGTCGTCGATGTCGGAGTCATTTTCGCTTGATATCTAGTCGTCATAGCAGAGACTATCACAGGCTGTATAGGATCTCCCAGGTATACATAACGACATCTCAGGGTTAAAGGAAAAATGGGGACCTTCATGACCGCCGCTTTGATCGTTCCAGTAACATAACGCGAAGTTATATGTACTTTAGCCACAGAAAGTGACATTAAAATAGAACTTTTCAAAGGTCCCCGTATTTACACCATCTCCTCTGTTACTTGTTCTGGGTGAACCACAGATGAGGACACAACACAATCGTATTGGAGTTCTGTATCGCAGAGACACATGGCGGGGATCCATATAGAATTATGGATTCTACTACCGCAATCTTGGAACGGGTGTCTTCATGAGTTGTCCAGCTGGACGTTTCATCAGTGTTCACCTTCTGTTTGCTCCGGCTAATCAGATATGCAACTGTATGAGGAGGAGACTTTTTCAGGCAGTCCCTGGTATGGCGTCCTACCTTACTGCAATGAGTACAATAGGCCTTACCCTCCTTCTTGGCAGTCTGAATTAAAGTTCGACTGGTCCTAGCGGATTTCTTATTGTTCTTACTGGAGTTGGCACTATCAGATTCCCTGGATTTTTGAGATGTTTTCATGGGGGCGGTGGTCGTCCGACTCTTACTTCATATCTCCTTCTGAGATTTCTTCCGTTTCTCTGCCAAGAGAATAATTTCCTCAAGTCTATCTGCCCCATGCTGTGTAAGGAAGGCCCTCATAGCGGATGACATTTTCTCCCATAATTGGTCTATTATAATCATCTCCCTGAGTCCTTCGTATGTTTCATCAAACTTCCCTAAATCTGCCCATTTGTGCAAATAGGATTTAAACCTTTCTACTAATTGGGCGAAACTCTCTCCGGGCTCGTTCTTGGCAGTTTTAAATGTCCACTTATAGCTATCAGAATCTACCTCGAATGAGTTCGATAATTCCCGTTTGATTATACCGTAGTCCTGCTGTCCTTCACGCGTAAGTGTGGAGAAAACTTCATAAGAGGTATTTCTCAAACCTTGTGACAGATTAACATCGCATCTTGCTTCATCAAGGCCACATGTGAGACACATCTGTTCAAAACGAGAAAGATAAAATTCAATCCCTTCCTTGTGTTCATCATATGGCTCCAGTGGAAATGTCATGGCCCCAGAGCGATGACAAATTTCCTCTCCATGTACTTCTGTAACTGGAACTCCACCCTCTAGTCTCCTAATCTCCAGCTCATTTTCCATGCGATTCATTTCTAATTGATGTTGTCTTTCTCTCTCTTTATTATCCATCTTAGCTTGCAGCTACTTAACCTCCAATTCTAATGCCAGCTAGCTTTCTCTCTCTTTTTGGCCTATTTCAGCCTCTCTATTCTTCTCTTTCTGTGCTATTTCAGCCAGTAATCGCTCATGCCGATCGAATTCGTCAGAGACGTACTTAGCCAGATCCATCCCAGTTATACCGCATTGTTTACCGACATCCACATATTGGGCACGAAGTATGGCCATTTCCGCCATGTTTACTTTTAAGATTTTCTTCAAAGAAAAAAAATCAAAGTGCTACCCTCTGTGATTTCAGGTAAGAGTATGTCCCTGTGATCTGAAAAGTTTACAGAGCATGCATTGACTAAATAAACAACAGCAACTCAAATAACCCAATGGTGTAGATAGTTTTCTTCAACAGCAAATATGATGTTTCCAATCATTAGAGAATTACCAAACTCCCGAAGCGAATATCTAATTTCAAACCAAGAGAGGTTCCGATATACCCCGCTGATTTACACCTGGGTAAACATGACCTAAAGGTGATCGAAAATCAGTGGTTCAGAATCCCAAAATACAAAGTCCACCGAAGAGGTGGC